>JAKSZT010037003.1:43198-68856 GCA_026826555.1 Tolypeutes matacus
AAAAACTGTCAAGTGGCCACTGGCTCCACCTCATTGTTATAATTTCTTGCATTGCAAGAATCACCATATGTGAGCAAGAGAATACCATCAAGTCCACTCTAGTCCATAGTTCTTCCCCCAATCCAGAGGCGACTGGGATGGTGATGTCCACTCCAACTCCAAGTGAGAGAGGGCTTATATCCCATGGATATGGTGGATGTGAATGATTAATTCTCAGGTATCTCATGGGTTGAGTTTCCAAGAAAACCTCACATTCATTACACTTAAAGGGGAGGACTACCATGTTGGGCAAACTGGCAAAATTCATTGTCTTCATTCTTTTTTCCTTACATAGATCCCCTCATGCTTAGGCAAGCGTGATGCAAATTCCTTCAAAGTGAAGTTATATTCATAGACATCTTATTTTGAGGAAACAATGCTTGCCATCAGAGAACATATTTTCCCAACTTTCTTTCATTCTCTGCCTTCATCTTAAGACGGTACTGTTGTGGAAGTGGATATTGCTTAACTCACAAGCCTTTTGTTATGTGGTTCTTTCTGCTTCTCTAATGTCTTATGCTTCTTCATAGTTTGTGATGTGCAGCAAAATCAGTGCTTACAGGGAAATTTATAGCATTGAATGCATTCATTAGAAAACACGAGTTATCCAATATCAATCATCTAAGCATCCAATTTTGGAAGTGCAACAATATCGCCTTTTTAAAAATTCTATCATTCATGGCTCCTCTTGCCTCAAATGATCATCACATCCAGTTTGGTGACTTCATAACTTCGAAATGGGGCAGTGATACAGCACTTGATTTGTGATGGGGACAAAACGCCCCATAAATCAACCGTGGTTCCTTCATTCTTCTGAAGGATAAGAAAGGTGCAGCTTCCAAAGATGCACGAGTAAGTCGGCCCCAGAACAAAGGCCAAAATGGCAACACAGGAAATCCTGAACACTTTGCTTGGACTGACTATTTTTGCTCAATTTTTTTTCTATTTATTTGGATGAGATGCACTATTTAATATTCTTTAAAGTTTACTGAGGTAAATATAACATTTTTGCTTGCCTTACCAAATCTGCACTTTTTATTTGTTATTGATTTGTCAAATGTATTTTTAAACATTTTATATCCTGTATTATTCAGCCAAAGGGGGGCTGATGCAAAATACCATAAATCTGCTGGTCTTTATAAAAGGTATTTTTTGTGGGTAGAAGATTACAGTTACCAGGCTAGAAGGCATAAATTTCTTCCTTCACCAAAGTCTGTTACTCTGCCTTGGAGCAAGACAGCTGCCAATATTGGCCAGGGTTCAGACTTCTTCGGTTCCCCTCTTCTCATGGCTGAGTTTCTCTATGGGCTCATCTCCTGTGTTTACTCCACAAGGTCAGCTGTAGACTTTGGGGCTCTCTAAGCTTTGCCTCTCTCCAAGGCCAGCTGTGAACAGTCAGGTGAATTGCTTGTGTCTTTACCCAGGGGCCTTCCATTGTTGCTCATCCGAACTCCAACCTCAAAAACTAGTCTAACTCTGTCCTTTGCCTTGTCTTTTTATGTCTGAGAACCCTCCCACCAGGAGATGGGGCTCAAAGCACTACCGACTATGGCCCAGTCAACTTCCTTATCATAACTTAATCATGCCCAGATTAACAGACCAGTTTACAAGTATAATCCAATATCTATTTTTGGAATTCATACTGATATCAAACTGCTACATATCCATTTCCCCGTCTTATGGTATGTATTATTTTATGGTGCTTTTGAACATTTTATTGGTGTCCTTGGACACGGATATCATTATTACTTTATCCATTCAATGGTCATTCATATATATTAATTTTATTAACAGATATTGTTCTTCTGTCCATCCTGAATCTTGAACCTCCTGAGATTATTTTCTTTCTGCCTGAAGAATACTATTTTACATTTCTTTTAAAGTGAGTTGCTGCCAAAAACATTATTAGTTGTTGCTCATCTGTAAAAATATTTATTTCAATTCTTCCTGAAGGATTGAAATGAATTAAATCTCAGGCCTCTATGACTCCACTGCATTTGAGAGCTCCCTAAGGGATGAATTTCTCCATTCTCTTCTAAATGTAAATAGTTTTTTTGGAGAAGAATATAGGGGCTTTCCATTTTACTGCCTGTTTCCTGCCACCTCAACCCCCAGGCCAAATCTTTACACTCTGGCTCTGGGGATAGGAATAGTGGAACACCTCTCTGAGTTACACACATGATTTTGGAGTTAAGATTTGGGGGAGGAAGCACAGTATATTGAATTCTTTTTGGGACCATTCTTGGGAGCAGTTGAAAAGGAAACAAGACCACATGAACCGTAAGCTTATAAAATATGTGTAGTCATTAAAAACCCAGACACCCGTCCAGGCCTAATGGGGGAATGGCAGGACTAATGGAGGAATGGAGCTACTCATCCTGGGAAAAGGTCAATCTCTTTCCCACCCCCTGTTGAGATGCTAACAGCAAATATCTGCTTCTGTAACTCTACTTGCTTGCTTTTCCGGAAACCTATATAGAAATGTATATGTTTAAACCTATCAATCCTGTCTCTTGGCATGCATGGGAAAGTTTGGTGCATGTGGGAATAAAGTCTATAAAGGTTACAGCCTCCAGATTTTAGGCACGACTCTTACTAAAGAGCACAACATGGCCGTTAAAAAGGTTCCATTAAATTTTTCTCCTGGGAGTTGTTATTTATATGAAGTGTTCCACTTCATTCTGGAGGACCCAGCGAGACGGACCGGAGCCAGCCACATGGAGGCCTCAGGGGGAAGGCTTCTGAGGAAGGTCCTCAGCCCCGGTAGCTCCTCAGTCTGGCCAGAAACTACACAGGTGATTATTAATTCAACCTAAGGAACTGCCAGTTCTGTTCTGTTTTGGTAAGTCTGGATCCAGGGAAGGCCAATGGGCTGCCAGATGCACCTCTACTCCCATGGCCTGGCCACCGGGTTAAACGTCACCCGGGATCTCAGAATAGGCTCAAGGTTCATGTGTCTGTGTGTGTAGCTGTCTGTCTGTCTGTAATGTTTTTGCTCACTTTCTGTTCTGTGCTCCTGTTGATTGTTACTATGGGTCGATCCTCCTCTTGTCCAACAAAACCACTTGCTTGTTTTCTAAAGAACTTTCAGGAATTCAAGAAGGCAGTGGCTGGATATGCAGCCAAGGTCAACCCAGGGTCCCTACAAACCGTCTGCAAATTGGAGTGGTCCACCTTTGGTGTGGACTGGCCATCTGAATGAACAATGGACCTCCCAAAGTCTACAACGTCTGGAGGGTCATCTATGCATACCTGGTCACCCAGACCAGATTCCTTACATTGATGTGTGGATAGATCTTCTTACAAACACTCCCAAGAAAGTAAAAATTTGCCTTGCAGGATAAAGGTGCCTGGCCCAGCCAGAGCCCCAACATCTGTTGAAAGTACCTGTTAAGAACCCCAGTCCTTCAGTCCTGCAAGAAGCCCCTGATAAACCACCAAATCACCTACCCATCCCCCAATCTACCACTCATCCCCCTCCACCTGGCCCCATCCCATCCACTCCTCCTCCTCTCCCTCTAAACCAGTCATCTACAGACAGCCTATACCCTCCACTCCCCACATCCACTGATACCTCTCTAACCAGCACCCAATATGTGAAGGGGCACCCAGTATCAGGCTTCTACCGATCCCTGCAACTTGCCTGACTCAGTCCCCTTACTGTCCCCACACCAAGCCAGTCCAGGCCTGTGTGATGAAGGACTCCTGTTCATGGTATATGCCCCCTTTTCATCTACAGACCTGTATAACTAGAAAAATTAAAACCCTCCATTCTCAGAAAAACACCATGGCTCAATTTCTCTCCTAGAAATTAACTTTTTCACCCATAATCCCACCTGGGATGATGGCCAGCAACTCTTACAGGTCCTATTCACTTCGGAAGAGAGAGATCGTATCCACAGGGAGGCCAACCCACTACTGACCCTACCCAAATAGAAACTGTGTTCCCCTCTAGCAGACCAGACTGGAATTACAATCAGGATCAAGGTAAGGAGACTCTCAAATGATTTCATGAGCTCTCCTATGTGGCCTTCGAGCTGCTGCAAGAAAGCCAATGAATCTAAGGTGAGTGAAACCACCCAAGGCCCGAATGAGTCACCCTCTGCCTTTTTATAGTGTCTAATGGAGGCCTATAGAAATTACACCCATATAAACCCTGAAGCACCTGAAAATGTAGGGCTAAAAATATAGCATTTGTATCACAGTCTGCTCCTGATATATGAAAGAAAATGCAAAGGCTAGAGGGGTTTGAAAGGAAACTAGTATCTTAACTGATGGAGGTGGCACAGAAAGTGTATAAGAATAGGGAGGATGACAATACTTAAAAACCAAGAAGTTGGCAAAGGTCCTGCTGAGCACAATGGCGTCAGAGTGCACTAGGGCCTCTTCCTCCCATGGATTTTCTGGGAACCAGAGAAAGCCAAGGCAAGGTAGACCAGGACTGCAAATGGACCATTGTGCTTACTGCAAAGAAAAGGGACACTGGAAAAATGAATGCCCCTGATGCAAGGCAGACCCCAGCCCAGCCCTGCAGTTGCTAGATGGATGGGGCCAGGGTTTGCCAGACCCCCAGGAGCCCATGGTGAATCTAACAGTCAGGGACAGCCCTGTTAACTTCCTGATTGATAAAGGAGCTAATACTCTGCCCTAAATTTGGACCCTGTTCCCTTTAAAGCTGAACATACTCTGGTTCAAGCGGCCACTGGGAAGATACACTGTTATCCTTGGACCACAACTGTGATCATTAATCTTGGATCTGGGACTGTCAGCCACTCTTTCCTTGTTATGCCCAACTGTCCCTATCCCCTGATGGAGGAGACTTGCTACAAAAATTGAAAGCCACCATCTCCTTCAGGGATGGTGAGATGAAACCAAATTTCAGCGCTCAGCCCCAGATGCTCCTAGTAACCTGCCCTATGTCAGAAGAATATCTCCTAACAGGCCTCGAGACACCACAAGCAGCTAATCAGTTGCTGCAGGAATTCCAGCACCTTATTCCAGGCGTCTGGGATGAGACACCCCCCCCCCCACAGGCTGGCTCAGCATAAGTCCCCCATGGTGGTGAAAGTACTCAGCACATCTCTCCCCATCCAGGAATGGCAGTATGCAATCAGCCACAAAGCCAGGACTGGAAAAAAAACCACATCAGCCATCTACTCAATGCAGGTGTTCTTGTTCCTTGCCAGTCCCCATGGAACACCCCCTTACTTCCTGTGCAAAAGCCAGGGAACACAGACTATCAGATGGTACAGGATCTTAGAGAAGTAAATAAGAGGGTTCAAACAATACACCCTGCCATCCCTAAACCATACACACTTCTAAGCCAACTCCCTCTGGAATATACTACCAACACTGTACTGGATTTAAAAGATGAATTTTTTCTATACCTGTGGCACCAGTTACCCAGCCTATTTTTGCCTTTGAAGACCCTCGGCCCAGGGGATGTGGGCAGCTGACATGGGCCAGGCTTCCCGAAGGATTCAAAAACAATCCCACCTTGTTTGGAGAGGCTCTGGGGCGAGATTTGTATCCCTTCATAGAACAGCATCCTGGTGTCCCTACTTCAGTATGTAGATGACCTCCTTCTAGATGCATTGGACTCAGACTCTTGCAAAGGGGCAACTCTCAGCTTACTCAAAGCCTTAGCAGAAATGGGATATCGTGAATCTTCCAAAACGTCTCAGCTCGGTTCCCACACTGTAACATATCTTGGATACATCTTAGAAAATGCGGAGGGGTGAGTTTCATGTGACAGGATACAAGCTGTTTTGGGCATCCTTGAGCCAACCTTGAAACAACATATACGTGAATTTCTTGGCATGGTGGGATATTGCAGACTGTGGATCCCCAGATTTGCAGAAATTGCTAAGCCCTTTTATGCCACCACAGTGGGCAAAGGAAGTGACTTGTTGTAGACCAACAAGCAGCAGGAAGCTTTTACATGCCTGAAGACAGCTCTGGTGAGTGCCCCCATCCTTGGGTTACCTGACTCGTCCAAACCCTTTCATATATTCATTGATGAAAGTCATGGGGTTGGTAAAGGAGTCTTAACCCAGTACATTGGAACTTGGCACCGATCAGCAGCATACCTCTCAAAAAATTGGACTATGTAGCTGCCAGATGGCCCAACTCTCTGAGACATATAGGCCACTGCCCTTTTAGTTAAGGAAGACTCTAAGTTAACCTTTGGCCAAAATCTGGTGGTAACGGCCCCACATTTGGTAGAAGCCCACCTCTAAAGTCCCCCAGACAGCTGGATATCTAATGCCAAAATCACACAATATCAAGTGATATTGTTGAGGCAAAACTGTGTGGTATTCACAAAAATGGAGGCATTAAATCTGGCCACCCTGCTCCCTGACTCTAGTGCCCCCCCCAGTGGCCCACAACTGCTTACACTTGCTGGAAACCCTGATGGGGCTTTGTCCAGAGTTCAGCGATGTGCCTTTGTAGGAGGCTTCCCATAATCTCTACATAGATGGAAGCAATTTTGTTAAGGATGGAATCTGTTACATGGGAGAAACTGTAGTAGAGTCACCCAAAACTATAAGGGCTCAATTTCAAGCCATGGCACCTCCACCCAATGGGCTGAACTAATAGCCCTTACTCAGGCTTTAAGATGGGCAAAAGTCCAAACTGTCAATATTTACATAGACAGTAACTATGCCTTTGCTACAGCCCATGTACATGGTGCACTGTACCAAGTGCGAGGATTCCTAACATCTGGAGGAAAAGAGATTAAAAGAGGAGCTGAATCCTAGCATTATTAGAAGTCATTTGGTTCCCTGACCGAGTTGCCATTATTCACTGCAATGGACACCAGAAGGGAAACTCCCTGCAGGCTGAAAGCAGCCGACTAGCAGAGAAACTCACACAAGCCACCACCTTCCTACCACCCACCTCTGTCCAAATGCTCCTGACTGTCCCTAGCTGGGAACTCCCGGTTCTATGCTACTCCCCAGAAGATGTCAAGCAAGAGGAAGGTCTAGGAGCTAAAATTTCCCCAGAAGGTTGTTTAATCCTGCCCAATGGCAGGACATATCTTCTCGAAGCAGTTGGAAGGCAATTAGTCAAAATGCTGCATGACACCACGCATATGGTCAGCACTAAATTAATAGAACTAATAAAAAGAGATTTTATTTCCCAGGTTTGTCTAAAATCAGCAAAAGCATCACATCAAGATGTGAAGTCTGTGCAGAGTAAATCAAAGAGGAGGTGCTCAAACTCCAGTAGGAACTAAGTTCCAAGGGATGGAACCAGGGGAGCACTGGGTGATAAGCTTTACTGAAATAAAGTAGGGAAATATGGGTATAGACATCTGCTGGTGCTGGTAGGTACGTTTTTAGGATATGTGGAAGCCTACCTGACTAAAAACGAAAGAGCCACAGTAGTAGTTTAGAAGCTGATAGCACAAATCATTCTGAGAATTGGGCTTCTTCTTAGATAGGGTCAATAACGGTCCAGCCTTCAGAGCACAGGTGACTCAACAATTGGCTAAAACCCTGGGTATAAATTGGCAACTTCACTGTGCATTTCAGACCCAAAGTTCAGGACAGGTTGAAAGGATGAACCACACCTTGAAAGAAGCCATAACCAAGTTGACTCTGGAGTCTGGTGAAAACTGGGTGAGTCTCCTACATTTTGCCCTCCTTAATGCCAGATGTACCCCTTATGTGTAGGACATTATGCCTTATGAAATATTATTTGGCAGACCCCCAACCCTGTTACCCAAGTTGGGGTTGGGAAAAGTATCTGAATATGACAACCAATATCTTTTCTCTACTCTAAAGGAACTGGACTGGATTAAGAAAATGGTCAATCGAATGTTCCAAGAAACCCATCCCCCTCACCCATGTTCCAACCCTCCTTTATTTCAGGTGCATCCCGGAAATCTAGTCTGGGTACAAAAGCTCCAAGCTGGAACAGTCTATCATGGTGGACCAGGCCATATGTGGTGATTCTCACAGTGCCCATGGCAGTAAAAGTCGTGGGGAATAGAATTTGAAAACATGCATCTAAGCTTCCAGAGATACTGCCATTAGCTTCTTCAGGGGAGCACAGCCCCAGAACCCAACCATAGGGTCCGGTAACCGCATCCACATCCATATTAATAATGGGTTCAACAATGTCTGGGAAGGAGAGAAAACATGGGGCCTTGGACTATATATAGTTGGTCAAGACCCCAGAGCTGAATTTACCATCCAATGGGGTATTCTAAAAACCCTTCCACCCAATCTGGTGGGACCCAACTAGGACATTCTCCTTAACCCAGAACTGGTAATTCCACCCAAAAGAAAACCAGGACCCTTACAGTCCCTCAAGCAAAAACCCCCCAGAACCCCCTTGTTGTCAATGTTGTCCTCTGTCTACACTTTCTTAAATGAGAGCCAGTCAAATGCCACCAATGATTGCTGGCTCTGCCTAATCCCCTAACCACAGTATTACATTTGAATAGGAGAAGATGGAAGCACTATACCCAATATATCACTGTATGTTCAAAAGATATCAGCAGAGAGACGGGAGGTCATCCCAGTGGTAACACTTACGCACAACTCAGTAGGAGCTCATAGAACATCAAAGTGCATATCACCCCACACAGAGGGGGTCTTTATAGCTCTGGAGACATCAGGTCCTATATAAGGGGGAATAACCCCAGAGACTGATGCCTTATCAGTGGGCTCTATTTTGGAATCTGTCTCCTGAGAGTGACAGAATTGGACTCAAATAATTCCTCCCTGCACATGGTTCATCAGTCCCTTCTATTCAAACCTATATGTGATGCTGAAGTTTTTAGGTATACTTCCAGAGACTGGAGCCTCTGGCCTACCTATATGCCAGGTGTGCGTGGAATCTCGGTGGAGCTGCAACTCCTACCCTACAGCTCAATGGTCTCATCCAAGTCACCTGGTGAGGAGACAATGATGGGCAACAGCCACCCCAGTGAATGGAGAGGGCCTGCATCAACAGGCAGGATCATCCCACCCACCATATCCATGGGATATGAGCCCTCTCTCACTTGGAGGTAGAGTGGACTCACCATCCCAGTCCCCTCAGGAATGGGGGAAGAACTATGGACTAGAATGGACTTGATGGTATTCTGTTTTACACATATGGTGATTCTAGCAATGGAAGAAATTATAACAGTGAGGTGGAGCCAGTGGACACTGGACACTTTTGGGACAGGGAGGGAATGTGCAGTTGAAATACAGGGGCTTTTTTTGGGATTTGGAGGTTGTCCTGAGTGCCATTGTGGCAACAGATGTAGGCCATTTTGAATCAGCATGCACCATTCAGAACTGTGTGGGAGAGGGTGTGGTCTGCGATGAGAACTCTGGTCTATGGTTGATGGCAAGGCCCCATGATGTGTAAGTCCATTGAGGGTGTTGGGCCACACTTGTGGGAGACGTTTGTGTGGGATGTGGTGGGAGGTGTGTGAGGTGGAGAACATGGGAATCCTGGTAGGTTCTGAGTAATATTTACATAATCTAACCACCTCTTAAAAAAAAATATATATATATATATATACAAATATAATTAACATTTTTGTAAGCAAATGCACATAGATGCATATATATTTATATATCATTTTACAAACTTTTGTATTATTGTGAAAATTTTGATTTTTACCCAGAATAAAAAATAAATTAATTAAAAAATATATACAAGTCCAAGCTGTCCTGTACAGTGAAAAAAAAAAGAGATATCAATAAATGAGAGCCAAAGGATATGTAAGTGGGTTTATGAGCCAGTAATAACTCTGGGGGACTTACAAGGTTACAGCACCTGTTTCGTCCCCTCCTCAAGCAAAATCAATGCAAACTCCTTAGGCCCCCACTGTTCACCAGTTGTTTTCTCTGAAGAAACTGATGAATCCTATTATTGGAAAACCCCCAATGGCACCTGGTTTGCTTGTACCCAAGAAATCACACTTTGTCTTTTCCCGCAAAACTTGTCACAATCTAAGACTGAAAAAGACCCAGTCATTAGCATCCTGGTGCATATCATCCCACAGGAATACTGGTATTCAGGTGAAGGAAGATGTGGACATTTTAGAACTATGAGTTGTTTTAAATGAATTCTTATTCTCGTTCCCATTATGGCTGGGCTTGGATGGGGGGAAGCAGCCTTGGGAACGGCAGCCATGATCACTGGTAAAGAAAAGTTTAACACCTTTTCCACTCAAGTTGATTAAGACCTAAAAGAGTTAGAAAAATCAGTTAGTCATCTTGAAAATTCCTTATCCTCTTTGGCCAAAATGGTTCTGCAAAATAGGCATGGGTTAGATCTATTATCCTTAAAACAGGGAGGACTATGTATAGCCCTAGGTTAAAGCTGCTGTTTCTATGCTAAGCACTGAGGAGTGATAAAGGAAAGCTTCTCATTAGTCAGAAATAGGCCACAGGAATAAGAAGAACTCAGAACAAAAGTACAAACTTGTATGAAAGCCTGTATTCGTGGTCTCCATGGCTAACAAACTTAATCACTCCTGCTGCAGTCCCACTTGTCCTCATTATGCTGGGATTTCTAGTGGGCTCTCTTTTCATTAACTGTCTCACTTGCTATATTCAAAAAAGAATACAGGCAGTAAAACTAATGGTGCTACACTCTCACTACATGCCTCTTTCTACTGATGCAGAGTCAATGGTTTGACTAATGCCATTACAGGAGTAGAGAATGAAAAGGAAACAAGATCACAACAATTCTCCCCAGCAGGAACCCCAAGCTTATAAAATATGTGTGGTGGTTAAAAACACGGACACAATCCAGGCCTAGTGGAGAATTGCAGGCCTAATGCCGGAATGGCGCCACTTGTGCTGGGAAAAGGTATATTACTTCCCCCAACCCCACTGAGATGCTAATGGCAAATATCCACTTTTGTAACTCTGCTTGCCTGTTTTGCTCAGAACCATATATAGAAATGTATATGTTTAAACCTACCAATCCTGTCTCTTGGCATGCTCGGGAAAGTTTGGTGTGCATGGGAAGAAAGTCTAAAAAGGCTGCAGCCTCCAGATTTTAGGCGTGACTCTTACTAAAGAGCACTCCCCAGCCGTTAATAAAGGTTCCATTAAATTTTTCTCCTGGGAATTGTTATTTATAGGAAGTGTTCCACTTCACAGTGCAACAGTGGTCATTTTGCTCAATTATTGCCAAAACCAAAGTACAGCCAGTTTTTTATGAGTTCCCAATTCTCCCAGACTTAGGAGATCCCTCCTGATCCCTGTGCCATGTTTTAAAACCCTCCTTTGAGTATTGTGTGGACCCCGGAAATGTATGTTCATACTAACCCATTGCTTGGTGTGTAAGCCTTTTCTATGTAGATCATTTTGGTTAGATTCAGATAAGGGACCTTTCAATTAGCTCACATTTTGTTAGAATTCTTTAATTCTGTTAAGGGCCTCTGATTAGATTTCAGGCACCAAGATGGACCCCAATCATTGTGCAGAAGTTCCTACATAGAAGGAACACACAAAGAAAGAATGCTGCCATGTGGGAGAGGGCTCCAGGATCTCCTAAAGCTGTGGAGAGACACAGAAACCCTGAGAGGCTGAGGGAGATGCCCAAGGCTGGAGTCATGGTGCAGCTTGAATCTGAAGACATAACAGGCCAGAGGATAAGGGAGGGGTGTGAAAAAATTGTGTCTGATGGTGCACTGATGAGCACAGGGACAAAGTGAGTTTGAAGGAGAAGGCAGAGAGAGACAGGTAGGCTGAACATTTTACCTTGGGAGGACTCCAGCAGCAGCTGACCCTGGTTAAGACAGCAGTTTTGATGATGCCTTGATTTGGACATTTTCACGGCCTCAGAACTGTAAGCTTTAACCCTAATAAATTCCAATAAAATCAAAGTATTTCTGGTATTTCACATTGGCAGTGCTTGGCAAACTCAAACAGCTGGGGACACAGGGATGGAGAGCTACCCTGTTCCCAAAAGACAGTGTTATCCTGCTGTCCAGTCAATTCACCAGTAAACTGTGGGTGTCCCCAGACTAAACAGGATTGAGTATTGGTAAGATGGAGGGGCAAGTGTTCTTGGCCAGCATCGACACCCTCTGAGGTTTTCTGCAAACATTACACCCTCTCACAACCTCACTTCAATTCTTGTCAGCCATTTGTCCCAGGACATTCTTGGATTTCTGTACTATTTTTTAGGGTCACTGGCCTAATATTACTCATTCTGGTGATGTTCTTGGTGTAGCCAATGCTGTAATGTGAATTTTGACATTTCCTTCCTGACATCAACATGGTCCATCTTGGCATTGCTGTTTCTTTAGCTGCCTCAATATTGGAGAAATTGAATGTAGGACTGGGAACAGGACACCTGAGTCTGTGCCTGAGACACAGAAGTGGTACTGTAAGAACAGCCTCCTCAGAGGGTCAAAGCTGGCTGCCAAGGGAAGGAGGGAAGGGCAAAAGGAGCAGGAGCAGGAAGTCTCTTCTCTGTGCCCTGACCCCTCTGCTGAACCAGACTCCAGGTCTCATGCTTTTATCTGCTGCTGCCCATAGCCAAACCACTTCCTGAGCCAGGTACATCATAATGGGGTAACCTTGACTTTATACATGACACCAAACAATGTGAATCCCCTGCTGACTCCCTGTCTTGCAGGCCTTTCTGGCCAAGAACAATTGCCCTGCCTCTCTGCCTTCTCCTTCAAACTCACTTTGTCCCTGAGCTCATCAGTGCATCGGTGAGGGGTAGTGCCCCCACCATAATGTTGCAGATACAAAACAATATCTTCAAATCAACCACTTTGTATGACTACATTGTGTACTATTTTCATAATTTCTTTTAAATTATAACTAAAATATCCGTGCAAAGAGTATAAAAATAATTTATGTCTGTTATTACAAACAGCAAAATTCCTTCTCTAACTTCAACCCACATTCCTCCTTCCTCAGAATTATCTGCATTGGCACATAGTTTTGGGTACATATTTCTGTTTGTAAATACATGAATTCTCTAGTACCACCCATCCCACACCCTATCACATTTGAGAAAAATATTAGAGTAAAACTTAAGAATATAAATAAATTTTCTAACTTCTTAAAATACTTGAGAATAGAAGCATATCATCTAATTATGAAAGGATGATTTCTGATTTAAAATAATAAGGAAAATTTGAAGGAAGTAGAAAGCAGGCCACTGTAGTTCAGTGGCTGTTAAACTTGAATCCACATCAGAATGTTACATTCTCTACATACATCTTAAGACTGTACGGTTGTGGATGTGAATATAGCTTCACTCACAAGCCTTTTGTTACGTGGTTCTTTCTTTTTCTTAAAGTCTTATGTTTCTTCAGAGTTTGTGGGGTGCAGCAGAAGCAGTGCTCAGAGGGAAATTTATAGCATTGAATGCATGCTTTAGAAAAGAGGAAAGATACAATATCAATCATCTAAGGGTACAAATTGGGAATCGCAACAATATCTTCTTTTTATTTGTTCTATCATTCATGGCTCTTCTTGCTTCAAATGAGTAACTCATCCAGATTGTGGACTTTATAACTGGAAATGTGGAAGAGATAAAGCACTTGATTTATGATGGGGACAAAACAACACCCCATAAGTCAACCCTGGGTCTTCAGGCTTCTGAAGGATAAGAAATGTTCAGCTTCCAAAGATGCACAAGAAAGGTGGCCCCAGAACAAAGACCAAAGTGGCAACCAAGGAAATCCTGAATACTTTGTTTGAGACTATTTTTGTCCCACCTTTTTTCTTCTATTTATTCAGATGTGATGCAATATTTTATATTCCTTAATGTTTACCGGGGAAATTATGAGACTTTAGCTTGCCTTTCCAAATCTGCACTTATTATTTGTTATTAACTTGCTACAAATGTATTTTAAAACATTTTATATCCTGTATTAGTCAGCCATAGGAATTCTGATGCAAAATAACAGAAATCTGTTGGTCTTTATAAAGGGTATTTATTTGGGGTAGAACCTTACAATTACCAGGCCAAAAAGCATGACTTTCTTTGTTCACCAAAGTCTCTTAACTCATTTTGGAGCAAGAGAACTGCCAACATTTGCCAGGGTTCAGGCTTCCTGGGTTCCTCTATTCCCAGGGCTGTGTTCCTTTCTGGGCTCTGCTCTTCTGTTTCTTCCACAATGTCACCTGTACACTATGAGGCACTCTAAGCTTTGCCTCTCTCCACAAGACCAGCTGTGAACTGTCAGGTGAAAGGCTTGTCTCTTTTTGTGGGGCCTTCTGTCCTTGTGCATCAGAACTCCAACATCAAAAACTACTCCAGCTCTGTCCTTTGCCATGTCTTTTTATGTTTGGGACCCCAGCCACCAATGGGTGGGACTCAATGCCCTACTGACTGTGCCCCAGTAAATGCCCTTATCTTAACTTAATCATGCCCAGATTAACAGACCAGTTTACAAGCATAATCCAATATCTACTTTTGAAATTCATAATGATTTCCAACTGCTACATATCCATTGACACATCTTATGCTTTATATTATTTTATGGTGTATCTTAACACTTTATTGATATCCTAGGCCACGGATATCATTATTACATTACCCATTCAGTTTTCATTTAGATATATGAATTTAATTAACAAATATTTTTCTCCCATCCTTCCTGAATCTTGAATCTTCTGAGATTATTTTCTTTCTGCCTGAAGAATATTCCTTTACATTTCTTTTAAAGTGAGTTGCTGCTAGCAAACTTTATTAGTTTTTACTCATCTATAAAATTATTTATTTCACTTATTCCTGAAGGATTGTGATGAATTAAATCTCAGTCCCTCTACGATCTCCACTGTTTTTGAGAGCAATGTTAGGGTGTAATTTTTCCATTCTGTTGTAAATGTCATCAGTTCTTTGGAGAAGAAATTTGGGGCTTTTGGTTTTACAGCCTACTACCTCCTCGCCCACCCCACAGGCAAAATCTGTGTGCTCTGGCTCTGGGGATGGGAATAATGGCACACCTATCTGAGTTACACATCTGATCTTGGAGCTAAGATTTGGTGGAAAAAACCCAGTATGTTGAATTCTTCTTGGGCCCATTCTAGGGGCCAGTGCAATGCTGCTCAGCAACCCATTTTGCTCAATGATGGCCACACCCAAAATACAGCCACTGATTCATGAGTTCCCATTTCTGCCGGACTTAGGAGACCCCTCCTGATCCCTGTGCCTTGGATTAAAGTACTCATTTGTGTCTTGTGTGGACCTCAGAATGTACATTCTTACTAACCCATTGCTGTGTGTGTAAGCCTTTTGTATGTACAATATTTTGGTTAGATTCAGGTAAGGGAACTTATGTTTAGGTCACTTTTTAAAGATTGCTTTAGTTTAGTTAAGGACTCTTATTAGATTTCAGGCCCCAGGATGGATCCCAATCTTTGTGCTGAAGTCCTACATACATGGAAAACACAGAGAAATAGTGCTACCATAATTACCCTGTCATGTGGGAGAGGGTTGCAGGATCTCCTAGAACTGTGGAGAAACACAGAATACCTGTGAGGCTGAGGGAGATGCCAGAGGCTGGAGTCATGGGGTAGCTAGAAAATGAAGACATCCAGGCCAGAGGAGAAGGGAGATGTGTGAGCAATTGTGTCTGATGGCCCACAGCTGAGCTCAGGGAAAAAGTGAGTTTGGAGGAGAAGGCAGAGAGAGACAGGCAGGCCCAACATTTTATCTTGGCTTGAGTCCAGGAGCAGTCGACCTATGTTCAGACAGCATTTTTGATGATGCCTTGATTTGGACATTTTCACAGCATCAGAACTGTAAACTTTAACCCTAATAAATTCCAATACAAGCCAACTTGTTTCTGGTATTTTGAAATGGCAACACTTGGCAAACTCAAATACCTGGGGACACAGGGTTGGAAAGGGTCCCTGTTCCCAAAGGGCAGTGTGACGCTGCTGCTAAGGGAATTCACTTGTAAACTGTGGATATCTTCAGACTAGGGGGGAATGAGTACTGGGAAGATGGTGGGGGAAGTGCTCTTGGCCAGCAAGGCCTATGAGACATGGAGTCAGGCAGGGAATCCATATGGTTTGGGTACAAGTCTAAAGTAACAGATGCCCCAATATGATGTACCTTCCTCAGACAGGGGTTGTCCAGGTGGGCAGGGGCTTATAAAAGCATGGGTGCTGGGTCTGGTGCAGAAGAGCAGTCAGGGCACAAAGAGGAGACTTCCTACTCCTGCTCCTTTTGCCCTTTGCTCCTTCCCTTGGCCTCCAGAGTTGACCCTCTGCGTAGGCTGCTCTTACTGTACCCCTCCTGGATCTCAGGCACAGACTCAAGTATCCTGCTTCCAGTTCTACATTCATCTTCCTGAATCTTTGGGCAGCTAAAGAAAGTGCAATGGCAAGATGAAACCTGTTGTTGTCAGGTAGGAAATGTCAAAAATCACATTACAGCATTGGCTACAGCAATAACATTCCCAGAATCAGCAACATTAGATGAGTGACCCAAATGAGTAGTACAGGAATCCCAGAAAGTTCTGGGACCTAGGGCAAACTAGAATAGAAGTGAGTTTGTGAGATAGTGCCATGTTTGCAGAAAACCTCAGAGGGTGCAGTTGCCAGATATTTCTCAGAATAATTAAATATTAAATATTCAACACATTGTGAACTGAGTTGAAAATGATCCAGACATCTTCAATCCCAGAAGAGAACGGAGGTGTTGAATGGGAAGAAGCTGATGAATACCTTAAGAAGCTGGAATGTAACACGTGTTCACTGTAGTTACCCCAAGCAAAAGAGGAAGTGTCCTGTTTGGGAACAAACTCACAGAACCCCAATGAAAACCATCATCATAGGTTCTTGATCTGCAAATGAGGAAAGGGAGAAAGCCCTGCTCAACACTCACAGTCTCATTAGTGATGTGAGTCACTCTAGCGTGTCTTCACTGGGGAGAAAGCAGCAGTAAGTCCGTCTTCTACTTTGGTGCTTACCGCCCTCTAACCGGACATGTGTAGAGAGGAATGTGGCATTCACATATTCACGTCCATGCTCCTAGTACTCCATGCTCACTCTTGGTGTGGGAGGTGTATACCTGTCCAGGCAGCTGGGGAGAAGGTCGAGGGGTGTGAGTACTTTTCCATTATAGGGGACTCTATTAGCAAAGGGTGATGGTTCCCCTCACCCCAGTGATGCTGCAGATACAAATCAATATATTCAAACTAACAACTTTGTTTGATTTCATTGTGTCCTATTTTCATAATTTCATTTAAATTATAACGAAATTATTTGTGCAATGAGTATAAAATTTATTTAAGTCTCTTATGGCACACAGTCAAATTCCTTCTCTAGCCTCAACCCCTATTCCTCCTTCTTCAGAATTATCTGCATTGACAGATTCTTTTGGGTACACATTTCTGTTTGTAAATACATGCATTCTCTAGTTTCATTAATCCCACACGCTATCTCAGATGAGAAATATATTGGAGTACAGGTTAAGAAGATAAATAAAATTTTTGACTTCTTAAAATACTTGTGATTAGAAGTATATTGTCTAATTATGAAAGGATCATTTCTGATTTAAAATTACAAGGAAAATTTTAGTTAAGTAGAAAGAAGGCCACTGTACTTCAGTGGCTGTTAAACTTGACTCCACATCAGAATCAGGTGAATAAACTAAAAAAAAAAAAAAAAAAAATCAATTGTTGGGGTGCCTTATAAGAAAATGCTAAAAAATGGGAAACATTATTTTTATATGGCAATTTTTAAACTGCTTACACAGAATGTAATGGATTGAAGAACCAGTGAAAACAACCAGAATAATTTGAAATAAGTGGAAACCCATCTTTACATAAATTAAGAGAAATCTCGTGTTCTGAAGCATTGATTAGTGGTAACAAATTGAACACAAATGAGTGTGGAAGAAGATGTGGGAGTAGCAGATGTCAGAACAAACTGCACGTGCACTTTTACATGAGGAGAAAGACATCCTGAATTGCACAGTCACAGCCACTTCCTTTAAATATTGGCAGGTGGAGATACTTTGGAGATTCACATTCATTACATTCACAGGGTTTCTCTCCAGTATGAATGTTTTAATATTTAATGAGATTCTGCCTCTGACGGAAGGCTATTCCACATTCCTTACATATATATGGTTTCCCTACACTACGAATTTTCTCATAGTCAGTGAGATTTGATTTGCTACTGAAGGCTTTCCTACATTCCTTACATATATAGGGTTTCTCTCCAGTTTGTCTTCTCTGATGTGTAATGAGCTTTGATTCCTGAATTAAAGCTTTCCCACATCCATCACATTCATAGGGTTTCTCTCCAGTATTTATTCTCAGATGGTTAATGAGGTTTTCCTTCTGGTTGAAGGTTTTTCCACATTGATCGCATATATTGGGTTTTTCTCCAGAATGAATGCTCTGATGTCTAATGAACTGTTGCTTTTGGCAGAAGGCTTTTCCGCATTCTTTGCATTAATTTTGATTCTGCTGACCATGTGTATTTTCATGTTCTGTGAGATATGATTTTTACCTGAAGGCTTTTTCACATGCCTTACATGCATAAGTTTCTTTGCAGTAGGAAATCTCTTGTATCTGAGAATTGACATTTGAATTAAAGCTTTCCCACATATATATGATTTCTCTTCAGTAAGAATTTTCTGATGAATAATGAGGTTTTATTCAGGTTGAAAGTTTTCCCCACAAGTATTACATTTCTATGCTTGTTCCCCTGTATATTTTTAAAATGAAGTGTTAAAAATAATTGTAAAGAGCACACTATATTCAGGACACTCATATGGTTTCTCTCTAGTTTGAATTTTCTATATTCCATGAGGTGTTATTTCAGATGGAAGCTTTCACATGTTCATTACAACACTAACTAATGTATGAATATTTCATGCTCAATGAGATTTAATGCCTGGCTGAAGGATTTCCAATATTCCTTATATACACAGGGTTTTACTCCTGCATGTTTCTTTGATGTGACTCCAGCTTTTCCAAATTCATGTAATCCCAAATAGTTTCTCTGAAGGTTTAATTCTCAGGGTTTTCTTGAGGTTGAATTTCCAAGAAAACTTCACACTCATTACACTTAAAAGGGAGGAATATCATGTGGTGCAAACTGGTAAAACTCATTGCTTTCATTCTTTTCTCCTTACATAGAATCCCTCATGCTTAAGTAAGCATGATGCAAATTCCTTTGAAGTGAAATTACATTCATAGAAGTGATATATTGAGGAAAAATGCTTGCAGTCAGAGAAAATATTTCCCCAACTTTCTTACATTCTCTGCCTTCATCTTAAGTCTGTACTTTTGTGCATGTGGATATAGCTTCACTCACAAGCCTTTTGTTATGTGGTTGTCTATGCTTCTTAATGTCCTATGCTTCTTCATATTTTGTGGGGTGTAGCAAAAGAGTGCTTAGAGGGAAATTTATAGCATTGAATGTTTTCATTAGAAGAGAGGAAAGATTCGATATCAATCATCTAAGCATCCAATTTCGGAACCGCAACAATATCTCCTATTTATTTGATCTATCTTTCATGGAACTTCTTGCTTCAAATGAGCATCCCATCTAGTTTGGGAAATGGGGAAGTGATACAGCACTTGATTTATCATACGGACAAAACCCAGGACATAAATCAACCCTGGAAACTTCAGGCTTCTAAAGTATAAGAAAGGGGCATCTTCCAAGGGTGCATGAGTAAGGTGGCCCCAAAACATAGGCCAACATGGCAACCCAGGATATCCTGAACACTTTGTTTTGGACTGATTATTTTTGTTCAATTACATTTCTTCTCTTTATTTGGATGAGATGCACTATTTAGTATTCTTTGAAATGTACCGGGAAAATTATATCTCTTTTGCTTGCCTTTCCAAATCTGCACTTATTATTTATTATTGACTGGCCAAATAACATATTTTAAAACATTTTAGATCATGTAGTTAGTCAGCCAAAGGTGTGCTTATGTAAAATACCAGAAATCTCTGGGTCTTTTTAAAGCGCATTTATTTGGGTAGAAGCTTACAATTACCAGGCCATAAAGCATATATTTCTTCCTTCCCAAAAGTCTGTTGCCCCATTTTGGAGCAAGACAGCTGCCGAAACTTGCCAGAGTTCAGGCTTCTTGGGTTCCTCTCTTCCCAGGGCTGCATTTCTCTCTGGGCTCAGCTCCTCTTTTCCTCCACAAGGTCAGTTGTAGACTATGAAGCTCTCTAAGCTTTGCCTCTCACCACAAGGCCATCTGTGAACTGTCAGGTGAATGGCTTTTCTCTTTTCCCTGGGGCTGCCTGTCCTTGTGCATCAGAACTCCAACATCATAACTACTCCAGTTCTGTACTTTCCCATGGCTTTTTATGTTTGAGAACCCACCCTCCAAAGGCGGGGCTCAACACCCTGCTGACTGTGGCCCAGTCTACGCCCTTATCAAAACTTAATCATGCCCAGATTAACAGACCAGTTTACAAGCATAATCCAATACCTATTTTCAGAATTCATAATGATATCAAACTGCAATATATCCATTTACCAATCTTATGCTACATAATTTTTTATGGTCGATTTTAACACTTTATTGATGTCCTAGGCCACGGATATCATTATTACTTTATCCATTCAATAGTCATTTAGATATATGTATTTAATTAACAGATATTGTTCTTCAATCAATCCTGAACCTTGAACGTTATGAGATTATTTTCTTTTAGCCTGAAAATATTGTTTTACATTTCTTTTAAAGTGTGTTACTGCTAGCAAACTTATCAGTTTATTTTTTGTTTATCTGTTTATTTTTTTATATTTTTGAAACTTTATTTGTACATTTAATAATTGAAAATATAAATAATTAAAAACTAAAAAGAAAACACAGATGAATAAATATATACATTTCTCAATTAACAGTAATGGATGCATACAAAATTTTTCGTTTTGGGTCAATCAAGATGTTACACAATATATTTGGTTCATAGTAATGCATTCATACACTATTTGTCCTTTTGTGTCTGGCTTGCTTCCCTCAACATAATGTCCTCCAGGTTCATCCATGTTGCCAAATATTTTATGACTTCATTTCTTCTTACAGCTGCATAATATTCCATCATGTGAATAGACCACAGTTTGTTTATCCATTCATCTGTTGATGGACAACTGGGTTGTTTCCAACTTTTGGCAATGGTGAATAATGTTGCTATAAATATGAGTGTGCAGTTGTCTGTTTGTGTCACTGCTCTCAGTTCTTCTGGGTATATACCCAGTAGTGGTATTGCAGGGTCACGTGGCAAGTCTATATTCAACTTCTTTGAGAACTGCCAAACAGTCCTCCATAGTGGGTGTATCATTGTGCATTCCCACCAACAGTGAAGAAGTGTTCTTATCTCTCTACATGCTCTCCAACACTTGTAGTTCCCTGTCCTTTTAATAGTGGCCATTCTGATAGCTGTAAAATTATATCTCATTGTAGTTTTGATTTGCGTTTCCCTAATCATGAGTGATGTTGATCATTTCTTCACGTGTTTTTTTGCCATTTGTATTTCTTCTTTGGAGAAATGTCTATTCAAGTCTTTTCCCCATTTTTTATTTGGGTCATTTGTGTTTTTATTGTTGAGTTGTAACATATCTTCATATATATCCTGGGAATTAAACCCTTATCAGATATGTGATTTCCAAATATTTTTCCCATTGAGCTTGCTGCCTTTCACCTTTCTGACAGTCCTGTGAGGTGCAAAATTGTTTAATTTTGAGAAGGACCCATTTATCTATTTTTTCTTTTGTTGCACGTGCTTTGGGTGTAAGGTCCAAGAAACCACCACCTACTACAAGGTCTTGAAGATGTTTCCCTACATTTTCTTCTAGTAGTTTTATGGTACTGGCACTTATATTTAGATCCTTGATCCATTTTGAGTTGATTATAGGGTGTGAGATAGGGGTCCTCATTCATTCTTTTGGTTATAGATATCCAGTCCTCCCAATGCCATTTGTTGAAAAGACTTTTTTCCCATTAGCGTGGGCTTGGTAGGTTTGTGAAAAACCAGTTGACTTTATAGGTGGGGGTATATTTCTGGGTTCTCAATTCTATTCCACTGATCAATGTGTCTATCTTTAGGCCAATACCATCCTGTTTTGACCACTGTAGCTTTGTAATATGTTTCAAGGTCAGGCGGTGAAATTCCTCCCACATTGCTCTTTTTTTGAGATTGCTTTTGGCTATTCGGGTGCACTTAACATTCCACATGAAATTGGTAATTGCCTTCTTTAATTCTGTAAAGTAAGCTATTGGGATTTTGATTGGTATTGCACGGAATCTGTAAATCAGTTTGGGCAAGATTTACATCTTCACGATATTTATTCTTCCAATCCGTGAACACGGAATGTCTTTCCATTTTTAGGTGGACATTTTTGTTTAGGTCTTTTTTCATTTCTTTCAGCACTGTTTTGTAATTTTCTGCATATAGGTCCTCTACTTCTTTGGTTAAATTAACTCCTAGGTATTTGAGTCTTTTAGATGCTATTGAAAAATGGAATTTTCCTGCTGATTTCCTCCTCAGGTTGTTCAGGAGTAGTGTACAAAACATTACTGAATTTTGCGTGTTGATCTTGTATCCTGTCACTTCGATGAACTCATTTATTAGTTCAAGTAGCTTTGTCGTGGATACTTCAGTATTTTCTAAGTACAGGATCATGTCATGCACAAAGAGAGAGAGTTTTACTTCCACTTTTCCTATTTGGACCACTTTAATTTTTTTTTTTTTTGTCTTTTCTAATGGCCCTAGCTGGAGCTTCTAGCACAATGTTGAATAACAATGGTGAC
This sequence comes from Tolypeutes matacus, assembly GCA_026826555.1. Taxonomy (NCBI): domain Eukaryota; kingdom Metazoa; phylum Chordata; class Mammalia; order Cingulata; family Chlamyphoridae; genus Tolypeutes; species Tolypeutes matacus. Next base: position 65,975 of record JAKSZT010037003.1, read on the forward strand.
AGTGGGCATCCTTGTCTTGTTCCCGATCTTAGAGGGAAAGCTTTCAAACTTTCCCCATTGAGTATGATGTTGGCTGAGGGTTTTTTATATATGCCTTTTATCATATTGAGGAATTTTCCTTTTATTCCTATCTTTTGATTATTTTTATCCAAAAACGATGTTGGATTTTGTCAAATGATTTTCTGTATCTATTGAGATGATCATGTGTTTTATTTTCCTTCAATTTGTTAATGCAGTGTATTACATTGATTGATTTTCTTATGTCGAACCAGTTTTGCATTCCAGGAATAAAGCCTACTTGGTCGTGATGTATAAGTCTTTTGATATGCTGTTGGATTCGATTTGCAATTATTTTCTTGAGAATATTTACGTCTATGTTCATTAGAGAGATTGGTCTGTAATTTTCTTTTCTTGTGGAATGTTTATTTGGCTTTGGTATTAGGGTGATATTGGCTTCATAAAACATGTTGGGAAATTTTCCCTTGTCTTCAATTTTTTGGAAGTTCTTAAACAAGATTGGTGTTAATTCTTTTTGAAATGCTTGGTAGAATAAACCTGTGAAGCAATCTGGTCCTGGACTTATCTTTGCTGGGAGATTTTTGATTATAGATTCAATCTCCTTAGTTGTTATTTGTTTGTTAAGTTCTTGTATTTCTTTTAGCGTCAATGTAGGTAGTTATGTGTTTCTAGAAATTTGTCCACTTCATCTAGGCTTTCAAGTTTGTTGGCATACAGTTTCTCATAATATCCTCTTAAGATTCTTTTTATTTCTGTGAGGTCATTTGTAATTTCTCCCCTTTCATTTCAGATTGTGTTTATGTGCATCTTCTCTCTTTTTCTGTGGTAGTTTAGCAACGGTGTTGTCAATTTTATTGATCTTCCCAAAGAACGAGCTTTTGGTTTTGTTGATTTTCTGTATTGTTTTTTTGTTCGCAATTTCATTTATTTCTTCTCACTTGAGAAGAATGTAAAACCCGTTGAATTTGAATGCAGTGTTCTGTATATGTCTGTTAGGTCTAACTTGTTTATGATATTGTTCAAGTTCTCTCTTTCCTTGTTGATCTTTTGTCTAGTTGTTCTATCTAATTATATGAGAGGGGTGTTGAAGTCTCTGACAATTGTTCAGTTTTGCCAGAGTTTGGCTCACAAATTTTTGGGAACCCTGGTTAAGTGCATAGATATTTATGACTGTTATGTCTTCCTGGAGGATCATCCCTTTTATTAATATATAATGGCCTTCTGTATCTCTTATCACTTTTTTGCATTTATTTTTTTTTAACCTTTCCAATTTTTATATTAAGGATATTTGTTTGAAATATAAGAGCAAAGAGAGAAATTGAAATGAAAATAAAATACTCTATATAACAATTTATAAAGAGCTCAAATTTGTCAGTTTCATAATTTGTCTTATTAATATTCTTTTGAAAAGAAGAAAATGAATTGGACCAACAATATTCTCAGACAGTAAATCCTTGAAGATGAGATACACACTTGGAGAGAGTTTATAGGAAAAAGGGCAAGAAAATCATAGCCGGACCTACTCTTTTCTAATCAAAATTCCATAGAGTTGCTTACAGTATGTTTGTGTTTTATTTATTTATTTATTTTTTTATTATGTGTAAAAATCAAAATTCTCACAATACATACAAACATTTGCAAAATGATATATAAATATATATGCATATATGTGTATTTGCTTACAAAAATGTTATTTATATATATATATACATATATTTTAAGAGGTGCTTAGATTACCTAAAATATTACACGGAACCCACTGGGATTCCCATGTTGCCCACCTCCCACACCTCCCACCACATCCCACACAAATATCTCCCACAGTGTGGCCCACCAACCTCAATGAACTTACACATCCTGGAGCCTTGCCACCGTCGGTTTTGTCTGATATTATTATAGCTACCCCAGCAATTTTCTATTTATTATTCGCATGGAATATCATTTTCCAACCTTTTACTTTCAGCCGATTTGTATCCCTGTGTCTGAGGTGAGTTTCTTGTAAGCAGCATATGGATGGCTTGTGTTTTTTTATCCATTCTGTCAGCCTGAATCTTTTGATTGCGGAATTTAATCCATTCACATTCAATGATAATACTGAAAATGCACTATTTATTTTTCCATTGTATTGTTTAGTTTTCATATGCCATCTTGTTTTTGTCTCCCTTTTTACTCTTTTGTTTATCCTTTTTGCTTTTCTTTCTTCTATACTCTCCTCCAAGCCTCTGTCTCCTGTCTTTTTCTTTCAAGTTCTCAGTCTTCCTTTAATATTTCCTATAAAGTTGGATTCTTTTGTGTAAACTCTCTTAGATTCTGTTTCTTTGTGAATATTTTATACTCACCTTCATATTTGAAGGACGTTTTGTTGGATAAAAAATTCTCAGCTTGCAGCTTTTCTGTTTTACTTTCCATATGGTATCATACCACTGTCTTCTCCCCTCCATGGTTTCTGAAGGGAAATCTGCATTAAGTCTTACTGGACATCCTTTGTACGTGATTGTTTGCTTCCCTCTTGCTGCTTTGAGAATTTTCTCTTTATCTTTTACATTTGACATTCTGAATAGTATGTGTCTTGGCATGGGTCTATTTGGATTTATTCTCATTGGGGTATGGTATTCTTCTTTGATATGTAAGTTCATTTCTTTTGTGAGAGTTGGGAAATTTTCAGCTATTATTTCCTCCAATATTCTTTCTGCCCCTTTTCCTTTCTCTTCCCCTTCTGGAACTCCCATGACATGTATGTTTTTGTGTTTCATGTTGTCATTCAACTCTCTGAGCCCTGCTCAACTTTTCCATTCTTTTCTCTCTCTGTTCTAGTCTCTCTTCAATTTTAGCTGATTTGTCTTCAGTATCATTTATTCTTTCTT
>JAKSZT010037005.1:0-11860 GCA_026826555.1 Tolypeutes matacus
AAATTGGTATATTTACCTAACACTGTAAATAAAGGATTTTCTTCACTTGTGAAAACTAGGCTCCTTTCTTCCTTAATTGGCTTCTTTGCATTTGTTCTCACATACAAACAATGAAAAAACAGTGGTTTTAACCTAATGCTCTGTGAATGTAGGAGGTTCTTCAGTTTTGAAAACTAAGCAAGTTACTTGTTTAATTGGCTGCTATGCACTTGTTTTCACTTACAATCAGTGTCAAACACAGGTTTTACCTCATGCTCTGTGAATTCATTATGTATTTCCTTTTTGAAAACCAAGCAAGTTTCTTGTTTAATTGGCTGCTATGCACTTGTTTTGTCTTACAATGTCAATATACTGGTTTAACCTAATAAGCTGAGAATGCAGTTATTTCTTCAAGTTGTGAAAACTAAGCAAATTACTTTTTCATTGGGTGCTATGCACCACTTTTCTCTTACAATCAATGACAAAACAATGGTGTACCTAACACTCTAGGAATGCAGTATTTTCTCCAGTTGGGAAAACTAAGCAATTTACTTCTTTAAATTACTTCTATGCACTTGTTTTCACTTACCATCGATGGCAAATCAGTTGTGATACCTAAAATGCTGTGAATGCACTAGTTTCTTCAGGTGTGAAAACTAAGCACGTTACTTCTTTAATTGGCTGCTATGCACTTGTTTGAACTTACAACCAATGTCAAATCCATGGTTTTACCTAATGTCTGGGAATGCAGTAGTTTCTTCATTAGGGAAATCTAAGGAATTTATTTCTTATTTGGCTGCTACACAGTCATTTTCTCTTACATTCAGTATCAAAACACTTGTTTGGCCCAATGCTCTGTGAATGAAGGGCGTTCTTTAGTTTTGAAAACTAAGAAGTTGTTTGTTTAATTGCCTCCTATGCAATTTTTTTTCACTTACAATCCATGTCAAGACACTGGTTTTACCTAATGCTCTGTGAAATCATGAGGTTAATCAATTTTGTATTCCAAGCAGGTAATTTAATTTGCTGCTATGTACTTCTTTTCTCTTACAAGGGAAGTCAAATCCTGGTTTTACCTAACACTCTGTAAATGAAGGAGGTTCTTCAATTTTCAAAAATTAAGCAGGGTACTTCTTTAATAGGATACTATTAACTTCTCTCACAGTCAATGAAAAAAGACTGGTTTTACCTCCTGCTTTGTGAATACATTTGATTCTTCAGTTCTGAACATTAAAGAAGTTGCTTGTTTAATTGCCTGCTGCACACTTATATTCATTTACAGTCAATGCCAAAATGGTGGTTTTACCTAAACCCTTGTAAATGCAGGAGTTTCTTCAGTTGTGAATACTAGACACTTTACTTCCTTAATTGGCTGCTTTGCATTTGTTTCACTTACAATCAATGAAAAAATACTGGTTTCATCTAAACTTTTGTGAACGTAAGTGGTTCTTCAGTATGGAAAGCTATGCAAGTTACTAATTTAATTGCCTGCTGCAAACTTCTTCTCACTTACAATCAATGTCAAATCACTGGTTTTATGTAATGCTCTGTGAATGCAGGAGGTAATTGTGTTTTGAATTCTAAGCAAGTTGCTTGTGTTACTTGCTGGTATTTATTCTCACTTACAATCAATGCCAAAACAGTGGTTTTACCTAAAGCTCTTTGAATGCAAGAGCTCTTTCATTTTTTAAAATTTTGCATGTTACTTGTATAATTGGCTTTTATTCACACGTTTTCACTTACAACGTCAAAATGCTGGTTTTGCCTAATACTTGTGAATGCAGTGGTTCCATCAGTTGTGAAAAATAAGCAATTTATTTTTTCATTTGGTGCTATGCACTTGTTTTCACTTCCAAATAATATCAAAACCCTGGTATTACCTAATGTTCTGTGAATGAAAGAGGTTTATCAGTTTTAAAAAATTATGGAAGGACTTGTTTATAGGCTACTGTTCACTTGTTTTCACTTACAATTAATGTCAAATCCCTGGTTTTACCTAACACTCTGAGAATGAAGGCGGTTCTTCAATTTTCAATAATTAATCAAGGTACTGTTTAATAGGATATTATTCACCTCTTCTCACTTGCAGTCAATGAAAAAACACTGGTTTTATCTTATGCTTTTTTGACTGTAAATGCTTTCTCCATTTTTAAAACTATACAAGTTACTGATTTAATTTCCTGCTGCACTCTTCTTTTCATTTACAATCAACGTCAAAGGAGTGGTGATACATAAGGTACTGTGAATGAAGTCATTTCTTCACTTGTGAAAAGTAAGCTGTGCACTTTTTTTCATGTACAATCAATGAAAAACCACTGGCTTTACTAATGCTCTGTGAATGTAGGGGTTTCTTCAGTTTTGAAAACTAAGCAAATTTCTACTTTATTTGGCTGCTATGGCACTGGATTTCACTTACAATTCATGTCAAAATACTGGTTTTACCTAATGCTCTGTAAATGCAGTACATTCTCCGGTTTTGAAAGCAAAGCAATTTACTTTATTAATGGGCTGCTATGCATTTATTTTCACTTACAATGTCAATATGCTGGTTTTACCTAATATGCAGAGAATGCAGTTGTTTCTTCAAGTTGTGAAACCTAAGTAAGTTACTTTTTCTTTGGGTGCTATACACTTGTTTTCAGTTACAATCAATGAAAAAACAAGGTTTACCTAACACTCTTAGAATGCAGTAGCTCCTTCAGTTGTGAAAACTAAATAATTTACTTCTTTAAATGACTGCTATGCATTTGTTTTCACTTACAGTCAATATCAAAACACTTGCTTGACCTAATGCTCTGTGAAAGAAGGAGGTTCTTCAGTTCTAAAAACTAAGCAAGTTGCTTCTTTAATTGCCTGCTACACACTTGCTTCACTGACAATCAATGTCAAAACACTAGTTTTACATAATTCTCTGTGAATACAAGAGGTTCTTCAATTTCTAATTCCAAGGAAGTAGTTTAATTTGCTGCTATGCACTTATTTTCACTTACAAACAATGTCAACACCCTGGTTTTACCTAACACTCTGTGAATGAATGAGATTCTTCATTTTCTAAAATTAAGCAAGGTACTTGTTTAATAGGATACAATTCACTTCTTCTCGCTCACAATCAATCAAAACCATTGGTTTTACCTAAAACTTTGTGAATGTAACTGGTTCTTCAGTTTTAAAAACTAAGCAAGTTACTCATTTAATTGCCTGCTTCACTTCGTTTCACTTACAATCAATGTCAAGACACTGGTTTTACCTATTGCTCTGTGAATGCAGTATATTCTTCAGTTTTGAAAAAAGTTACCTGTTTAATTGGCTGTCACACACATGTTTTCATTTACATTCAATACCAAAACAATTGTTTGTCCTAATGCCCTCTGAACTAAGGAGTTTTTCAGTTTCAAAAACTAAACAAGTTGCTTAATTGCATGTAATTGAAAACATGTTTTCAATTATTATCAATGTAAAAAAATCTGGTTTTACATAATGTTCTGTGAATGCAGGATGTTCTTCAGGTTTGAATTACAAGCTGGTACTTTAATTTGCTGTTAGGCATTGTTTTCACTTACAACTAATGTCAAAACTCTGGTTTTAACTAACATTCTGTGAATGAAGGATGTTCTTCAGCTTTTAAAAATTAAGCAAGTTACTTTTTTTTGCTTACAGTCAATGTCATTATAACCAAGTCTCTGAGAATGCAGTCTTTTGTTCACTTGTGAAAACTAGGCATATTACTTCTTTAATTGGCTGCTTTTAACTTGTTTTCACATACAATCAATGAAAAATCATTGGTTTTACCTAATGCTCTCTGTGAATGAAGAAGGTTCTTCACTCATCAAAAATTAAGCCATCTACTTGTTTAATAGGCTACTATTTACTTCTTCTCACTTATAATCAATGAATAAAACACTAGTTTTACCTAAATCTTTTGAATGTAAGTCGTTTTTCAGTTTGAAAACTAAACAAGTTACTCATTTAATTGCCTGCTTCACACTTCTTTTCACTTACAATCATTGTCAAGGCAGTGATGGTACATAAGATTCTGTGAATGCAGTAATTTCTTCACTTGTGAAAACCAAGGAAGTCCTTGTTTATATGGCTGTTATGCACTTGTTTTCACATAAAATGCTCTGTGAATGTAGCATTTTCTTCAGTAGTGAAAACTAGGAATGTTACTTCCTTAATTGGCTGCTTTGCACTTGTTCTCACAATTTATGAAAAACGATGTTTTTACCTAACCCTTTGTAAATGTAAGTGGTTCTTCAGTTTGTAAAACTATGCAAGTTCCTCATATAAGTGCGGCACAGTTCTTTTCACTTGCAATTGAGGTCAAATCACTGGTTTTACCTAATGATCTCTGTATGCAGTAGGTTATTTTCTTTTGAATTTTAAGCAACTTACTTGTGTTATTTGTGGTATTTATTCTTACTTACAATCAATGCCAAAAGAGTGGATTTCCTTAATGCTCTGTGAATGCAAGAGATACTTCAGTTTTACAAACTTAGCAAGTTACTTGTATAATTGGCTGTTATGCACTTGTTTTCACTTACAACCAATGACAAAACTCTGGTTTTACCTAACTCTCTGTGAATGAAGGAGGTTCTTCAATTTTCAAAAATTAAGCAACGTACTTGTTTATAGGTTACTATTCATTTCTTATCACTTGCAATCAATGAAAAAACAATGGTTTTACCTAATGCTTTGTGAAAGTAAGTGGTTCTTCAGTTTTGAAAACTAAGCAAGTTACTCATGTAATTGCCTGCTTCACACTTCTTTTCACTTACAATCAATGTCAAAGCAGTGGCATTACATAAGATTCTGTGAATGCAGTCATATCTTTTCTTGTGAAAGCCAAGCAACTCCTTGGTTAATTGGCTGCTATGCACTTGTTTTCACATCCAATAAATATCAAAATACTGGTTTTACCTGATGCACTGTGGATATGGGAAGTTCTTCAAGTTTGAATTCTAAGCAAATTACTTCTTTATTTGGCTGATATGGCACTTGTATTCATTTACAACCAATGTCAAAACTCTGGTTTTTCCTAACACTCTGTGAATGAAGGAGGTAATTCAGTTTTCAAAAATTAAGCCAGGTACTTTTAAAATATGATACAATTCACTTCTTCTCACTTAAAATCAATGAAAAACACTGGTTTTACCTTTGTGAATGTAAGTGCTTCTTCAGTTTTGAAAACAATGAAATTACTCATTAATTGCCTCCTTGTTTTCACTTACAATCAATGTCAAAGCACAGGCATTACCTCAATCTCTGTGAATATATTGGCTTATTCTCTTTGAATTCTAAGCAAGTTACTTGTATTATTTGCTGGTATTTATTCTCACTTACAATCATTGCCAAAAGAGTGGTTTTACCTAATCCTCTAGGATTGCAGATGGTCCTTAGTTTTCAAAACTAAGCAAGTTAATTGTACAATTGGCTGCTTTGCACTTGTTTCCAATTTCAATCAATGCCAAATGCTGGTTTTACCTAATACTTGTGAATGCAGTTGTTTCTTCTGCTGTGAAAACTAAGCAAGTTACTTTTTCTTTGGTGCTATGCACCTGTTTTCACTTACAACCAATGTCAAAACTGTGGTTTTACCTTACACTCTGTGAATGAAGGAGATTCTTCATTTTTCAAAATTAAGGAGGTTACTGGTTTAATAAGATACTATTCACTAGCTTTTGCTTACAATCAATGTCAAAATGGTCGTTAATCTCTAAACGCAGGTGTTTCTTCATTTTTGAAAACAAGGCATGTTACATGCTTAATGCCTGCTTTGCATTTGTTCTCACAACCAATGAGAAAACACTGATTTTACCTAACTCTTTGTGAATGTAAGTTGTTCTTTAATTTGGAAAATTATGCAAGTTACTTATTAAATTGCCTGCTGCATATTTCTTTTCACTTATAAACAATGTCAAAGCCCTGGTTTTACATAATTCTCTGTGAATGCATTAGCTTTTTCTGTTTTAAATTCTGAGATGGTACTTGTGCTATTTGCTGGTATTTATTCTCACTTACAATCAATGCCAAAACAATGGTTTTACCTAACGCTTTAGGAATGCAGAGGTCCTTCATTTCTTAAAACTCACCAAGTTACTTGTATAATTCATTATTACACACTAGTTTTCACTTCATATGAATGTCAAAATGCTGGTTTTACCTAATACTTGTGAATGCAGTAGTTTCTTTAGTTGTCAAAACTAAGCATGTTACATCCTTAATTGGTTGGTTTGCACTTGTTCTCTCTTACAATCAATTAAAAACACTGTTTTTACCTAATGCTTTGTGAATGTAAGTGGTTTTCAGTTTTCAAAACTAAGCAAGTTACTCATTTAATTGCCTGTTACACCTCTTTTCATTTACAATCAATTTCAAAATGGCGGTTTTACCTAACACTTGTAAATGCAGGAGTTCCTTCAGTTGTGAAAACCAGACAGATTACTTTCTTAATTGGTTGATTTGCAGTTGATCTCACAATCAGTGAAAAAACACTGGCTTTACATAACACTTTGTGAATGTAAGTGGTTCTTCTGTTTAAAAAACTATGCAAGTTACTTATTTAATTGCCTGCTGCACACTTCTTTTAACTTACAATCAATTTCAAATCACTGATTTTACTCAATACTCTGTGAAAGTGGTAGGTTATTATGTTTTGAATTCTAAGCAAATTACTTATTTTATTTCTTGGTATTTATTTCCACTTACAACCAATGCCAAAACAGTGTTTATACATCATGCTCTATGAATGCAGGAGGCTCTTCAGTTTTGAAAACAAAGCATGCTACTTCCATAATTGACTGTATTGCTCTTGTTTTTACTAACGATCAATGTCAAAATGCTGGTTTTACCTAATACTTGTGAATGCAGTAGTTTCTTCAGTTGTGAAAACTAAGTAAGCTACTTTTTAATTTTGTGTTATACACTTGTTTTCACTTACAACAAATGTCATAACCCTGGGTTTACATAATATGCTTTGAATGATGGAGGTTCTTCAGTTTTCAAAAATAAGGAAGCTACTTGTTTAATAGGATACTATTCACTTGTTTTCACAAACAATAAATGTCAAAACTCTGGTTTTACGTAAGAATGTGAATGACTGAGGTTCTTCAATTTTCAAAAATTAATAAAGTTGCTTATTTAATAGGATACTATTCATTTCTTCTCTCTTACAATTTAGGAGAAAAGACTGGTTTTACCTAATGATTTGTGAATGTAAGCGATTCTTCAGTTTTGAAAACTAAGAAAGTTACTCATTTATTTGTCACCTTCACACTTTTATTCACTTAAAATCAATGTCAAAGCAGTGGTGATACATAAGAGACTGTGAATGCAGTAATTTCTTCACTTGTGAAAACCAAATAAGTCCTTCTTTAACTGGCTGGTATGCACTTGTTTTCACATACAATAAATATCAAAACACTGGTTTTACCTAACACTCTGTGAAGGTAGTCTTTAGTTTTGAAAACTAAGCAAATTATTTCTTTATTTGCCTGCTATGGCACTTATTTTCACTTACAATCAATTCAGAATCTGGTTTTACCTAATGCTCTGTGAATGCAGTAAATTCTTCATTTTTGAAAACAAAGAAGGTTACATGTTTATTTGGCTGCTTTGCACTAGTTTTCTCTTTAATGTCAATATGCTGGTTTGAACTAATACATTGAGAATGCAGTTGTTTCTTCAAGTTGTGAATACAAACAAGTTACTTTTTCATTGGGTGCTATGCATTTGTTTTCACTTACAATCAATGACAAAACAATGGTTTACCTTTACATAGCAGCCAAGGAAACAAGTACCTTAACTATTTTACAAAAGTGAAGAACCTCCTGTTTCCACAAAGCATTAGGAAAACCAGTGTTTTGACATTGATTATAACTGAAAACTCGTGCAAAGCAGCCAATGAAAGAAGTTTCTTTATTGGTTTTTGAAACTGAAGAACTGACTGTATTCACAGACCATTAAGTAAAAGCAGTATTTTGAAGTTGATTGTATGTGAAAACATGTGCCTAGCCACAAACAAAAGAAGAATCATACTGATATTTCAAAAGTGAAGAAACTACTGCATTGGCATAGCGATAGGTAAAGGGGTGCTTTGACATGGACTGTAAGTGAAAACTAGTGCATAGAAGCCAAGGACACAATTATCACACTTGCATTTCAAAACCTTACTACCTCCTAAATTGACATAGCATTAGGTAAAACCAGTGTTTAACATTGATTATAAGTGAAAACATGTGCAGAGCAGCCAATGAAGCAAGATTCTTTCTTCATTTTCAAAACTGAGAAACAGACTGCATTCACAGAGTTTTGGGTAAACCAGGGTTTTGAAATTGATTGTAAGTCAAAACACATGCATAGCTACCAATGAAAAGAGTATCTGTCTTAGTTGGCAAAACTGAAGAATTGCCAGCATTCGGAGTGTGTTATCTAAAAAAAGTGTTTTGAATTTTATTGTAAGTGAAAAAAAGTGCATTGTAACTATGGAAACAAGTATCTCACTTAGACTTCAAAACTGAAAAAACGACTGCTTTAGCACAGCATTTGGTAAAAGCAGTGTTTTGACATTGATTGTGAATGAAAGCAAGTGCATAGCAACCAGGAAAACAAGTATCTTACTTACTGTTCAAAATTGAAGTACCTTCTGAATTCACAGAACGTTACATAGAACCAGTTTTTGAAGTTGATTGTAAGTCAAAACATGTGCATAATCTTCAATGAATAGATTATATTGCTTAGTTTTCAAAATGAAGAAATTCCTGCATTCAGGGAATACTAGGTAAAACTAGTGTTTGCCTTTGTGTCTATGTGAAAACAAGTGCATACAGGCCAAGGAAATGAGTAACTTGTTTATTTTTCAAAACTGAAATAATTAGTGCATTGGCATAGCATTAGATAAAATCAGTGTTTTGACATTAATTGTAAGTGAAAATATCAAGCAAGTAAGAAGTATTTTACTTACTTTTCAAAAATGAAGCACCTCCTGGTTTTCCCAGATCAATAAGTAATACTGGAGTTTTGACATTGATTTTAAGTGGAAACACATGCATAGCAGACACTGAAACAAGTTTTTTTCTTAGTTTTCAAAACTAAAGAATCAACAGCATTCACAGAACACTAGGTGAAACCAGGGTTTTAAGTTGATTTTAAGTCAAAACATGTGCATAGTCTCCAGTGAAAAGAGTATATTGCTTAGTTTTCAAAATTGAAGAAATTCCTGCATTTAGAGTTTGATAGGTAAAACCAGTGTTTTGACTTTGATTATAAATGAAAACAAGTGCATAGCAGCCAATGATATGTCTCAATCTTACTTTTCAACTAAAAAACCCACTGTATTCACAGAGCTAGTTAAAACCAGTGTTTTGAAGTTGATTGTATGTGGACATATGTACACAGAAGCAAATGATAAAGAAACTTATTTAGTTCAAAACTGATGAAACCACTGCATTGACATAGGATTAGGGAAAAGCAGGATTTAGACATTGATTGTGAGTGAAACAAGTGCATAGCAGCCAAGGAAACATGTATATTGCTTACCTTCTAAAATTGAAGTACCTCCTGAATTCACAGAGTGATAGTTAAAACCAGTGTTTTGAAGTTGATTGTAAGTGAAAACACATGTATAGCAGCAAATGAACCAAGAATCTTTAGATTTCAAAAGTGAAGAAACTACTGCATTGGCATAGCATTCTGTAAAAGCAGTGTTTTCACATTGATTGTAAGAGAAAACAAATACATAGCAGCCAAGGAAACAAGTACCTTACTTACTTTACAAAAGTGAAGAACCCCCTGTATTCACAGAGAATTAGATTAAAGCCAGGGTTTTGAAGTTGATTGTAACTCAAAACAACATAGCTGCCAATTAAAAGAGTATCTTGCTTACATTTTAACACTGGTGAACCTCATGCATCCCAGCTGTGTTATGTAAAACCAGTGTTTGTCTTTGATTTTAAGTGAAAACAAGTGCATAGAAGCCAAAGAATCAAGAATCCTGCTTAGTTTTCAAAACTGAAGAGATTAGTACATTGGCTATAGTAGGCTATAACAGTGTTTTGTTTTTTATTTTAAGTGAAAACAAGTGCATAGCAGACCAGGAAACAAGTATCTTAATTACTTTACAAAGTGAAGAACCTCCTGTATGTACAAAGCATTAGGAAATCCAGTTTTTGACATTGATTATAAGTGAAAGCACAAGCAAAGCAGCCAATGAAACAAGTTTATTTATTTTCAAAACTGAAGAACCCACTCTATTCACAGAGAGTTAGGTGAAAGCAGTGTTTTGAAGTTGGTTGTAAATGAAGTCATGTGCATAGCATTAAATGAAACAAGAATGTTACTTAGATTTCAAAAGTGAAGAAATTACTGCATTGGCATAACATTAGATAAATGGGTGCTTTGTCATGTATTGTAAGTGAAAACAAGTGCATAGCAGCCAAGGAAACAAGTATAGCACTTACATTTCAAAACATTAGTATGTTCTGAATTCATGGAGTGTTAGGTAAAATGAGTGTTTCAATATTGATTATAAGTGAAAACACATGCAGATCAGTCAATTAAACAGGATTGTTCATTTTCAAAACTGCAAAACCGACTGCATTCACAGCATTTTATGTAAACCAGGGTTTTGAAGTTGCTTGTAAGTCATAACACATACAGAGCTGACAATGAAGAGAGTATCTTTTTTGTTGTCAAAACTGAAGAAATGCCTGAATTTAGAGGGTGTTAGGTAAAACCAGTGTTTTGAATTTTATTTTAAGAGAAAACAAGTGTATTGCAGCAAAGGAAATAAGTATCATGCTTAGTTCCCAAACTGAACAAATCACTGCAATGGCAGATCATTTGGTAAAAGCAGTGTTTTGACATTGATTGTGAGTGAAAGCCAGTGCATAGCATCCAAGTAAACAAGTATGTAACTTACCTTTCAAAATTGAAGTAGGTTCTGCATTCACAGAACATTAGAAAAAACCAGTGTATTGACGTAGATTGTAAGTGTAAACACATGCAGAGTAGCAAATGAAATACAAATCTTACTTAGATTTCAAAAGTGAAGAAACCACTGCATTGGCATAGCATTAAGTAAAAGTGATATTTTGACATTTATTGCAAGTGAAAACAAGTGAATACCAGTCAAGGAAACAAGTATCTTACTTACTTTACAAAAGTGAAGAACCTCCTGTATTCACAGATCATTAAGTTAAAACCTGTATTTTGAAGTTGATTGATTGTAGCACAGAACAAGTGCATAGCTGCCAATGAAATGAGGATCTTGGTTTGTTTTCAAAACATGAGAACCTCATGCTTTCAGACTGTGTTAGATAAATATAGTGTTTACCTTTAAGTCTAAGTGAAAACAAGTGCATCAAAACCAAAGAAACAAGTATCTTTCTTGGTTTTCAAAACAGAAGAAATTAGTGTATTGGCATAGAGCTAGGCAATAGCAGTGTTTTGACACTAATTGTAAGTAAAAACAAGTGCATAGCAGCCAAGGATAAAATATTTTACTTTCTCTGCAAAAGTAAAGAACCTCCTGTATTCATAGAGCATTAGGCTAAAACCAGGATGTTGAAGTTGATTGTAACTCAAAAGAAGTATATAGCTGCCAATGAAATGATTATCTTGCTTAGTTTTCAAAACTGGAGAACCTCCTGCCTTCAGAATATGTTACATAACACCAGTGTTTGTCTTTAATTCTAAGTGAAATCAAGTGCATAGCAGTCAAGGAAACAAGAATCTTCCTGAGTTTTCAAAACCGAAGAAATTAGTGCACTGGCATAGCACTAAGCAATAGCAGTGTTTTGACAATGATTGTAAGTGAAAACAAGTGCATAGCAGCCAATGAAACAAGTATCTAATTACTTTACAAAGTGAAGAACCTCCTGTATTC
>JAKSZT010037006.1:0-16303 GCA_026826555.1 Tolypeutes matacus
AGGCTCCACAGGCCTATGGGCTCCACAGGCTCCCCAGGCATGTAGAGATACCATTGGCACCACAGAGCCTCAGGACTGCACAGCCTCCACAAGCCACCATGGGTTTCATAGCCTCCATGGGCTCCATCAGCTCCATGGATTTTGTAGGCCTCTACATTATCACAGACTTCACAGTCTCCCTATCCTTTATGGGACTGCAAAGCCCCCAGCTGCCTCCTTAAAATCCACTGTCTCCATGGGTTGCTCGGTCTTCCTGGCTTCCACAAACTCAAGCAGCTCTATGGTCCATGGGCTTCACAGGTTGCACAGGATCCCCTGGCCTACACATCATCCATGAGATTGGTCGACTCCATGGGCTCCACAGTCTTCAGGGGCTCTACAAAATTTATGACTCCATGGGCTCCACCACATCCATTGGCTCCACAGAATCCACCCACTCTAAGAACTGTACAGTCTCCACAGCCCTCAATGTACACAACAGTCTCCACAAACTCAATAGGCTCCATGGGCTCCACAGGTGTCAATAGGCTACATGCACTTACAGAGTCCACAATCTCTATAGTGTCCTTGGGCTCCAATCTTCAACAGGCTCCATGGGCCCCATGTGCTTGACGAGATTCATAGGATCCACAGGCCTGTACAGGCTCCTCTAGCTCCCTGGGTCTGCACAAGCATCAAGGGCTCCACGGGCTTTGTGAAAATGCCACAGTCTTGTCCGATGTCATGGAATCCAAGGCCTCAACCAGTGCCACAGTCTTGCACATGCTCCAGAAGCCTCTACAGTGTCCATGGGCTCCACGGGCTCAACAGGTCTGCATAGGCTTCATGGGTTAGACAGGCTCCAAATGGCTTCATGAGCCTCTACATTCTTTAAATGCCACACAGGCTCCACTGTTCTACAGAGACTCCACAGTCTCCATTGTGTCAATGGACTCCATAGGCAGCACAGGTCCACAGATGTGAATGGCCTCTAGGGTTTTGCATAGACTCCTCAGGCCTCCAAGGGTTGCACGGACTCCACAGACCGCATAGTCTCCACGTCCTCCACAGACTACATGGGTATGCACAGGATCCACAAGTTCCTCTGACTCCACAGGTTCTACAGCTACCACAAGCTCCATGTCCTTCACAGGCTCCATGGGCCGGCACAGGCTGCACATCCTCCAAGAGCTTCAAAGGATCAACTGGCTCCATGGGCATTCAGAGGCTCCACAGGGCTCCAGGAGCAATCCATGCTCCATGGGCTGCATGAACTCCAAGGCCTCCATGGCATACATGTGGCTTCACATTTTCCAGAGGCTTTCCAGTTTCCACAGGCTCCATGAGCCTACAAAGGCCTCACAGCATCCCTGGCCCAAAATGGTCCCCACTGACTCCACATGCATCCACATGATCCTCAGTTTCTTCAGACTCTATATCCTCCACAGGCTTCCTTGGCCTACAAAACCTCCATGGGCTCCATGGGAGCCACATTCCTCCATGGACACAACAGGCTCTGCCAGCACCATGAACCTGCACAGGCTGCATAGGCTCCAAGTGCTTCAAAGTCTCAACAGTCCCCATTGGTGTGCAGAGGCTCCAGAGGCCTCCAGAGGCAATGCATGCTCCATGGTCTCCACGACCTCCAAGGCCTCCATGGCATCCATCTGGCTTCACAATTTCCAGAAACTCCCCAGTTTCCTTAGTCTCCATGAACCTGTCCAGCCATCACAGCCTCCCTGGCCCAAAATGTGCCCCACCAAATCTACAGGCACCCACATAATCCTCAGCTTCTTTAGACTCTACAGCCTCCACAGGCTTCATCAGCCTATTTAACCTCCATGGGTTCCAAGGGATCCATATTCCGCTATGATCACAAAAGGCTCTGCCAGTACCATGTGCCTGGAGAGTCTCCATTGCCTCCATGAGATATATAGCCGCTGCAGGCTCCACAGCCTCCATGGGTTCCATGGGCTCTATCAGCTCCATTAGCTCCACAGTCTCCATATGGTCCACAGGCTTGCAAGGTGCCATAGGCTCCATGAGGTCCATAAGCTTCTACAGCCTCCACAGGCTCCATGGGCTCCAGAGGCTACATGTGCTCCACAGGCTCCATGGATATACACAGTATCCACTGGCTCCAATGACGCCACAGGATCTATAGGCCCCACAGGCTCCACAGGTTCCATGGGTCTGCACAGGTTACATGGCCTCCAAGGGCTTTCAAGGCTCAACAGGCTACATGAGCATGCAGAAGGTCCATAGGTCTCTAAGAGCAATGAATGCTCCATGGGCTCCATTATCTACCAGGCCTCAATGGCATCCATGTGTCTTCATAATTTCCAGAAACTCCCCAATTTCCACAGGCTCCATGAGCCTTCACAGGCCTCACAGGCTCCATGGCCCAAAATGTGCTCCACTGACTACACAAGCCTCCACATGATCCTCACCTTCTTCAGACTCTACAGCTCCCACAAGCATCATGGGCCATCATAAGCACCATGGACTCCATCGGATCCATATTCCTGCATTGCCTCAATAGGCTCTGCCAGCACCATGAGTCTGCACAGGCTCCACTGCCTCCCTGAGATATATGGCCTCTGCAGGATTCACACACTCCATGGTTTCCAGGGCCTCCATCAGCTCCAGTGGCTCCACAGGCTCCATATGGTCCAAAGTCCTGCACATTTGCCATAGGCTCCATGGGGTCTATAGGCCTCTTCAGGCTCCACAGGCTTCATGGGATCCCAAGGCTACACATTCTCCACAGGCTCCATTGGTATCCACAGTCAACACAAGCTCCACTGACACACAGGTTATATAGATCCACAGATTCCAAGGGTTCCATGGGTCTGCACAGGCTGCATGGTTTCCAAGGGCTTGAAAGGCTGAAAGGAATCCATGGGCGTGCAGAACGTCCCCAGGCCTCCAGGAACAATGCATGCCCCATTAGCTCTATGAAATCCAACGCCTCCATGGCATCCATGTGGCTTCACATTCTCCATTGTTTCCCCTATCTCCACATCCTCCATGAGTCTGCACAGGCCTCTCAGACTCCATGGCCCTAAATGGGCACCTCAGATGACACAGGCCACCACATCATCCTCAACATCTTCAGACTCTATAGCTTCCACAGCCTTCATAGGCCTACATAAATTCCATAATCTCCACGGCATCCACATTCTACCATGGCCTCAATAGGTTCTCCCAGTATCATGAGCTTGCACAGTCTCCATTGCCTCCATGAGATGTACAGCCTCTGCAGTCTCCACAGGCTCCATGGGTTCCATGTGTTCCATGAGCTCGAGTGGCTCTACAAGCTTCATATGTTCTGCAGGCCTGCACAGATACCATAGGCTCCATGAGATCTATAGGACTATACAGGCTTCACACCTCAATGTGCTTCACAGTCTACTCAGGCCTACAGAGGTTACATGATCTTGACACGATCCTAAGTCATGCACAGACTCCACAGGCCTCCATGGGTTTCACAGCCTCCAAGGGCTCCATCAACTCAATGGGTTCCAATGGTCTCTATATTCTCACAGTCTCCCTGACTTTCACCAGATTGCACAAACTCCACTGGGCTTCTTGGGCTCCAAAGTTTCCATGGTCTCCTCGGTCTCCATGGCTTCCACAAAGTCCACCAGTTCCATGGACTCCAATATCTTCACAGATTCCACAGGTTCCAATTTCCTACACAGCATCTACCAGCTCCATGAGCCCCATGGGCTCCACAGAATCCAGTGGCTCTAATGCCTGTACAGGCTCCACACGCCTCAATGGGCACCACAGTCTCCACAGGCTCAAAATGCTCCATGGGCTCAACAGTGTCAAAAGGTTACTTGTCCTTAACAGGCTCCCCATTCTCTGTAGTGTCCCTGCACTCCATAACTCAACAGGATTCCATGGGCCCCATGGGCTCAACGAACTCCACAGGATCCACAGGCCTTTATAGGCTCCACAAGCTCCCTGGGAATGCACAAGCATCAAGGGCTCCACGGACTTTGTGAACTCTGTGGTCTTGACAGACTTCATGGGCTCAAAGGCCTCAACCAGCTCCACAGGCTTCCACATGGTCCACAGGCTTCTACAGTCTACATGGGCTCACGGGATCCACAGGTCTGCATAGGTTCCATGGGTTCCACAGTCTCCAAGGGCATCATGGGCCTCCAAAGGATCCAAATGCCCCACAGGCTCCACTGGCCTACAGAGCCTCCAGTCTCCATGGATTCTAGGGCCTCCACAGGAAGCAAAAGCTCCACAAGTGGAAATGGTCCCTACGGTCCTTATAGGCTCCAAAGACTTCCATGGGCTGCACAGACTCCACAGGCTCCATGGGCTCCACATGATCAACAGGTTCCATGTGTTTGCACAGGATCCGGTACTTCCTCTGACTCCAAAGGCACTGCACTCTCCACAGGAGCCATATGCTCCACAGGCTCCATGGGCCAACACAGTCTGCATGGCCTTCAAGGGCTTCAAAGTATCAATATGATCCATGGGCCTGCAGAGGCTCCACTAGACACCATGAGCAATGAGTGTCCATGGTCTCCATGACCACCAAGACTTCCATGGCATCCCTGTTTCTCATAGTTTCCAGAAGCTCGATGGTTTCCTCAGGCTCCATGAGCCTGCACAGGCCTCACAGCCTCCCTGGCCCAAAATGGGTCCCACTGACTCCACAGGCCTCCACATGATACTCAGCTTCTTCCGACACTATATCCTCCACAGGCTTAATGGGCCTACATAACCTCCATGGGATCCATGGCATCCACATTTCACCATGGAATGAACAGGCACTGCCAGCCCCATGAGCCTGCACAGGCTGCATGGATTTCAAGTGATTCAAAGGCTCAACAATCCCCATGGGTGTGCAGAGGCTCCACAGGCTTCCAGGGGCAATGCATTCTCCATGGTCTCCATGACCTCCAAGGTTTCCATGGCATCCATGTGGCTTCACAGTTTCCAGAATCTCCCCAACTTCCTCAGTCTCCATGAGCCTGTGCAGCCCTCACAGCCTCCCTGGCACAAAATGGGCCCCACCAACTCCACACGTATCCATGTGATTCTCACCTTCATCAGAATCTACAGCCTCCACAGGCTTCATGGGCCTATATAACCTCCATGGGCTCCACGGGATCCATATTCCTCGATGGCCACAACAAGCTCTGCCAGCACCATGTGCCTGCACAGTCTGCATTGCCTCCATGAGATATACAGCATCTGCAGGCTCCACAGACTCCATGAGTTCCATGTGCTCCATCAGCTCCAGTGGCTCCACAGGCTCCATACGGTCCACAGGCCTGCACAGTTGCCATAGGTTCCATGGGCTCCAGAGGCTACACATTCCTCAGGCTCCATGCATATACACAGGCTGCACAGGCTCTACTGTCCCCACAGGGACCATAGGCTCCACAGGCTACACAGGTTCCATGTGTCTGAACAGGCTGCATGGTCTTCAAGGGCTTTCAATGTTCAACGGGCTCCATGAGCGGGTAGAGGCTCCCCAGGCCTCCAGGGACAATGCATGCTCCAAAAGCCATATTACTTCCAAGGCCTCCTTTTCATCCATGTGGCTTCACAATCTCCAGTGTCGACCCAGTCTCCACATGCTCCATGAGCCTCCACAGGCCTCTCAGGCTCCATGGCCCAAAATGGTTACCACAGACACCCTCAGGCCTCCACATCATCCTCAACTTCTTCAGACTCTACAGCCTCCACAGTTTTAATGGGCCTACATAAACTCCATGATCTCCACAGCATCCACATTCTTCCATGGCTTCAGCAGGCTCGCCAAGCTTCCTGAGCTTGCACAGTCACCATTGCTTCTATGAGATGTACAGCCTCTGTAGTATCCACAGTCTCCATGGGTTCCATGGGCTCCATGAGCTCCACTGGCACTACAGGCTCCATATAGTCCACAGGCCTGCAGAGTTACCATAGGCTTCAAGGGTTCTATAGGACTATACAGGCTCCACACCACCATGGGCTTCACAGTCTTCCTGGGCCTGTAGAGTTAACATGGTATCGACAGGGTCCCCATATCTGCACAGGCTCCAGAGGCCTCCACGTGTTTCACAGCCTCCATGGGCATCATCAACTCAATGGGTTTCACAGGCCTCTATATTTTCAAAATCTTCACAGTGTCCCTGTCCTTCACTGGACTGCACAAGCACCACTGGCCACCTTGGGCTCCACAGTGTCCATCATCTCTTTGGTCTTCATGGCTTCCACAAACCCCCCAGCTCCACGGACTCCAAGAACTTCACAGGTTGCATAAGTTCCACTTCCCTACACAGCACCCACGAGCTCCATGAGCTCTGTGGTCTCCAGGGGCTAAAAGATCTTTAGAATTATACAGTCTCTGCAGGCTCCACAGTCTCCATGGTTTCCATGGGCTCCATGAGCTCCATGGTCTCCACAGACTGCACATGTGCAGGCCTGTTCAGTTGGCATATGCTCCATGGGGACTATAGGATTCTAAATATTCCAAAGGCCTCCATGGGCTCCACGGTCTCCACAAGTCAGCATATATTCCATGGGACTGCAGGCTCCAAGGGCTTCATGGGCCTTCACAGCTCCAAATGCCTCACAGTTTCCACTGACCTACAGAGCCTCCAGTGTACATGGATTCTGTGGTCTCCACTGGCTGCAAAAGCAAAACGTGTGTGATTGGCCTCTAGGGTCTGGATAGGCTTCAAAGGCTTCCTTGAGCTGCACAACCTCCACTGGCTCTACATGCTCCATAGGCTCCATGAGCCCACACAATGCTGCATGGCCTCAAATGGGTTCAAAGGAACAACAGGCTACATGGGCGTGCAAGGACTCCATAGGATTCCCGGGGCAATGCATGCTCCATGGGCTCCATGACCTCCAAGCCCTCAATGGCATCCATGTGGCTTCACACTCTCCAATGTCTCCTCAGCCTCCACATGCTTCATGAGCCTGCACAGACCTCTCAGGCTTCATGGCCAAAATGGGCACCACAGACCCCACAGGCCTTCACATCATCCTCAACTTCATCAGACTCTACAGCCTCCACAGGCTTCATGGGCCTACATAAATTCCATGATCTCCATGGAATCCACATTATTCCATGGCCTGGCACCTGTGCAGGCCTGTGGAACATGTGGAGCCCATGGAGCCACAGAAGCTCATGTAGCCAATGGAACCCATGAAGACTGTGGAGAATGCACAGCCTGTATATGTCATGGAGGACTTGGAGCCTGGGCAGGCTCGTGGTACCACAGCATCTGTTGAACTCTTGGAGGAATTGGTGCCCATGGAGCATATGGAGGTTATGTTGGCCAGTGGAACGGTGGAGGTTGTTGTGGCTGATGAGGCTGAGGATCATGTGGAGGCCTGTGTAATCTGTGGAGCCCATTTTGGGCCATGAAGTCTGTGGGTCCTGTGCAGCCTCATGGAGCCTGTGAAGAATGGGAAGCCTGTGGAGCCTGTGCAGGCACATGGATGCTATGGAGGCCCTGGAGACCATGGAGTCATGTATCATGCATTGTCTGTTGAAGCCTGTGGGCCTCTACAGGCCCATCAAGCTGTAATTCCAAGCAAGGGCATAGCTGTCAATATAAGTAGTATACCGCTTAGTTTTGAAAACTGAAGAAACCACTGCATTGGCATAGTGTTAGGTAAAAGCAGTGTTTTGCTATTGATTGTGAGTGAAAGCAAGTGCACAGCAGCCAAACAAATTAGCATCTTTCTTACTTTTCAAACTTGAAGTACTTCCTGCATTCACAGATAGTTAGGTGAAATCAGTGTCTTGAAGTTGATTCAAAGTGAATAAACGGGCAAACCAGCCAATGAAAAAAGCTTTATTGGTTGTCTTAACTGAAAAACCAACAACATTCACTGAGTGTTAGGGAAGAGCAGTGCTTTGATGTTGATTTTAAGTGTAAACACATACATAGCAGCAAAAGAGACTAGAATCATACGTACACTTCCAGAGTGAAGAAACTGCAGCATTGGCATAGAAAAGGCAGTGTTTTGACATTGGTTGTAAGTGAAAACAAATCCATAGCAGCCAAAAAAGAAGTATCTCATTTACTTTACATAAGTGAAAAACCTCTGCATTGGCAGAGCATTAAGTAAAAGAAGGGTTGTGATATTGTGAGTGAAAGGAAGTGCATTGTAGTCAGGAAAACAAGTATCTTGCTTCCATATCAGAGATGAAGTACCTCCTGCATTCACAGAGTTTTAGGTAAAACCAGTGATTTGGAGGTGAACATAAGTGAAAACAAATGAATAGCAACAAATGAATAACAAATCTAAGTGAGATATCAAAACAGAAGAAACTACTGCTTTGGCATAGCATCAGGCAAAAGCAATGTTTTGACAATGGTTGTTAGTGAAAACAAGGGCACAGCAGCCAAGGAAACAACTATCTTTCTTACTTTACAAACATGAAGAACCTTTAGGATTTATAGAACTTTTGGTTAAAACGAGGAATTTGAAGTTGTTTGTAACTCCAAGAAATGCATAGGTACCAATGAAATGAATTTCCTGCTTACATTTGAAAACTAAAATATCCACTGCATTGGGTTAGCATTAGGTAAAAGCAGGCTTTTGACATTATGAGTGAAAGCTAGTGCACAGCAACCAGGGAAACCAGGATCTTACTTAACTTTCAAAGTTGAAGTACCTAAAGTATTCACAGAGTGCTAAGTAAACCAGTTTGAAGGTGATTGTAAGTGAAAGCACATGCATAGCAGCAAATTAACACAAATCTTATTTAGATTTTTAAAGTGAAGGACCTAAGCATTGGCTTAGAATTAAGTAAAAGCGGTGTTTTTATATTTTTGTAATGAAAACAATGGCATAGCAGGTAAGGAAACAAGTATTTTTACGGCTTTACATATATGAAGAAGATCCTGGATTCACAGAGCTTTAGTTTAAAACCGAGGTTTTTAAGGTGATTGTTACTCCAACCAAGTGTTTACCTGCCAATAAAATGAGTATCTTGCTTAGTTTTTAAACTGCAAAAACCATAGCATTGGCATAGCATTAGGTAAAAGTAGTGCTTTGACATTGATCATGAGTGAAAGCAAGTGCATAGCAGCCAAGCAAATAAGAATCTTAGTTACCATTCAAAACTGAAGAACCTCCTGCATTCTCAGAGAGTTAGGTGAAACCAGAGTCCTGGAGTTAATTGTAAGTGAAAACACTTGCAAAGCCGAAAATGAAACAAGTTTCTTTATTGGTTTTCTAAACTGAAAAATGACTGCATTCCCTGAGCACTCAGAAAAGCACTTCTTTGAAGTTGATTTTAAGTGAAAGCACGTGCTTAGCAGCCAAAGAAAGTAGAAACTTACTTGGATTTCAAAAGTGAAGGCACTGCAGCATTGGCATATAAAAAGCAGTGTTTTGACAGTGGTTGTAAGTGAAAAGAAGTACATAGCAGTCAAGGAATGAAGTATATTATTTACTTTACAAAAGTGAAGAACTTCTGCCTTGGCACAGCAGTAGGTAAAACAGGGTTCTGAAATTGTGAGTGGAAGCAAGTGCATAGCAACCAGGGAAAAAAGTAGCTTGCTTACCTTTCAAAGATGATGTACCTCCAGCATTCACCAAGTGCTAGGTAAAACAAGTGTTTTCAAGGTGATCGTAAGTGAAACAACATGCATAGCAGCAAATGAAACAAATCTTACTTAGATTCAAAAAGTGAAAAAATACAGCATTGGCATAGTGCTAGGTAAAAGTGGTGTTTTGACATTGGTGGTAATTGAAAACAAGGGAGAAGCAATCAAGGAATCAAGTATCTTTCCTATTTTACAAATGTGAAGAAACTCCTGGATCCATAGAGCTGTAGGTTAAAACGAGGATTTTGAAGTTGGATGTAACTCAAAGAAGTGCAAAGTTTCCAATGAAATGAGTATCCTACTTAATTTTGAAAACAGAAGAAACCACTGCATTTGCATAGCATTAGATAAAAGCAGTGTTTTGACATTGAATGTGAGTGAAAGCAAGTGCATAGCAGCCTCACTAACAAGTAACTTACATTCCTTTCAAACTTGAAGTATGTCCTGCATTCACAGAGATTTAGGTGAAAGCAGTGTCTTCAAGTTCATTGTATGTTAAAACACGTGCATACCAGCAAAAGAAACTAGAATCTTGCTTAGATTTCAAAAGTGAAGAAACTGCAGCATTGGCATAGGAAAAGGAATGTTTTGATATTGGTTGTAAGTGAAAACAATTGCATAGCTGACAAGGAAATAAGTATCATATTTACTTTACAAAAGTGAAAGTCCTCTGCATTGGCATAGCGTTAGGTAAAAGCAGGGTTTTGACATTGTGATTGAAAGCAACTGCATAATAGCCAAGGAAACAAGTATCTTACTTACCTTTCAATGTTGAAGTACCTCCTGCATTCACATAGTGTTACGTAAAACCAGTGTTTTGAAGGTGATGGTAAGTGAAAATATATGAATAGCATCAAATGAAATGCAAATCTTAATTAATTTCAAAAGTGAAAAAACTACTGTATTGGCATAACGTTAGGTAAAAACGGTGTTTTGATATTGGTGGTAAGTGAAAACAAAGTCATAGCAGCCAAGGAAATTAGTAGGTTGCTTGCTTTGCAAACATAAAGAACTTCCTAATTCACAGAGCTTTAGGTTAAAACCAGGAATTTGAAGTTGATTGTAACTCCAAGAATAGCATAGCTGCCAATGAAATGAGTATCCTCCTTAGGTTTGAAAACTGAAAAACCAATGCATTGGCATAGCATTAAGTAAAAGCAGTGTTTTGATGTTGATTGTGAGAGAAAGCAAATGAACAGCAACCAAACTAATATATTACTTTCATTTCCAACTAGAAGTACTCCCTGCATTCACAGAGTATTAGAGAAATGCAGTGCTTTGAAGCTGATTGTAAGTGACAACACATGCATAGTAGCAAAGGAAACTAAAATCATACTTAGATTTCAAAAGAGAAGAAATTGCCTCATTGGCATAGAAAAAGCATTGTTTTGACATTGATTGTAAGTAAACACACGTGCAAAGCAGCCAATAAAATAAGTTTCTTTATTGGTTCTTTAAACTGAAAAACCGACTTCATTCACTGAGTATTAGGAAAAAACAGTGCTTTGAATTTCATTGTAAGTGAAAACCGTGCATAGAAGCAAAAGAAACTAGAATCTTCCTTAGATTGCAAAGTGAAGACACTGCTGCATTGTTATAGAAAAAGTAATGTTTTGACATTGGTTGTATGTGAAAACAAGTGCAAAGCAGGCAAATAAAGAAGTATATTCTTTACTTTACATAAGTGAAAAATTTCTGCATTGGCAGAGCATTTGGTAAAAGCAGAGTTTGACATTGTGAGTGAAAGTAATTGCATAGCAGCCATGGAAACAAGTATCTTCCTTACCTTTCAAACACGAAATAACTCCTGCACTCACAGGGTGTTAGGTAAAACAAGCCGTTTGAAGTTGATTGTTAGTGAAAACACATGCATAGCAGCAAATGAAACACAAATCTGACCTAGATTTAAAAAGTGAAGAAACTACTGCTTTGGAATAGTGTTAGGTAAAAGCATCATTTGACTTTGGTTGTAAGTGAAAACAAGGGAATAGCAGCCAAGGAAACAAGTATCTTTCCTACATTAAAAACGTGAAAAACTCCTGGATTCACAGAGCTTTATGTTAAAATGAGGATTTTGAACTTCATTTTAACTTAAGCAAGGGCATATCTGTTAATGAGATGAATATCCTGCTTAGTTTTGAAACCTGAGAAAACCACTGCATTGGCATAACATTAGGTAAAACCATTGTTTTGACACTGATTGTGAGTGAAAGCAAGTGCATAGTAGCCAAACAAACAAATATCTTTCTTTCCTTTCAAATTTGATGTACCTCCTGAATTCACATACGTTTAGTTGAAATCAGAGTCTTGAGGTTGATTGTAAGTGAAAACATGTGCAAAGCAGCAAATGAAACAAGTTTCTTTATTGGTTCTGTAAACTGAAGAACGGACTACATTCACTGAGTGTTAGGTAAAAGCAGTGATTTGATGTTGATTGTAAATAAAAACACGTGCATAGCAGAAAAAGAAAAAAAAATCTTACTTAGATTTCAAAAGTGAAGTAACTGAAGCATTGGCATAGAAAAAGCATTGTAAAAAAAACAAGTGCATAGTAGCCAAGGAAAGTATATTATATATTTTACAAAAGTGAAGAACCTCTACTTTGGAAGAGCATTATATAAAAGCAGAATTTTGAAATTGCGAGTGAAAGAAAGTGCATAGTAGTCACAGAAACATGTATCTTACTTACCAATGAAAGATGAAGTACCTCCTAAATTCACAGGGTTTTAGGTAAAACCAGTGTTTTGGAGGAGAATGTAAGTGAAAACACATGCATAGTAGGAAATGAAACACAAATATTACTGAGATTTCAAAAGTGAAGAAACTACTGCATTGGCATAGAGTTAGGTAAAAGTGGTGTTTGGACATTGGTTGTTGGTGAAAACAAGGGCAGAGAAGTCAAGGAAACAAGTTCTTTTTTACTTTACAAACATGAAGAACCTTCAAGATTAAAGAAATTTTGGTTAAAACCAGGAGTTTGAAGTTGATTGTAACTCCAAGAAGTGCATAGCTGCCAATGACATGAGTATCCTGCTTAGATTTGAAAACTGAATAAACTACTGCATTGGCAAAGAATTAGGAAAAAGCAGGCTTTTGACATTGTGAGTGACAGCTAGTGCACAGCAGCCAGGTTAACCAGGATCTTACTTAACTTTCAAAGTTGACGTATCTAAACTATTCAAAGAGTATTAGGTTAAACCAGTGTTTTGAAGGTGATTGTTAGTGAAAACACTTGCATAGGAGGAAATTAAACACAAAACTTATGTAGATTTCTAAACTGAAGGAACTACTGCATTGGGATATAATTAGGTAAAATCAGTGTTTTGACATTGGTTGTAAGTGAGAACAATGGTATCAAAGCCAAAGAAAAAAGTATCTTTCTTACTTTACAAATGTGAAAAAACCCTGGATTCACAGAGCTTTAGTTTAAAACCAGGATTTTGAAGATCATTGTAATTCCAAGCAAGTGCATATCTGCCAATGAACTGAGTATCCTGTTTAGTTTTGAAATCTGAAGGAATGACTGCATTCACATAATATTAAGTAAAAGCAGGATTTGACATTGATTGTGAGTGAAAGTAAATGCATAGAAGCCAAAAAATCCAGTATCTTACCTACCTTACAAACTTGAAGTACCTCTTGCATTCCCAGAGAGATAGGTGACACCAGTGTCTTGAAGTTCATTGTAAGTGAAAACACGTGCAAAGCACCCAATGAATCAAGTTTCTGTATTGGTTCTCTAAAGTGAAGAAGAGTCTGCATTCCCTGAGCATTAGGGAAAAGAATTGTTTTGAAGCTAAGTGTAAGTGAAAACACGTGCATAGCAGCAAAAGTACCTAGAAGCTTACATAGATTTCAAAAGGGAAGGAACTGCAGCATTAACATAGAAAAAGCAGTGTTTTGACATTGGTTGTAAGTGAAAACAAGTGCATAGCAGCAAAGGAAAGAAGTATCTTATTTATTTTACAAAAATCAAGACCTCTGCATTGGCAGAACATTAGGTGAAAGCAGGATTTTGACATTTTGTTTGAAAACAAGTGCATAGCAACCAAGGAAACAAGTATCTTACTTACTTTTCAAAGATGAAGTACCTCCTGCATTCACAGAGCTAAGGTAAATCCAGTGTTTTGAAGGTGATTGTAAGGGAAAACACATGCATAGCAACAAATAAAATACTAATCTTACTGAGTTTCCGTAAGTGAAGAAACTATTGCATTGGCATAGTTTTATGTAAAAATGGTGTTTTGGCATTGGTTGTAAGTGGAGACAAGGGCATAGCAAGCAAAGAAACAATGATTTTTCTTACTTTAGAAACACGAAGAAGATTTGGTTTCAGAGAGTTTTATATTAAAAATTGCGTTTTGATGGTGATTGTAACTCCAAGTAAGTGCATAGCTGCCAATAAAATGAGTACGTTGCTTAGTTTTTAAAACTGGAGGAACCACAGCATTGGCATAGCATTAGGAAAAAGCAATGTTTGACATTGATTGTGAGTGAAAGCAAATGCATACCAGTGAAACAAACAAGTATCTTACTTACCTTTCCAAATTGAAGTACCTCCTGCATTCTCAGAGACCTAGGTGAAACCAGAGTCTTGAAGTTGATTGTAAATATAAACACTTGCAAAGCAGAGAATGACACAAGTTTCTTTATTGGTTTTCTAAACTGAAGAACCGACTGTATTCCCTGAGCACTCTGAAAAGCAGTGTTTTGAAGTTGACTGTAAGTGAAAACAAGTGCATTGTAGCAGAAAAACTAGAACTGTACTTGTATTTCAAACTTGAAGAAACTGCAGCATTGGTATATTAAATGTAGTGTTTTTAAATTGCTTGTAAGTGAAAACAAGTGCATGGCAGCGAAGGAAAGAAGTATCTTATTTGCTTTACCCAAATGAATACCTCTGCATTTGCAGAGCATTAAGTGAAAGCAGGGTTTTGACATTGTGAATGAAAGCAAGTGCCTAGCAGCCAGGGAAACAAATATCTTACTTACATTTCAAAGATGAAGTGCCTCCCCTATTCACAGAGTGTTATGTAAAACCAGTGTTTTGAAGGTGATTGTAAGGGAAAACAGATGCATAGCAGCAAATGAAATACAAATCTTACAGAGGATTCAAAAGTGAATAAATTACTGCATTGGAATAGCGTTAGGTAAAAGCGTTGTTTTGACATTGGTTGTAAGTGAAGATAAGGGCATAGAATCCAAGGAAACAAGTATCTTTCTTACTTTACAAACGTGTAGAACCTCCTGGTTTCAGAGACCTGAAGGTTAAAACCAGGATTATAATGCCAAGAAGTGCATAGCTGTTAATGGAATGAGTATCATCCCTTGTTTTGAAAATTGAAGAAACCACTTCATTGGCATAGCATTAGATAAAAGCAGTGTTTTGAAATTGATTGTGAGTGAAAACAAGTGTATAGCAGCCAAACAAACAAGTATCTTTCTTACCTTTAAAACTTGATGTAACCCCTGCATTCACAGAGTGTTAGGTGAAACCAGCGTCTTGAAGTTCATTGTAAGTGAGACACATGCAAAGAAGCCTATGAAAGAAGTCTATTTATTTGTTCTCTAAACTGAAGAAATGACAGCATTCACCGAGTCATAGTGAAAAGCAGTGCTTTGAAGTTGATTTTAAGTGAAAACACATGCACAACAGCAAAAGAAACTAGAATCTTGCATAGATTTCAAAAGTGAAGAACCTGCAGCATTCACAAAGAAAAAGCAGTGTTTGACCTTTGTTGTAAGTGAAAACAAGGACATAGCAGACAAGGAAACAATTATCTTTCATACTGCAAAAGCGTGAAGAACCTCCAGGATTCAGAGTTTTAGGTTAAAATGAAGATTTTGGAGTTGATTGTAATTCCAAACAAGTGCATAGATGCCAATGAAATGTGTATTCTGCTTAGTTTTGAAGCCTGAAAAAACCAATGCATTGGCATATCATTAGGTCAAACCAGTGTTTTGACATTGATTGTGAGGGAAAGCAAGTGCATAGCAGACAAACAAACAAGTATCTTACTTGTATTTCAATCAAGAATTACCTGCTGCATTCACAGAGAGTTAGGTGAAGCCAGTATCTTGATGTTGATTATAAATGAAAACAGGTGCAAGCAGCCAATGAACCCAGTTTCTATACTGTTTCTCTAAAGTGAAGAACTGAATGCATTCACCAAGTGTTAGGGAAAAGCAGTGTTATGAAGTTGATTGTAAGAGAAAACACATGCTTAGCAGCAAAAGAAACGAGTAACTCACTTATATTTCAAAAGCGAAGTTACTGCACCATTGACTTAGAAAAAACTGAATTTTGACAGTGGTTTTAAGTGTAAACAAGTGCATAGCAGCCAAGGAAAGAAGAATCTTATTTACTTTACAAAAGTGAAGAACCTCTGCATTGGCAAAGCGTTGCTTTCACAACTGAAGAAACTCCTTCATTCGTGGAGTAGTAGGTCAAGCCACCATTTTGACATTGATTGTAAGTGATAACAAGTGAATATTCTCCAATTAAACAAATAATTTCCTTAATTTTTGAAACCTGAAGAACATTCTTCATTCCCAGAGCATTAGGTAAAACCAGGGTTTTGACATTGGTTGTAAGTGAAAATCAGTGCATAGCATCAAATGAAAAAATAACTTGCTTAGTTTTCACAAATAATGAAACTACTGTATTCACAGGTATTAGGTAAACCTGGCATTTTGACATTGATTGTAAGTGAAAACACGGCCCTAAC
>JAKSZT010037017.1:0-20944 GCA_026826555.1 Tolypeutes matacus
TTTGGAAGAGATACACTGACTTCAAGTTGGAAGATTTTGAGAAGTATTCTAATTATTTCTTCTTTGAATAATTTATAGATTTCACTATGGAAACTGTCTGATCCTAGAATTGTATGTTTGGGGATATTTTTGATGACTAATTGAATCTTTTTATCTTTTAAACTTTTGTTGAGATTTATTTTTTTCCCATTAATTTAGGTAAACTGTGTGTTTCTAGGAATTTGCACATTTTTCTGCATTATCTAGATTATTGGTAGACAATTGTTCATAGAATTCATTCATAATCTCTTTAATATAAGCATATTTTGCAAAGTCCCCAATTTCATACTGGATTTTATAATTTGTATCCTCTTTTTTTTTTCTTTCTCGATCTAAATAAACCTTGGTTATTTTATTGAAATTTTCTAATAATCACTTTCATTAGTCTCTCAGTTGTTGTTTTTTTATACTCTTTTCCATTTCTCTCCACCTAAATACTTATTATTTCCTTCCTTCTACTATATTTAAATTCATTTTGTCCTCCTGTTTCTATTTACCACAAGTCTGTAGATAGGGTATTAATTTGTGATTTTTTGAAAATATGAGGATTCACATATTTTATCTGAATCTTTAAAACTCACCCCTAAACGAATATAACAAAATAAATTAATTTAGCCACAATATAAAAAATAAAATGGACCGTGATGGGTACAGTTCAAATGACAGCTGCAGTTTTGGCAGATGGTTATCACTGAATAACTTGAGATTCTATATTAGTGAATAGGTTTAATATGAAAATTAAGTCCAAAATTCTCCTAATTGGAAACTCTAGTTAGAGATTCCTTGGAATTATAACAGCATTGTAAAGGTTAACAATGGATAAACATATGGATCAAATATGAGCATCAAGATTAACACTTGCCCTGACACTGTGTTACATGATAGAAAGCCGTCTGAATGACAAGCCAGTGTGCAGTTTGAAATCACCACACTTTTGCGGCCTTAAAAGCTGTAAGTGGAAAACTTAATGTTAAATTTTTATTGCTATCCAAAAGCAAAATTAAGCCAAATGTAAATCATCTCCTTCCACCAAAACCTCCAAGAATTCACAAAAATATGGGTCCCGCAAATTAAACAGAACACAATTTAAAAAATCAACATAAACAATTAGAAAACAAGTTACCATAACTAAGAGCGAGAAGAAAACCAGACAATGGAAAAAGCCTTGCTTCAGAATTTGAAATTATTCAAATAATATGAAACAACATTTTTAATGAGTTTTATAAAACTAAAAATATATATTGCAATATATAAAAAAGCATAAACATATTTCAGTAACAAAAAAATAGAACCTATAATTGCTGAAATATATAATGATGACATTTTTAAATATCCATGTAGTGGAACTGGGAGAAATTCAGCTGCAATGGAAACCAAAGTCCCACCCACCCTGAAACAGCAATTTAGAAAGTAAATCAAATTTATATCTGTGGACTTTCCAACATCTGACACTTTGTGTATGTCCTGCAGTTACTACCAGTAAAGAATTCCCTCCCATAATATTTCCTTCCCCCAGCAAAAGAAAATTTCTCTGGTTTATTCCAGTGATTTTTTGTTCCACTGGTGATTTCCTCCTTGGATAATAAACAAATGCAAAATATCCTCATTCAGGAAACTCCAGGGGATGAAAAACATATGTAACAACATTTGGGATGATGTATCTCAGAGCTATGTGTGTGCTTCCAAATATTCTAAGAAAGGTGATCTGGAAGCAAGGGGAAATGAGAATGCTGTCATTGGGTAAGACACTAGGAGATGAAATCCAAGACCTTCTAATCCAATACTCTTACTCTAGCATTTGCTTCTCTTGGAAACTCAGCTCTTGTCAGTGAGGGAGGAATATTTGCTCCTTTGTGTGACATAAACTCACTTTGACACTGGCTATGTTATTATGGTGCATTATATGAAGTAAATACTGTTATTGTTTTCTACTATGTCTTAGTTTAAATGATGTTCCCTGGACCTGAAGGTGTTTATTCGCACTTCCTCCACTCTGGGCAGTTAATCTTCAATTGAGAGAGTTCCTCTTTTCTAAATTTCTCATGGTAGAGTACCAAAATAATTATTCTATTTAAAACAACATAATACAATTGAACAGAACAGAGCTCACTCAAAACTAGTGTTTTCCTCCTTCTATATAACATATATTTCATGGTTTACAGGCAGCAATCAAGTTTCCTACTTCTCCAGAAAAAATACTAATATTTCCTTCTATAACCTAGTCTTTATCCCTCACTCATATTATGCAAGTTTCCTTAGCTGAAATCTATATTTTTGGGTCTCTTTTCAAGTTTTACCTTTTTAAAAAAAAAAACTAAATTGCACTTAAGTTTCACTGATAGCTGACAATGTGATTTTTTTTTTCCAGGAGATATTGATAGCTTCTTAAAGAGTAAATTTAGTTTTCCATCAGAACAAATTTCTACACTCAGTTTAGAGTGAATTGTTTCCACAGATTGTAGGTTCCTGGTAAGGAGTAAAATTCGACTGACAAAACCAGGAATACATTTTTCTTTGAAAGAAAAATAGAAGACACAGTAATAGGGAAGGAAATAAAGATCTTTAAGTATGAAATTTCTAGGAGGATATAGCAGAGTTGAAAAGCTCTCCATTACTCACTCATGACATGTGCTTAAAAAAAATGTTAGCATATGAATCAATGCATCAGAAAGGTATTTAGAAAGTCAACAGAGAAGGTTCTTAGGGAATTTTGAGACATACAATCACCCTATCTCCTTAATTACATTCAAAATATAAGTAAGTTTCACATCCACCATTCAGTCTACATGGCATGGTGTGAGGTGGGTGTGGTATGTGCCTCTTTGCAGCCCTTTCTACCTCTTTCTGACTTGTTCCTGTCCTCCAGAGGATAGGGGACTAGCAGGTGTAGTGCCTATTTAACCAATACTTATAGGCATGAGCCTCCTACTACCTGATTGCAGAAAGGAGGTATATTAGTGGAGCCCAAAATTTTAGTGGCGTCTTCTTCATAACACAGTGTTCCTGATGTTAACAGAAGTATCAACATTCTTAGTCTACCTGTTTTTCAGTGTTTCCTATACTTCTAATTCTTGAAACACAAAAATCTAGCTTCTTCAATAAGATGAGTATGCATACTTGTTATTTCTCAAAATTCTTTTCAATTAATTATTTTTATTTTAAAAGAAACTTTAGATTACATAAATGTTACATAAAAAACATAGAGGATTCCCATATGCTCTACCCCCTCATCCTTCCATACTTTCCCACATTGGCAACATCTTTAGTGTGATACATTTGTTACAAGTGATGGACACATATTGAAGCACTGCCACTAACTATGGACTTTTATTTAGATTTTAGTTTACATTGTCTTGCACAATTTTATACTTATGGCAAAATATATAATGGTCTGTATCTGTCATTACAATGACATGCAGGACAATTCCAATGTCCCTAAAATGCCCCCATATTACTCCAATTCTTCTTTTTCCTTCCCCTTAGAACCTCTGGAAGCCACTGCCTTTATATCAATGGTCAAAGTTCTTCCATTGCTATAATGATAATAAGTGTATAATAGAATAATAATAAGTCCACTTTAGTCCATTGTTCATTCCCCAAAATGGACTAATGTCAAAATTACTAAAACTTTTATTTGGAAAGAGATTTCTGCTTGAAAAGAAGCCATAAATGTAAACTATTTTGTACAAGAACTGATTGCCAAAAGCACACTCTTGCAGGATATGAATCTCGGAATTGATATATCAAATTGTTGGGAGTGAGAACAACAATGACACTATTTCCACTGGATAAATATATGCGATTATGTATATATAGTTTCAAAAAAAACTATTCAGAATATATTGTTTACATTAATCTCTAAAACATTGCCTAGGAAAGGTTTTGACAAACTGATTAGTTTATGTGATAAATGATTTTGCTGGGAATCATAATTCAAGGAATGTGGAGTGAGGTGAGGCTCTTCCTTGCACAGGAGAGACTTCCAAAAGGAAATGACAAGCTGAGGATTTTTATTTTTCAGATTATGGTGCAATCAAATCAGAGAAATTTTTTTTTTTTTTTTTAGAATTTAGAGAACTCATTTTGGAATATTTATTCAAATGAAGTGGCATAACATTATACACACATAATTATA
Organism: Tolypeutes matacus; assembly: GCA_026826555.1. NCBI lineage: Eukaryota > Metazoa > Chordata > Mammalia > Cingulata > Chlamyphoridae > Tolypeutes > Tolypeutes matacus. Next base: position 4,175 of record JAKSZT010037017.1, read on the forward strand.
TAGCATGAAAATATGTACAGCAATTTTTAAAGTATAATGAGGAAATCATAAAATACCATCATATTTAAACAGTTTAAGATATGGCTCACTACAACTCATAGAACATCATAAGAATTAAGGATTAATATAAGATTTGAGTATGTAATTTCCTAATTTGTCCAAATTGACATTCATATGACACTGTACCCTAAATGTCCAAAATATATTTTCTTTCCAAGTAAACATTGATAATTCACTAAATTATACCATATTTTGGGCCATAAGGAAGTCTGCACAAAGTTCAAAATACTGAAACAGTACAGAATATGCCCTTTGACCTCAGGTATCAGAGGAATAGAGGGATATTGAAATCTCTGAGTCTAATTCTTCATATGTCTATTTCTCCTAGCCATTTTATCAGTTTGCTTTATATATTTTGAAGCTCTTCTGCTTTTTTCCTCTGTCAACGTTATGTACTTTTATGTCATCTTCATTAATTGACACTTTTATCAATATGTAATAATATCCTTTATGTCTGGTGCTTGCTCGAATGTCTACATTTTCAGTTATTAATATAACCAATACAACTCTTAAACGTTTGTGTTACATATGTATCTTCACATATCCTTTTATTTTTAACTTATTTGGGTCTTTATATTAAAGTGAATTTCATGAAGGCAGCATAGAATAAGGGCTTACTTTGTAATCCTATCACAGATTCTCTGCCTTTTAATTGTGGGATTTTATTATTTAAATTAATTATAATTATTGATGTTTTTATGTGATATATTGTACTGTTTTTTTATTTTTATTATGGGTAAAAATCAAAATTCTCACAATACATACAAACATTTGCAAAATGATATATAAATATATATGCATATATGTGTATTTGCTTACAAAAATGTTACTTATATATATATATATATACATATATTTTAAGAGATGCTTAGATTACCCAAAATATTACACGGAAGCCACTGGGATTCCCATGTTGCCCACCTCCCACACCTCCCACCACATCCCACACAACCATCTCCCACAGTGTGGCCCACCACCCTCAATGAACTTACACATCCTGGAGCCTTGCCACCAACCATAGACCACAGTTCACACTGTAGACCACACTCTCTCCCACTCAGTTCTGAGTGGTGTGTGCTGATTTAAAATGGCCTACATCCATTGCCACAACAGTACTCAGGACAACCTCCAACTCCCAAAGAAGCCCCTGTATTTCAACTGCTCATCCCCTCCCTACCCAAAAACTGTCAAGTGGCCACTGGCTCCACCTCATTGTTATAATTTCTTGCATTGCAAGAATCACCATATGTGAGCAAGAGAATACCATCAAGTCCACTCTAGTCCATAGTTCTTCCCCCAATCCAGAGGCGACTGGGATGGTGATGTCCACTCCAACTCCAAGTGAGAGAGGGCTTATATCCCATGGATATGGTGGGTGGGATGATCCTGCCTGCAGATGCAGGCCCTCTTTCTTTATGCATGTTCATATCCTTGGTGTATAATCTTAGAATGTTAGCATGAGCCATTCATTTAGAGTATGTCTAAAGCTTAATTCCACTTAGAGTTTCCTTTTCCCATAGCCATCAAGAATTTCCAGAATCAAATATGTCTATATTGTGCTTAGGCAGGTACCAGGATGAGGGCCAATGCTGGAAAGGAATTTAGAAGTTATCTTTTCTACAATAGCTCTGTTCTGTTCAGCTGCTGCATATAGCATTTGTTGAAGGAGTAAGTTCTGCCTGCTCAGGTGGTACAGCAAAGCTTCCTAAACAATCAAGAGGTGATCTGAGTCAGCACTTCATTTCCCATCACATCCAGTGTGTAGCTACATCACATCCCCAGTGTCTGATGAGGTAAAATACAACAATAATTACAGCTCAGCAATAGAAATCAGATGTCTCTGGATTTAAATCCAAGTGCTAGTAATTATTAGGTATTTGAATTTGGCCAAATTTCCTTATGGAGATACATAGATAGACAGACAGACAGATAGATAGTAGTAATACTATCTTCCACTTGGGAATTATAAGTGACTCAGATGAGAAACTGCACTTAGCAGAATGATTGATACACAGCAGTACTCATAGTTTATTACTTCTCATGATATTCTTATCCCCTTTATTTCCTACATTCTTTTCAGTATAAATCAACTTCCCTGTCAGAATTTTTTAGTTTAGAGATATAATATTCATAAAATTTTCAGATTTATAAGAACCTGTGTATCTTCATTGAATAGTTAAACACTGGCTTTTCTTCTGTCCTAATTTCTTCATTTGCTCAGAATCCTAACCATGATCAGAGGAAATAAGAATATATATGTATGTATCAGTCACAACATGACTTCTCATTTCTTGTACAGAAGATGACAACAGAAAAAAAAAAAAAAGATAGTACTCTATGCCTGACTGCATGCCAAGCATTATGTGCATACTCTCATATCATACAGCAATGGTCTCCTGAATTAGATTTCTTCTCATCACTTTTGTAAATGAGTATTATATTAACAATTACTACCTCATCATTAATTCTTCTTACAAAATACTTTAAAGTCCACTTGATATTTTAAATTATATATACTAATTCAATTAATTGTTCCCCTTTTTGTAGACATTTGAGCTATCTCCATATTTCAATGTCAAAAAAAAATTCTGAAATAAAACCTGTATGCTTTACATGGCCCATATATTTTATCTAGAAGACTCATTTATTACACTTTCTCTCCCTGGCAAGCAATCTTCTGATTGTAGTGACCATTGCCACCAGCTAAGTCTTGGACTGCCCCATATACTTTTTCTGTCTTTCCTATCCTTTCTGATGATTCCTTCTTTGCTACAAAGGCCCCAAAAATTATATTTGACTTACTCTCTGAAAAGAAAACAATTTCCCTAAATAGGTGCATGACTCAGGCCTTTAGGGGATATTTCCTCAGGGAAATTGAGCTCCGCCTGCTCACGGTAGTGGCCTATGACCTCTTCGTGGCTGTATGCATGACCCTGCACTAAGTGAACACAACGAACTAATGGGTGTGTGGTCTCCTTGTGGCCGGCTACAGGGCTGAGGAGATTCTTCATGCTCTGATTCAAATCCTTTTTGTGACCTGGTTGCTCTTCTTTGGCCCCAATGTCAATGACCATTTCTTCTGTGATCTTACCCTCTGCTGAATCCCTCCTGCATTGACACTCATGTCTATGGAGTCTTTGTTGTCGTCAGCAGTAATTGCTATATGTGCTCAGTTTTTCAATTCTTATCAAATCCTACATCATCATGCTTTGACTCCTGAGAATTCACAGCTCTGAAGCATGGCAGTGGGCTTTCTCCACCTATGACTTCCGTATTTCTGTGCTATCTTTTTCTTTATGCCTGTATATTTGTAGGATAATCTTTACCATTGATAAAGGAGTGGATGTATTTTATGCTATAGTATCACTCATTTCAAAGCTTTTAATCTACACAGTCAGAAATATAGGTGAAAATGAACTGACATGACAAATTTCTAGGGGCAGAACGTGACTATTGATAACATTAACATGATTAGATAACATGAAATAAAATCTATTCATAATTTAACAAGTGTGGTAATGAAAAGAATATAGGTCTTGCCATCTGACATGTGGGTTTTTATATTTTATCCCCTTGTTATCTGTAATCTTTAATGGTTCCACTTTTGTTTAATATGAATATTTGATTACATGATGACTAAATCGTCTTCGACTTGTAAAATTCTTGCATTTATAAATTATTGATCAAAGGGACATTGCCAATTGACCTAAAATTGTAACAATGCTTGGCAAAAAGCCATGGCTTTTTGTATTCAATGGAACAATTCTTTGGAAAGTTCTAGTTATACATTATAGAATCAATATGCCAAGTATTTAAAAAATATTTAAACTAAAGTCCTTATAGATCAGTATTTTGTTGAAAATTTATAGTTTTAATACCAACTGCTCAAGTTAGAGTAGATATATTATTGTGATAGATAGGAAATACCAGAAATATATTGGATTGGAAGAAAGGTAAAAGGTCATCAAGGAAGTAATTTCCCTAAAAATTAATGTTGCTATGTATCACAACTAGAGGGAGCCCTGTTTCCTTTTAATCTGTATGAGGCCCAGAATAAACTACATTCTCTGCCTATAACCAAGGATGGATATTAAATTGTTCTAGGCACAGCTGTAGAGCAACTATACTCAAAATTCCCAGGTAGAAGATATTTGCACAGCACTTTTTCTGTGAAAAAACAGCCTAAAAATTACTGCAAACTCCAAAATATTTTTAACAGAATGATTTTTTGCTTTTGCTGTTATGAACAAATCATCAGGTATAGAAGAGTGTTGTTGATGGTGAAACCAACAAGGCAGCATCTGCACTTTAATTTTGAAATGAAAAAATTGCAAACCAGTGGCAAAACAATGAAATGTGGAGTTATTTGAGATGTAGACACTTAAATGCATTTCAAAGTGAAATAATCCAGTTAAAAGAAGAGGATTCAGATTAAGGCCAGGGCAGAAGTCCTGCTGAACTTAGTGACTTCATTTCCATATTAGTAAGATGTGAATTAGTACAACTTACTCCATAACAATGACTAAATGTTATGTTAAATATATTTTAGATAAAGATTAATAGTCAGCAATTGTCTTGATTCTAAAATAGTATAGAATGGGTAAATAGCAATCTTGAAAAAACAAAGTCAAATTAGTGCTTCCCTCTGTTTGCTATAACACACTTCAGCAGAGGAAATATTTAAATTATAACTTAAACATCAGCTTTTTTGCCCTTGACCAAAAATGTAAGATAATGCTTAAGAAAACTATACAATATTCTCGCTGTCCTGATTTTGTGACAATCAGGGTAGACTAAACATTCGCTATATTAGAAACCATGCATGTGTCCCTAGACCTAGTTTTTCTCCCTAGGTTTGGTTTTTAGAATGCTGGTGATAAACTAAGTCTGATTTATTATATGACCATCCTGTATGGGAAAAGCTGTAACTTTGGATATCTTTGATCAGCCTTAAGAGATGTAGTGAGGGGACGGATGTGGCTCAGGTGGTTGGGTGTCCATCTCCCTTATGGAGGACCTGGGTTTAATCACCGGGACCACCTGGTAAAATAAAGAAAAATATAGAATGTACATGGGCCACCAGGCCCTGTGCATGTGTGCACCACCAGGGCCCGCGAGCAGGTGAGCCGTCAGGTCTCCTGCGTGGGTGAGCCGCCAGGCCCTGGGAGCCACACAGCAAGATGATGACATGACAGGAGAGTGACACAAAGGAGAGCCAAGATGAGATGCACTGAAAAACCAGGATCTAAGGTGGCACAGGCAGTAGGACACCTGTCTCCCAAATTGGAGTTTCCGAGGATCCAATCCCAGGGAAGACAGAAGGAGAAGGATGAGAAGAGAGGGCAGGAAATGTACACAAAGGGTTAATGGACCCACTGAATGGACACAGAAACAGCAAAAATGGGGGGCAGGGAGGAAGGGTGTAAAAATGGACAAAAGTACGTAAATAAATAAATAAATCCTTAAAGAAATGTATAGGGGAGGAAGATATGGACTATAGTTAGTAGTAATACTTTGACGATGCTCTTTCATGATTTGTTAACAAATGTTTCACAGCAATGTGCAGTGTTTGTGTGTGTGGGGTGAAGTGTGGGTGCCATGCATGATGTTATGCATGTTTGTTTTGTAAGTTCACGATGTGTGCTAAACAATTTTAGTTTATGTATATTCATGTATGAATGATATACTTCAATAAATTGTTTTTTAAAAAAGTAAACTATACAATCATCCTCCAAGCAGCATCAACAGCAATTATGAACTCCAACGTGAACACCTTCTTCAATGTTCTTGAGCAAATTCTCTGGCTATTCTTGATAGTTTCCTCTTCTATATATTCTTCTTAGCATAGGTTCCAATTTTGTACCAGTTTCCTGTAACTCTTTTCCCACAAATTCTCCTCTCATCTCAGAAGACTATGTCTCCTACTTGTCAAGAAAAAAAGGGCCATCACAGAATTAGTTCTTCAATCTCAAGCCTCCTCATCCATATGATATGTAAAAACCCTTTTCACCTTTATGTCTTTCTGCCCATGAGAATAATATGTGCACAGATTCCAATTAACATTTAATGTTTAATAATTTGATCAACATACAGCTCCTTCTAGTCTTCTCAGAAATTTTAATTCTAACTCCCACAACCAGAGCTCTCTCAAAATGTTTATAGGTCCTGTTAAGGTTTAATGAGGGTTTTCACTTCAGAATTAAAGCAATGGAGGGAATACAAAATCCAGTACCCTTCTTGTTTCTATGACAATGAGAGTTAGAGTTAGAGTTAGCTATAAAGATAGAAATGATAGAGTTAGAGTTATTAAAGTTAGAGTTGGAGTTGTTTTGTGCCAATGCAAGTAATTCTCACTAGAGAATACTTTGATAGTATCTCTCCTGACATCCCCTTATATAGACAGAACTCTGACCAAATAACCTGACTAATAAAATCCATGCCTTAAGTAAATGGATAATTGTTGCACTGCATCCATCCTCAAGAACACTCACTCCATGCTCAAAGAAGTTTTCTAATGGTATGGAGGGTACCAATACATATCACTCATCATCTTGTTAAATCTAGGAAAAACCTGAATCCAAAATGTCAAGTGAATTATGCAAACCCAAATGATTCTTGGCAAGGTTGTAATCAGTCCACATTGAAGGCTGAGTGGGAGGAAATGTAAGTGGAGTCCTCCTTCTTACAGAGTTTATTTTCTTCAACCACTAGGTGTGTTTTACAAGGGAACCTGACTGAGAGTGACTTTTTTTCAATGAATTCTTCATATAAACATAGACCTTCACTCTGTGTGAATTTCCACCTGTGAGGGAGAAGAAAGGGTGCTCTATTCCTCCATATCTTTTATGCTGTACTGACTCAACATTTCATAAAAAAGAAAATTTTATATCCATGCATTTTAAATCATTCAATTAAGAGTAAGAATATTTGGAATCTTGTCTCCCAAATTTCAATCATCATTTAAAAGGCCATAGTCATCAAGATATTTAGGTCATGTTTATTTTTGCTTTAATAAAGAATATTATATTAAGCAGACCTAATCATTATACAAAAATCATATATCTACTCATGTAGTTACCTTTTTTGGTGATCTTCATTCCCTTGTATAGATCCATATTTCCATCTAGAATCACTTTCCCTTTGCCTGAAAGCCTTTTATTTCTTGTACTGTGAGTGGGCTCACAGCAAATTGTCAGTTTTGAATAAAAGAAAACACCTTTATTTTCTTTTTTCTGAAAGATATTCTTGTTGTATATAAGTATTATAGCTTGACATTTTTTTTCTTTCACATGTTGCCCCACTATCTCCTTGCTTGCTTTGGTTCTGACATGAGGAATGATATCATTCTTAACTTCTTCCTCTGTACAACTCTTTATTTCGCAACCTTGTATTCTTCTGAAGTGGAAAGAGGCACAGAGAAGTTGAGATACTTGCCTTAGATGACACAGCTTGGCCGGAAGTAAAAAATGAGAACAATGTCATGGTAATAGGTATGATGGCCATGAAAACATTTCCCTCAGTTTAATTCAGAAAATATATTTTAAGCATTTTCTATACAAAATACACTAGATTGATGTTTCCATATGCTATCTTTTGTATCTCTCCCAATAATATTATTTTATTTAAGGCTATTTAACAGGACCTGGCAAGTTAATTGATATGCATAAAGTCATATTAATAAGTAGAAGAATTGAGAATTATATCGAATTTCATGTCTTTCACTTGTAATTCATCTAGGATGTTGGTATGGCCTTTCATATAGAGGATATCCTTCTTCAGAAATCTAATCCTCTGATTAGAACTTCCTTCTAACCATCAGCCAAAAAGAAATTCCAAAATCAAAGATCCTGAGGTCATGTTTAGGCAGGTTTTCAGCAGGAGTATCAAAGATAAGAGTAAGTAAGGAGATGTTCTCTTCTCTCCACCCTCCTTCCTTTACAACTCCTGAACAATGGAACTGTCTGATGAGTAAACCATGCCCTCTCTTGGCAATAGAACCAAAGCTTCTAAACAATCCAGACTTGGTCTCAATCACTTCTTCTTCTACCATCCAGGGTGGACACTTCACAGCACTAGTTTCTGATGAGCAACGATAACATTATGAATAGGGCTCAAGATTAAAAATCAGATAACTCTGAACTTAAATTGGAGCACTACTAGTTATTAGATTTTGCCCATGGCCAAATTTGCTTTTACAGAATATGGAAATATCAAGAACTTCATCATGGTGATTATATGGATCTCAGATAGGACACCATTCTTAGAAAGTTCATTGATATATTAACTTGCTAATTTCATATTAGTTCAAATGATATTCACATTTCCTTTATCCCCTACAACCTTATCTGGGAATCTGAACTTCCCTGTTAGATATTTGAGAGTGAAGGTCAAATACTCCTAGAAAGATTTCAGAATTATTTCTACTTGTGAATAATTATTGACTATTTCTAAACTTCACCTTACTTTACTGCTAATTTCAGCATTTGCCCGCAATCCTACCATCTATAAGAGATATGACGAAAAGCTGCACATATGAGTTGAGAATATTTTTGCCAGGACCAGGCACTACTACACCATGAGCTCTCTGTGCCTATGCAGAACAGGAGAACAGACAAAAAAGTTTGACTCTGTGCCAGATGTCATTCTAAGTATTACATGTATAATCTCCTATAACCTCACACAGATAGGTTCCTTCTCATCCTCTTTGTACAGTTGTGAAAATGAGTCATAAAGAAGATTAGGACCTTGCCAAGTTTGCATAGTAGTAAGTAGAAGAGCCCGCCCTAGGAGGTGCAGTTGATTGTATTCCAAGTTCTTCCTCATAAGCATGTCACAATTTTAATAATAGAGAGCAGTTTCTCTAGCCTGCATATGTCTATCCTCGGGGCAACAACACTGAAATCGAAGTTTTAATGGCTAGGTGTTTACACATTTTATTTTCCTTAATTCTCCATATAAGTTTGTGGGAGGGTAATAGAATTGTTTTATATACTCTGGTAAATTCTTGCACCCATTCTTCTATGACTAAATTAATCCATACCCTACTTCACAGGCTTTGCAATGACTTCCACACTGCAGACATAAGATGCTGTTTTCTTAATTCCAGTAGTTCTCTGTGCACCCCCAATGGTCACTGATGGTCACTGATGCCATAGCCACAAGGGAGGACATGGTAAACTTGTTTGGCTGCCAACTTGGATGAAGCTGCTAATTCTACCCTTCAGAGAACGGAAAGTACAGAACATCCCTAACTCCTTTTTGTGCTTGTGCAATATTCTTTTAAATATATACCTTCAATCATACATGAAAATATTAATAAGGACAAACTTGGGGGATTACTGGGCATATGACACCACATGAAGAGCCACAAATTATAGATGCTGTTTGTTTCTAAATTGCCATCCAATTTGCACCAGACTCTAAGGGACCAAAGCAGTCATCTCCCATCTCAGCACAGGGTTTCTATAAAGAAAAGCCTGTAAAAAATTAACATCAGAGACCAGTTACTCCAGAGCAACTTTCATTTGCTGCTGCGTTAGTTACCTGTAATCCCCAATTATTCTGCTTTAACACAGTTTGCTGTATTCTGGACTTTAAATATATTATAGCAACGATCAACAGGCTTAAAATGCTTTTTCTAGACACTAAGAAAACAAGACAGGCAAATGTGCGGTAGGGAGGTAAGGGAAGGAATATCTTTCAGATGTCCATGTAGCTTTTCCAAAACCTAAAGTTTTGCAAGTTCTGGTTCAAGAAATTCTTTTCTAAGCTGAGATGCTTGTGGCCCAAACTTGCCAGTTGGTGTGCACCTATAGAGCAAGAATATTCATACCCCACAAACTAAGATTTACTTAGGAAGTCTCCCTTAGCAATCATTTTCAAGTCATTAATTGATGTAAGAAGCACTATACTTAAAATAAATATGGCTGAACATGCAGAGTGATTGCTAACTCCATAGAAAGTGTTCACTATTATGCCATGACTGGCATAGTAAGTCTACTTTGAATAGAATTCACTTGTGACATCATGCACCCAGATATGAGACAAGCAAGTATTATTTATTTTATTAAATAATCTTGCTGATTACTAAGACAATGTATTCTCTTTAAAGAAAAATCACATCAGAAAATTGATAAATGAAGAAAACAACAATCCTCCCTAATATCACATGTCCAATAAGGACCATTAGTCTTTAGTTTATATTCTTTATATCTGTTTCTATGAATATGTATCTTTTTAGACTTAAGATCATAATATATATGCCATTATATGTCATTCCTTTTCTACTAAGTATTATATTAAAAACTCTTTCCATGTCCTTTATCATCTTACAAATCTCTTTAATGTCCACCTGATTTTTCATAACCACATATCACAATTTATTTAAATGTACACCCCTATTTAGACATTTGGGTTGTCTTAATATTTTTTCCCTGTTATATAAAAAAATGTGAAACACAACCTTTATTCATCATTTTAGCCATATTCTTTTGTGTTTTGTAGATTCTAATAAATATTATTGAAAATTTTAGACCAATACAATTCACCAACACTGCATAATATAGCTCTCATTAATATTTGCTATTAATAATTTGCCAATTAAAAGTTAATTATTTTAATTGCATATATTGATGACATGTGAAATCCAGTATTTTTTAGATGTCTAATTTTTTCCTGAGAATTACCTTCTCATTAATTTTGCCTTTTTTTATAAAGCCCTTTCATTATTTTTCAAAGCAATTTCTCTTATAATAATAATTGTCTTTGATATTTGTTGCTATTATTTTTCCAGTGTATTACATGATTTCATGCAGTTCAATCTACCATTTTTGCCCTTTTATGCTACTGTTTTTGCTTAACTCCAATGGTGTTCTACTCCATTGAGAGATCAACTACATACCTATCTCTATGTTTTTTATTTTTGTACTAATTTATGGTGTATTTTAATATTTTAATGCACATGATTCCCTTTTTATTTAAGTCTTCAGGATGGCTTGAGGAAAAGACTTAATTTGTTCTGAAAAAACATCATTTATTGAAAAAACTTTATTGCTTCCACCGAACTCTACATAATATTTTTTTAATACATTTAAAATTAAGGTTTTCTGAGGATTAGTCCATTCTTGCTTCTTATTGTGCTTATCTGTACTCAACAGTTTTATTAGTATTTTGTAAACCAATATACATTTGAAATTATTTCTCATCTAATATTTTTTGACTGTTGTACTGATTACTGATTCAAACTGTTTTCTTAGTAATTGGCTCTTTTTCTAGCTTCTTAAATTGGGTACTTAGTTCATTTATTTTGTTTCTCAGTTCACTTGTTTATCCAATTCATTTAATACAAGGAAATATTTCAATGATAAAATTATTAAAGTGTGGTTTCTCCCCTTGCAATTTTACCAGTAATTTGGAAGTATGAGGAAAGCTATACTTTTTAGCTTTATCACAAATTTGGACCTAGGATAAAATATTCATCAATTCTTCGATGTCTTTTTTTCTTTTTCCTTTAAAAAAAAAAAATATATATATATATATATAAACATGTATCATATATATGTATGTATATACATATGTATTAGGCTCAATAAGCTTAGTAGTCAACAAAAAACAAAACATAAAATTAGTATAAATAGTTTATCTATTCTAAATAACACAAACATCCCATAAATTGTGGTGCTTTTGTTTTCTTGCTTTAAGAAGTACCTGTTTTTTAAATAACAGATCCAGAGAAAGTTTCATAATTTCTTTAAATTCAGTTTTTATTTGCAAAAGTACCTGAAACAACATATGACAGAAGTCACCCAAATAGTGAATTCCAGAGTTTCAACTACATTTAAGGAATATTGCATTGAATCATGCTGCCTATTTTACTCTCCTTAATATCCTTTTCTCATAGATGGTTGAGAAAGAGTCTATGATATTCTTATAGAATTTTGATTCAATGAAGCATAAGTTAAAAATCTACCAGGATATATCTTATTGCAGCTTGAAATATTCACTTAATTTAGTTGATTTGGAAATATGACTACATCATCCCTAATTTCAAATTGAACTCACCAGATGTTTTAAAGACACCCTGAAACAAGTTTCAAATATAAAGTAAAACAAATTCTGCAACTTAGCCTCAGCAGCATGAGTGATTAGAGAAGAGACACAAGAGAATGGATTTACATGAATTCTAGCCTTTACTCCTTACAGGTACTTTTTTTTCTTTATTAGAGTTGCGAGTTTACTGAACAATCATGCCAAAAATACAGAATTCTCATATACTACCCTATTATTAACAGCTCCCGGTGGTGTGCAATATTTGTTACAATAAATGATAGCACATTATTATAATTGTACTATTGATTATTGTTCTTGATTTAACTTAGAATTTCCTGTGTAGTGTCGTTCTAGGGATTACATTTGTTAATTTTTTTCTGTGATAAAGGTGCTTTTTTTATTCCTGGTTTGCATGGAAGAAAATACTCCAGTGGTGACTGGGAGAGTCAGTCATATATAATTCAGTAAAGGTGCATAAAATGGTAAAAGTCATAAAATCACATGTTTTTATGTAGAAGTGGCCTATGTATATAGCATGTGATTCAAAATTTACCTAACATTAGGTTTAGAATGTAACTACTCAACTGTTGGAGAACAGAAAGAAACAATATGTCTTTAAGAAGTTTCTGAAGCAGTGGGTTATAATAGGAGAAGAATCTATGACCTGCGTCTAAGCAGAAACTCTCAAGGACAGTACTACAAACACTGGAGGTGACCCAGACGAGACACATTTGTTCCCATGACATGTTCTCGATAGTTACTAAAAGAAATAGTTATGTTAAAAATATAATCAGGTAATAAACAAACACATGTGCAGTAGTGAATTCTTTGTTTAACTTCTTGAAATAAAAGCCAGGATGGGAAGCAGTCCAGGGCTCTTCTCCTTTACGGTGGAGAGTCCCCTGACCCCATCTTTCTTTCATATAAGTCCTTTGTTTTTCATCTGCGGCACCGTCTTCACAACTCTGTTCCAGGATTCCAACAACTGGTGCGTGAACAGGGACCTGAAGGAGTATTTTCTTCTTCTCCGGAGCCAGTGTCAGCGTCGCAGTTCGGAAAGCGCAGAAAGCGCACCAAGGAGCGGTAAGTTTCATCTCATCTTCGGAACATCAGGGTAATGGGGAATCAGCAGGCGAATTTTGATGAATACATTTCAGTTTTGCGTATGCTTTTGAAAAGTACAGGAGTTACAGTTAAAATTTCCTCTTTTGAAGAATTCTTCTATCTAATTAGAAAACTTTGTTACTGGTTTCAGCCTAAAGGGCATAATGTTCTTAATTTGAAACAACGGAAACTAGTTATAAAAGCCTTATGGCAAGCATATCAGAAGGGAGAGTACATTCCTTTGCATATTTGGTCTCTTTTCAATCTTATTACTCTGGCCCTTGAGCCTCTTCAAACAGAAATTAGTGAACCATCCGAAAATGCAGAGGCAGAGGATTCTGTCCCTGATCAGCTTGAGGCTGATTTACATCTGTATGAAATGAATGTTCTGAAAATGACCATCCAGAGCCTCATAAAGAGGCTTGTATTGCCGTGGCTATGACAAGGGGTCACTAAGGCACTTTCCAAGCTATTAATAACCCTTCAGCTCCAGCTGTAGACTTTGATGTGTCTAAAAAGTCTTTCCTTAACCTGCCATTTTCCCCAGCATTTAAACCTCAGTCAAAAACAGCCCTCTCCAACAGCACCACCTGTTCAAAATTCACAATGGATTAATGTTAATTCCACCCACAAAGTTTTCAGATTAGGCCACCACCTAGGGAAGCGCAGGCCTGGACTTTGCCACTACCAAAAAATTAATACTTAAAAAACGAAATAGTCTGTGTAGCCAATTCAGGAGCGAAAGGGACTATTCCAGAAGATTTAGTGAGATTAATATTGGAAAAATCTAGCATTAGTTGCAGGGGCATCACTATTCTGCCAAAGAGTTAACTAAGATAAGGAAAACATTCCAGCAGCAACTTTGTAAATCTCCTACTGCCTACATAATGATAAAGCTGTAGGATAATAGAAGCTAATAAAATTAAACCACTGAAAAAGTAAGAAAACTTGGCAATACAATTTCCAGAAAAATTCTCAAAAAGCAGTAAAATCAAAGATGTTTTTATTGATGTGTTGTAACTTATTTTGTGTTTGTCTGTTCAGTGTCAGTGTATATATTGATACCTCCAGATAGTAACATTAAAATGATAAAGATTTTTATAAGAGCTCTATTCAAAAGGCCAAAAATTAAATAAGCCCTTATATTAATAAATATATATGGATATTAGTTTAAAATAATAAAAATAGTTATAATCAAATTAAATCATTATTCTGACTAGTTTGTTTAATGTTGATGGTAATTGTATATTGTCAGAAGTTGCTGTGAAACAGTTTCCAAAATCATTTTGGTAACTTAAGTATGGAAGGTATATAGAATGTGCTTTTGTTATTACGTAAAAGGAAAGTAATTTTGTCCTAAGATAAAATGACTAGTTATTAAAACAAAGTAAAATGTGGGACAAAACCTGAATGAATACAAAAAGTGAAGAAAACTTGTGGAAAAGGAATTTTTGTGGTCAAAGTTAAGTAAGATTTGATGAGTCTATATTTAAAAATTTAAAAGCTTTAATGTCAAACATTATAATACAAAGTTAAAGTTTTATTTTCTCTCAAAGTTTCTCAAGTCATTAATCTGTTTTAGTAAAAGTAAAAGTTTACAAAAAGTTTTTCTTCTAAATAATCAGTATGCAAAAAAGAAAGTCTGTTTTATCAAAGTAGTTTCTTATGCTTTAACCTTATCGTTTTCTTGGAAAAACAAGTTTTCTCACTTTTAAAAGAACATAATATTTAAACCTGCTTTCTCAAAGTCAAATCTTGAAAAGTAGATTTTTATTTCAAACTGTTACAAATAATTTGGTCTTTTACCTAAAAAAGGTAAAAGACTAAAAATAGTTAAGTGCATTTGATATAAGTTGAAGTATTTGAACCTGTTGTACAATTAAAATAAAATTTCTAACCTTATGATAATTAAAGTTGTATGAATAAAAAGTTCATATAAATACTTAAAATATATATAAAATTCCTGAAAATTTAATAATGTTTCAGTATAATATTAGATAAAAGTATAATGTTATTAATCATAATTGTAATTATTATTATTATTTTTTTATTGTGGGTAAAAATCAAAATTTTCACAATACATACCAACATTTGCAAAATGATATATAAATATATATGCATATATGTGCATTTGCTTACAAAAATGTTATTTATGTATATATATAAATATATTTTAAGAGGTGCTTAGATACCCAAATTGTAATTATTTTTTTAAAAATAATAATATATGTCACAAAAACTACCTCTCTGCCTAAAAATCAAAAGGCAGATACGTTAACTCAAATGTATCTAATTTACCCCACCTCTGCTGAAAAAAAAACAGGTCTATAGCTACAAAAAGAAAGCAGCCATTAGGGGCTGCCAGAGGTAGTGCATAACAGTAAATTATAATAAATTAAAATAATACCATTGCAACAGGCAGCAGTCCCAAATATTGCTAGTTTGTTGCAAAAAATTAATATCCAGTTATGTCCCTATCACTTTGTTTTAAAACTTATTAAGGCTTTCTTTAGTATCTTCTTAAACAAGTCAAGCCAGCCTACATTCCCCTTCCTGTAAAATAGCCAACAATAAATCAAGTTTGTATTCAACACTGTGAGCTACAGCCCCAGTTCCAATTATAATGTCAACAACAAAACCAATGCAGGTATTAAGATTACAAGTTAATGTACTGCCCCACAGCCCAAATAAGAAATAATAATTTGTTTTTACCTATGCCTCAATCTATACAAAATAAAAAATTTAAGGCCATTCTAATCATGCTAATAAGAATCTTAAATGCATAAGAAATAAATGTTTATTCATTGGATGCCTGCTAGTTAAAAGTCTATGAATTAGGTATAACATACTTAAATACTAATCAAAATTTTATTGCACTACATTGCATACTTAAGTAATTTAATAACTTGTATTTTACACATAAATGTATTTTATTATATGTATATGTAAATCTTTTCTTTTAAGTTTGGACAGTCCTGAAAATGAATGTATTATGAAAAGGTTTGGCAAGTATTGTTCAAACCTAAAAGTAAAACATCATGCAGAAAACTTTGTTCATCAACAAACCAATGCCTTGTTACTTAACATTTTTCATATTTCAGGAAAAATAATGGAAACTAAATTAGTAAGCACATCAAGGATGTTTTGTAACAAATTAAAAGAGATAAAGCACATTTCAAAAGTTGTTGTATTCCTCCCTGGAGGAGCTGGCCACTCTCCCAGGAACTGATGCATAAACCTTAAAATGTACTGCCCAGGGAGTGTTGTGTTCTTTCCTGAGGAGGCTGGCCCTTTCCTCAGGAATTAGCAAAATACTCACAAGTTGACATCTATAGTATCAAATTCATTAATCCTAAACACAGTCAACCAAAACTTTAATATCACTTGCTAATTCAACACTTCCCAGCTAAAAGCTAAATATTGGTAAGCATGTAAATATATGTGTATATATCCTAAAAGATTAAAATAAAACAGTTAACACAACTTTATAAACACGTCCAAAATTCTCTTACTCACACTAGTGTATATATCACGTCATCTAAAACAAACAAAAAAAAA
>JAKSZT010037023.1:0-24968 GCA_026826555.1 Tolypeutes matacus
TCCAGGATGTGTAAGTTCATTGAGGTTGGTGGTCCACACTCTGGGAGATGTTTGTGTGGGATGTGGTGGGAGGTGTGGGAGGTGGGGAACATGGGAATCCCAGTGGGTTCCGTGTAATATTTTAGGTAATCTAAGCACCTCTTAAAATATATGTATATATATAACATTTATGTAAGCAAATACACATATATGCTTATATATTTATATATCATTTTGCAAATGTTTCTATGTATTGTGAGAGTTTTGATTTTTACCCATAATAAAAAAAAAAAAAGAAAAAAAATATATATATACTGTTAATTTTCCTCTTAGTCTTCACCAAGGAGACCTACTGCCTTTTACCAGGGTAACTATGCATTGAAGATAATGAAATGATCTGACATTTTGGAGATTATTAGATACTGACTCAGATTTGGCATTAATTCCAGGAGATTCAAAATGTGACTGTGATCTACCAGTCAGAGTAGGGGCTTATGAAGGTCAGGGGATTGATAGAATTTTAGCTCTTGTCCATGTCACAGTGGGCCCAGTATATCCCTTTTCCCATTCTGTGACTATTTCCCTAATTCTGGAAGGCATCATTTGAATAGGCATAATGCAAATGGCAGAATCCCCACATTGGTTCCATGACTTGTGGTGTGAGGGCTATTATGGGAGGAAAGGCCAAATTGAAGACTCTGGAACTATCCCTACCTACAAAAATAGTAAGTAAAAGGCAATAACAGATTCCTGAAGAAAGTGCAGGGATTAGTGCCATCATCAAGGACATGGAGGATGTAAGGGTAGTGATTTCCACCACCTTCCTGTTCAACTACGCTATTTTTCCTGTGCAGAGAACAAACAGATCCTGGAAAATGACAGTGGATCATTGTAAAGTTAACCAGGTGGTGATCCCAATTGCAGCTGTTGTTGCAAATGAGGCATCATAGCTTGAGAAAATCAACACATTCCACTAGTACCTGGTATGTAGCTATTGAACTGGCAAATGCTTTTTTCTCAATTGTTAGCAAATACCAGCAGAAACAGTTTGTTTTCAGATGGCAAGACCAACAATACATATTCACTATCCTACCTCAGGAGTATATCAACTCTCCAGCCCTATGTTATGATCTTGTCTGCAGGGAATTTGATCATCTCTCCTTCCCAAAAGACATCACACTGGTCCATTATATTGATAATATCATGTTGATTGGACCTAGTGAGCAAGAAGTTGCAATTACTCTAAACCTATTGGTAAGGCATTTTTGTGAGAGAGGATGGGAGATAAATCCAACAAAAATACAGGGGCCTTCCACCTTGGTGAAGTTTCTAGGTGTCCAGTGTGGGACATATTGAGATATCCCTTCTAAAATGAAGGATAAGCTGTTACATCTGCCCCCCATTATGAAAAAAGAGGCGCAATGCTTTGTTGGCATCTTTGGATTTTGGAGGCAACATATTCCTCATTTGGGTGTGCTACTCCAGCCCATTTATCTAGTGAACAGAAAAGCAGTTAGTTTTGAGTGAGCACTGGAACAAGAGGAGGCTCTGTGTGGCAGTTTGATATTATTTATGAATTCCAAAAAGAGATATAGATTATATTTGTAAACTGGTCTGTTCTTCTGGGTGTGATACCCTTTGATGTATTAAATTCAAAGATTTTATGTTTACTTGATTAAATCAAGATTAAGGCTTTGATTTGACCATGTCATTAGGGTGACTCAGAGTTGAGTCCTCACTACCTTGGTGGGCTATATAAGCAGACACTCACTCAAGGAGAACACACAGTAGAAGACACAGCAGAGGAGAGAAACTAGTTTGATGCTGGAGACCCAGGGAGAGCTGAGCCATTCGCCTGATAGTTTGCAGCTGCAGAGACCAGAGCCATGAGCAGCTGAGAAGGTCCAGAAATAAATGAGCTCTCCAGCTGAGATCAAAAGAAGCTGGGACCATGGAGCCTTAAGAGGAAAGAGGAAGGCTGAATCCTCGTAGACATAGCCTGCCATCTTTCTTCAACACGTGACAAAAACCAGCCTTAAGTTGGACTCTTTAGGGCCTTGTAACTGTAAGATTTTATCCCAAGTAAATACCCTTTATAAAAGCCTACAGATTTCTGGTACATTGCATCAGCACCCCTTTGGATGACTAATACACTCTGTAACAGGTCCAGGCTGCTGTGGAAAATACTCTGCACAATGCAGACCCTTAGGATTTCGGAACAAAGCCCTGCCATCCTCTGCAGATAAATACTCTCCTTTTGAGAAATAGATTTTTACTTGCTTCTGGGCCTAATAGAGACCAAATGCATAACTATGAGTACAGCTCATACTTACATGCATTAATATATGCTTGACATATAGGTATGATTTCTTTCATGAGGCACTGCCTACGTACTTTAGAGATTCTTGGTCTTCTTTTTGAGAATGTAGCAGAACTCCCCAGGATGGGAGTTTAGTATTTTCTTGTTTATTTTGTGGGTCTCCATCCACTGAGATAACATCCTATGACAAGACGAACACGTTCATATTCCATAGAAACATGCCCCAGGTGCACCCTTCCCCACACATTTCCCCCACCAACACCCTGCACCAGTGACCCTACCATAACATATTTGCCAAAAGAACATTCCCATCATTGTAGTTTCAACCACAGTTATACAAATCCCCAGAGTTCACCTCTTCCTTCCTCCACCCTTCCCCCACTTCCATGGATAGTCCAACCCAACACCTCCACAATTCTTACCTTTTACACTTCAGCACCATTGACCCCACTCACATCCTTCCACCATCACCCCCATCCACTGCCAAACCACCCCCTTCCACCTTATCATACATTCTGCCCATATTGATAGTTTTTCAGACTATCTCTGGGAGTCTGCTCAATATGCTTAAGTCATATCCGTGAGGTCATGCAATATTTGTTCCTTACTTCACTGAACCTAATGTCTTTAAGATTCATCCATGTTGTCCCATGTGTCAATACTTCATTCCTTCTTACAGCTGAGTAATATTCCATTGTATGTATATACCACAATTGCTTATCCAGTCTTCACTGATGGACACTTAGGTTGCTTCCAACTTTTAGCAATAGTGAATAATGCCACTATGAACAATGGTGTGCATATATCTGTTCATGTTCCAGCTTTCAATTCTGGGTATACACCCAGCAATGCAATTGCTGTATCATAAACACTTCTATACTTACCTTCCTGAAGAACCACAAAACCATCCTCCACAATGGCCGCACCATTCTACATTCCCATCAGCAGAAGATGAGACTTTCCTTTCCTCCACATTCTCTCTCCAGCACTAGTTTTCTGAATACAGGTCCTTTATGTCCTTGGTTAAGTTTATTCTTAAATACTTGACTGTTTTAGTCACTATTATAAATGGATTTTTTTTTCTGGTTTACTCCTCAGATTGCACATCAGTAGTGTATAGAAACGCTATTGATTTTTGAGTATTAATCTTGTATCCTGTCACATTGCTGAACTTGCCTATTAATTCTAGTAGCTTTGTTGTGGATTTTTCATGATTTTCTAGATATTGGATCATGTCATCAGTGAATAGTGAAAGTTTTACTTCTTCCTTTCCTATTTGGGTGACTTTTATTTCTTGTCTAGCCTAATTGCTCTAGCTAAAACTTCTAGCATGATATTGATAATAATGTTGACAGTGGTTATCCTTGTCTTTTCCTAATCTCAGTGGGAAAGCTTTCAGTCTTTCACCATTGAGTAAAATGCTAGCTGTAAGCTTTCCATATATGCACTTATTGCAATTTCTTGTTTTACCCACTGATTATCCAAGAGTGTGTTGTGTAATCTTTATATATTAATGAATTTTCCCTTTTTCCATCCATTATTGATTTCCAGCTTCATTCTGTTATGATCAGAGAAAGTATTTTATATCATTTTAATCTTTTAAAATTTATTGAGACTTGCCTTGTTACCAACATATGGTCTATCTTGAAGAAGGATCCATGAGCACTTGAAAGAATGTATGTCTTGCTGTTTTGGGGTGCAATGCTCTATAGACATCTGTTAGGTCTAGTTATTTATTGTAATATTCAAGCTGTCTCTTAATTTATTCATCCTCTATCCAGATGTTCTATCCATTCTGAGAGTGGTGTATTGAAGTCTCCAACTTTTATTGTAGGGACATCTTTTTCTCCTTTCAGCTTTGCCAATGTGTGCCTCATGTACCTTGGGCACTCAGGTTAGATGCATAAATATTTACTATAGTTATTTATTTTTGGTGAATTGCTCCTTTTAGTAATATATAATGACCTTCTTCATCCCTTGTAACAGTTCCACATTTAAAATCTAATTTGTCAAATATTAGTTATCGCTACTCCAGCTCTTTTTTGGATACATCTGAGGTGAGTCACTATAGACAACTGTGTTAGGGTCCTGTAGGGAAACAGAATCAACAGGAGATATTTGTAAATAGTATGAGATTTTATAAAATTCTCTTACATTACCATGGGGATACACAAGTCCAGATTCCACAGGCAGGTTGCAAACCAGGGGCTCCGATAAAGGTGTTTTATGAGTTCCCTGGAAGACATTGGCTGTCCAAAGACAAACTGGGAAATTCTCTCAGAATGCTGAAATCACTCCCCCCTCCCCCCTTCTTTTTACCGGGAGGTCCCGGGGATCGAACCCAGGTCCCTCCATATGGGAGATGAACGCCCAACCATTTGAGCCACATCCATCCCCCCACTTCCCCTTTTGAGGCAATCAGTTGACTGGGTAAAACATCACTCATTGTTGACAACAATCTCCCTGGTTGATGGTAGATGTAATCTATGCAGTAAACTCACTGATGACTAAAGTCCATAATATCCTTGTATTACAATTAGCTCAGTGCTTGCTTGACCAAACAACTAGGCACAATTACCTGGCCGAGTTGACACATTAGCCTAACCCTCACATTCCAGCCCTTGTCAACTTGGCAATCATACACATCACCTTAAACTATATTTAGTCTCTAAGTAAAAAGAATAACAGACATGCATATATATATATATATATATATATATATATATATATATTTCCACCTAAGAATATTCAACTGTCCTCCATTTAAGTGGAAACACATTAATTCCCTACAGAATAGGGTGCAAGTCCTTGGGTAATAGTCACTCTTAAATATGACATCCTTAAATATTATGACATGAAATTAATACAATTTTTCATATAATACAGGAAAGGGTTAGGGAAGAAAACAAAGATATTCGTTTTATGTACAAATACAATCATACTCATAACAAAATGAGGAAGAAAGAATCATGACTATTACAGTCCTCATTTCTGTAACTGATCATGTGGTTGAAGTTCATATTTATTACTACCTTCTTCCACTACCCATTCCATTTTCCTGTTACCTCAGCAAGCACCTCAGCTGGCTGTGGTTCTTTGCCTGGTGGGGTAACCCAAATTTTCATTCCTGAAGATTCTGGATCAATGTTAGTCCTGCTTGGATTGAGTTGTTTCAATTTTCCATTGACTTTAATCACAGGGTATGGGAGTGCTAAGAGATGACCTAGAGAATCTCCTGTATTCCAGGCAAACTCTTCTTTACCCTCATTATGTGGATGCAGTCCTATTTCCCTTTGATAGTCAGGATGAATCACCCTAGCACTAGAGTAATTTCCTTCTTTGCCTGTTGATTCAGAATTAAGAGGAGCCCAAAATGGCCAGGTGGCAGTATTGACTACCAGTTCAGTGGAATTATTGTTGTATTCCCTGGTGAAAACTCTCATCCTTTTAGAACTGAGACCTGTAGATCAGCAGAGCTTAAGGCTGCAGGGACAGAAAGCAAAAATTTTCCTACTGGATCACTACTGGATTTCCTACTGGATCACTACGGGTAATAGTGAGTGGTGCCACTTTCATTTCTACCCCTTGATTCCTGGGCCCATAAACCCTGGCTATGGGAGAAACAGCAGCATAGAGTGGATGCTGATTTTGAGCATACACAGCCTCCTGGAGAGCATTGCCCCAGCTCTGCCAGGTATTGCCACCTAATTGTTTCCATAATTGAGTCTTCAAAAGGCCATTTCACCATTCTATCAATCCAGCTGCTTCAATATGATGGGGAACATGGTAAGGAAAGTGAATTCCATGGACATGTGCCCATTCCTACACATAATTTGCTGTGAAATGGGTTCTTTGATCAGAAACAATGCTGTGCGGAATGCCATGGTGGTGGAAAAGACATCTGGTAGTTTTTAAAGAAGCATTTTGTGCAGGGAACACAATCCATATCCAGAGTGTGTGTCTATTCCAGTTAAAACAAATTGCTGTCCCTTCCGTAATGGAAGTTGCCCAATGTAATCAACCTGCCACTAGGTAGCAGGCTGATCACTTTGGGGAATGGTGCCATGTGAGGGGCTAAGTGTGGGTGTCTTCTGTTGGCAGATTTGGCACTCAGCAGTGGCTGTAGCAAGATCAGCCTTGGTGAAAGGAAGTGCATGCTGAGCCCATGCATACCCTCCATTCCTACCTCCAGGGCCACTTGGTTCATGAGCCCATTGGGCAACGACAGGAATGGCTGGGGAGAGAGGCTCAGCATTAACCACAGAGCAGGTCACGTTATCCATTTTATTATGTAAATCTTCCTCTGCTGAAGTCACTCTCTGTTAAGCACTCATGTAGGACACAAATACTTTCATGTTTTTTGTCCACTCAGAAAGGTCTATCCACATAGCTGTTCCCCAGACCTGTTTGTCAGTAATTTTCCAATCAATTTTCTTCTAAATTCCTGACCATTCAGCCAAACCATTGACAACAGCCCATGAATCAGTGTACAAATGCACCTCTGGACATTTCTTCTTCCAAGAAAAATGAACAATCAGGTGCACTGCTCAAATTTCTGCCCATTGGGAGGATTTGCCCTCACCACTGTCCTTCAGGGATGTCCCAGAAAGGGGCTGCAGTGCTGCAGCTGTCCAGTTGTGGTTGGTACCTGCATATAGTGCAGAAGCATCTATAAACCAGGCATTGAGTTTTTTCTTCCTCAGTCAACTGATTGTAAGGGACTACCCAAGAGGCCAAAGCTTTGGGCTGGGAAAGAGAAGGTAACATTGCAGGGGTGGTGATCATAGGCATTTGGGCTACTTCCTTATGTAATTTACTTGTGCCTTCAGGACCCACTTGAGTGCTATCTTGTATATACTGCTTTCAGTTTATTAAGGAGTGCTACTGTGCATGCCCATCTTTATGGTTTAGTGGGTCAGACAATACCCAGCTCATGATAGGCAACTCAGGTCTCACAGTAACTTGATGGCCCATGGTTAAGCTTTCACTCTCTACTAAAGCCTGTAGCAGGCCAAAAGCTGTTTTTCAAAAGGAGAGTAGTTATCTGCAGAGGATGGCAGGGCTTTGCTTCAAAATCCTTAGAGATGGGCATTGTGCTTTTCCTATAGGGGGCCTGCGAAAGTCTCCAGACAACATCTCTATTTGCCAGTGAAACTTCCAGCACCATTGGGTCTGTTGGATCATATGGCCCAAGAGGTAGTGCAGCTTGCACAACAGCCTGGATCTGTCACAGAGCCTCCTCCTGTTTCAGTCCCCAATCAAAAATAGCACCTTACCTGTCACTCGGTAAATGGTCTGGAGTAGCACACCCAAATGAGGAATGTGTTCTCTCCAAAATCCAAAGAAACCAACTAAGTGTTGTGCCTATTTTTTGGTCATAGGAGGAGCCAGATGCCACAGCTTTTCCAATACTTCAGAAGGGGTATTTAGACATGCCACACACCACTGGACACTTAGAAATTTCACTGAGGTGGAAGGCCTCTGTATTTTTGTTGGATCTTTCTCCCATCATTTCTCATGTAAATACCTTACCAATAAGTCTGGAGTCTTTGCTCCTTTTTGCTTGCTAGGTCCTATCAACATGATATCAACAATGTAATGGACTAGTGTAATGTCTTGTAGCGGGGAGAGATGATCAAGATCCCTGTGGAAAATATAACATAGGGCTTGAGAGTTGATATACCCCTAAGGCAGGACAGTGAAGTTATATTGCTGGCCTTAACAGCTGAAAGGAAACTTTCTGGTTGTCCTTACTAATGGCAATTGAGAAAAAAGCATTTGCCAGATCAATAGCTGCATACCAGGTGCCAGGGGATGTGTTGATTTGCTCAAGTAATGATAACACATCTGGGACAGCACCTGAAATTGGAGTCACCCCCTGGTTAACTTTACAATAATTTACCGTCACCCTCCAAGATCCATCTGTTTCTGCACAGGCCAAATAGGAGAATTGAATGTGGATGTGGTGGGAATCACCATCCCGGCATCCTTCAGATCCTTCATGGTGGCACTAACAGTGATGTTTTGGATCTCCTGGAATTAACATCACTTCTGAGCCAGTATCTAATAATCCCAAAAATGTCTGCTCATTTCCTTTTCCCCAATGCACAGTTACTCTGATAAAAGGTCATAGGTCTCCTTGAGGAAATCTGGGAGGATGATTAACAGTATAAATTTTTGGCAGTTTAACAGGATTCTTCCTCAAGGGGAACTGGCCTTCTCCTTATTCAATGGGCTCTGGTTTATAAACTGTTTCATGTCTTAGAATTGATTTTGGGGTCGTAATTCTCTGTGTCTGTAATTTGAGTTAGGGTTTTGTTGACTCGACTTGAACTCTTCTGCTTATACAGATCCAGATGGAATTTAGTAGACTGCCCATCTATTTCACTTCTAAGTTCCCTATGATATATTAGCCAATGTTATAACTCTATGTGACTCAGACTAACTTGATTCCTGCTTTGAGTCTGCCTTTCATTGAGGTAGCCATGCTCACCTTGTCTTTGATGATTACTGCCAATACTTGACTTTTACTGGCCCAAGATCCAATCATCCCCAAATGTTTAAAGATTCTAATTCCATTACAGTAGTTCCTACAGTAATATCTGGAATACAGAGTATAGCAACCGCAGAGCTCTTCAGGGAAGATGGAGTTAGTCTTACAAATTTATTCCTCATAGTCCTTGTTCAAGGTGTGTCCTCTGGATATTCCTGGGTTGGGTGGGCAGGTCTTAAATGGTAAATCCATTCTATCATTCTAATCTCTCTAAGAGTTTGAATTCCCTCTTCTACTGTATACCAGGGCAAATTGGGCATCTCAATCTCAGGCCATCTTTTGGTACATGTTTCAGTCAGCCACCCAAACTGTTAGAGCCCTTTCTAACTCCTTGAGCTACAGTGTTGAATCCAGAATTTCTGCTTAGTGGGCCCATATCAATAAATTCAGCGTGATCCAACTTTATATTCCTTCCACCATTATCCCATACTCTTAGTATCCATTCCCACACATATTCCCCTGATTTCTGTCTATATAATTGAAAAACTCATACAGTTCTTTTAGAGTATAGCTTATTTCTTCAGGGGCCACACTTTTTATTTTGCCTTTGGGGGCTTGTTGTGATTTTAGTAATATGTCTCCAAGAGAAGGGTGGTGGGGGTACCTAAGGAGAAGAATTAGATATGTCTTGCAAGCTATTGACCTCAGGGCATTCCTTTGCATTTTCATCTGATAAGACAGGATTTATCTCTTCAGGCAGAGGTTGGAAGGCAGCTTCCTCAGGGCAGGACAAAAGTTGGCAGCGCAGGCTTTAGTCTGGCCAGTAACTGCCTTAGGGCTGGGAGGAAGTCCAGACTCTCTGGGGCAGCCCAGAGGCTGGACAGTGCAGGCCTTAGTTTGACTGATACCCACCTCAAAGCTGGAAGGAGGTCTGGACTCCCTGGGGCAGGCTAGAGGCTGGGTGATATAAAGTTGACATTGTGTGGTCTCCATTGGGCAGACCATCACAGGTTTATCTGGCAAAGCCTCAGCAGAATTTAAGGTTACAATGTTCCCACCAATATCATCATCCCATATGTTTCCATCTCAATCCTCAGGATTCCACTCCTTTCCAATTAATGCTTTCATTTTAGCAGCAGACACCCTGCAAGGTTGAGGTTTTAATTTCCTTTGTAACACTGCTACTCATACAATGAATCCTTGAGTCTGTTTTTCAGAAATCTCAAGTCTGTGGCTGCATGAAGCAAGATTATCTTTCAGAGCACACATAGAAAATTTCACATTATTAATGAGGCATTTAAGTTGCAAATTTGAAAACTTTAGCTCATCCCTTTTTTTGTAACTGTATCCAGAGTATCTAGGAGGAGGGTGTCAACATCATTGTACCTTTTGATTTGAGAAAACTCTGTTAAGGTGTTGAAAACACTCTCACCCAGATCCTTGTCTCTTATAAGCATGGAAGTAGGAGAATCCAGTGATGATATTTTGCATATCTCCATTGCCTACTCATGCCATGGACTGTTAGTATCTTCTTGATTATTGGAAAGGGAGTCATTAGTACCCTTGAGTCCAATTAGAGTAGACAGCCAATTGCAAAACTCCCAGAAACACTTCAGAAATCCCATGTCTAACATTCTTTTCCTCAAGAACCACTCCTGGTACCAAGCTGTACTAGTCAGGGTTCTCTAGGGAAACAGAATCAACAGAAGATACCTGTAAATAGTATGAGATTTTAAAAAATTCTCTCATGTGACCGTGGGGATGCACAGGCCCAGATTCTGCAGGCAGGTTGCAAACCAGGGGCTCCAGTGAGAGACCAATGAAAGTCCTTTATGTGTTCCTTGGAGATATTGGCTGTCCAAAGACAAGCTGGGAAATTCTCTGAATGCTGAAATCACCTCCCCTCAAGGCATTCTACTGATTGGATGAAACCTCACTCATTGCCAGGATAAAATTCACTGATGACTAAAGTCCATAAATGTCCTTGTATTACAGTTAGCCCAGTGCTTGCTGACCAAAGAACTGGGCACAATTTCCTGGCTGACTTGACACATTAGCCTAACCAAGACAACAATATATTGATTGCTCATATTTTTTAAAATCCATTTTAATAGTCTATGTCTCTATGTTTGGGAAATTCAAGCCACTAACATTCAATCTTTGCGGTCGGGACGTCCTGTTCAGTGGGTGGCGGGGCAGGAGAGGCCTAGGCTCCTGCGGGGGCTCGCAGGCGTGGAGGGCGCACGGCGGAAAAACCACCGCGGAGACGAGGTAAGCACGCAGGTCTAATTTATTAAGGGAAGTACAGATGCTTATATAGGGTTATGGTGGCGGGAAAGGAAAACGGGGCGGGGCGTGATAGGCCGGGTGCAGTTTCCTCGCCTTATAAGGTGTGGCCTTGGCGGTGCGGCCCTCCCTAGCTGCGCGGGAAGGGGGAGTGTGTATGTGGGCAGGCTTCTTCTGGCTATCAGCAAGCAGATGTTGGCTGCCTGGGCGAGGCTGAGGGCAGTGCGCCCGTTCCATGGCTGAGGGCAGTACGCCCGTTCCAGCCGCCCTACACCCGAGCGGTGGGCTGCGCATATCCCCCACTGGGCACGGCTATGCCTGCTGGCCAGACTTCAGCCTGCCTTAACTTCATCTCCCCGTTCTTTTTTATTTATGGCTATGGCTGTAGTTAGTAGCTTTTGATTTTGGAGGGACCGCAGAATGTGGCACGCACCATAGAAGACGCGGAAAAGGAGCTAAAAGGCGCTGGGTGATGGGACAGGCGAGTGGCTGCCTGGGCCTGGAGAGCAGCGGCTGTAGTGGTGGGGCTTAGGGCGAACGAAGTTTCGGAGGATCTGTTTCTTGCGAGGTCTTGGACTGGAGGAAGCAGGAGTGGATGGTGTTGTGGGCGGGTTCTCAGAGCTGAATCTGCTTGAGGGCGAGGGCAGCAGGGGGGGCCGAGGTAACAGGAGGCGCGGGGCTCCTGCGGGGAGAACGGGCGGAGGGGGGCCAGGAGGACGAGGGGGGGTGGCTGCGGGAGGAATGGGTGCGGGGGGGGTCGGAAAGGCATGGGGGGGGTTTCGGTGGTGGCGAGCCGCTGCTAGTGGACCTGTACAAATGAGGTGAAAATGGCATTAGCCTGATCTTTTGCGAGTTGGACGATCTTCCTAATGGTCCATGGTCCGACTGCCAGTGCGTCGAGGAGAATGATTAGGGGGCCTAGAATAGGGAGGATGTAGGGGAGGATTCCTTGGAATCCCCAGGAGAGGCCTCCTTGGAAGAGGCCTCCCTGGGCTTCTCTCTCCCTTTTTCGTTTTTCTAGCCCGGCCCTTACTTGGGCTAAATTGTCTTGGATGAGGTCCGAGTAATTAGCATAGAAACAGCATTCTTCACACAGTGCGGCACAGAGGCCTCCTTCTTTGAGAAAGAGGAGGTCTAACCCTCTGCGGTTTTGAAGGACTACCTCGGAAAGGGATTTAAGAGATTTTTCTAGGTGGTTAATGGCTGTTTCGAGATGAGCGACATCTTGGTCGACGGCTGCCCTGAGCGAGGAAAAGGCATTAGTGTGTAGGGTTAGGGCTGCAATTCCGGTGCCGGCTCCTGCAAAACCTAAAAGTGTGGCAATTGTAATGGCGGTGACAGGTTCCCTCTTTTGTACGTAGGTTGGTAGGAGGTGACGCTGCCAGGAGTCAAAAAAGTGGTTATTGCTATGGTAGATAATGCAGGGGAGCAGAACAGCAAGCACACAGGTTTCGTTGGTGGAGTTGAGGGTGTGAACATTAAGGCATGGGGTAAGGCCTGTGGAGGAACAGATCCATTGTGTGTTATTGTAGGGTAAGAGAAATTTTGTGGTTGCCTCAGGGGCGGTTGTATGGTTGCAGAGGGTTTTCATGGAGGGGATAACAGTGCCTCCGATTTTAGTGATACAGAGCCCGCTTTGCAAGACGGACTGGATTGTTAGTCCTATGTGGGTTTGGTTCCAATTGCAAGAGGCAGGAGCGTCTTCTAAGGAAGATTGATAGGAGGCATTAGTGGCTATAGCCTCGTAGTAAGGCATTGAGGAGGAGAGGCACAGCCAACAGCTAGCGGTAAGGTTGGGATTGGAGGAATTAAGAGTGGAAAAGGAGGCGTTGACTAAGGACAGAAGCGGGTTGTGGATTTGTAGCGGGGGTAGTGGGGTAGCAGGGGCGGTGGTGGAGTTAGAAGACTGATTGTTAGTATTCGCAGCAGGGGAAGGGGGAGGGGGTGCAGGATTAGAGTGAGGGTTGAGGACTGGGTTGGGGCCAATGGAAATCGGGGGAGTGGGGGTGGGGGCCTTTTTTTGTATTATGAACAGGCCGCCGTAATCATAGCCTTCCATGTATAGCCGGAGGCCATATGTACGGCCTTCTAGCCAGGCAGTGCTGGCAGGGTCTTTAACAGTGAGGACAATTATATCCCATTGGGAACTATTTGCAGTTTGGAAATTAAGGTAGGGGTCCCGGTTTGGAGCAGTGCTCCAGCCGTATGCCATGGTTTCGCAGCCCCAAGAGGGGCAATAGAAGTGCACAGGGTCGTGGCAGCCTCTGGCGGAGGAAGGACAGATGTAAAAACCGGAGACCCGATATCCGCTGCCGAAGTGGCCGTTAGGACCGCGCAAATATTGATTAGCGGGTGAGGCATAGCACGACCCCTTGAAGTCGTTTGTAAGTGAGTAGGAATAACCCATAAGGCGACAGATATGTGCCGAGAAGGATGGGGCTTGGGCGGTGACGTTGTGCAGCAGGATTTTATCTGTGGCCCCAATAACCCTGACTGTCCAATTGAAGGGTTGGTGAGACGAGTTAGAGAGGACAGGTGTTGTGGCCGCGGAAAGAAGGAGGATTAGTAGGACTACCAGGTTGATGGGCTGGTTAGGCTGGAGGGGAGTCTGTGCTCGGACTCTGCGATAGAGATTGAGGAGTAGTTGCTCTTCTGTTGGAGGAGTTGGGTCGTTCAGAACGACACGCGTCATCTGGTAGGTTAGGCGCCTCAGTTGTCGGCGTTCCCTCCTTGTCAGGCGCTTGGTCAGCGGTGGCGGGTCGGATGTTGCGTCCCGGGATCCAGATGGGTTGGGGGGCATCGTCTGGGAAAACACAAGCAAAGCCTCTACCTTGACACAGGAGGGGGTGAGGTCCTTGCCACTTGTTATTTTCTGGATCCTTCCAGTCACCAGAGGAAGTGGAGTGGAGATGGAGGAGGCACCCCAATGCTTGTGCATAGGGGACAGCCCATTTTTGTCAAAACTGAATAAATTGATTTTTATTAGTGCTATAGTTAGAAGCTCATCAGGGGTGCAGTGGGGATTCTCTCCCCTCTCTTGTGTTATAAGATTTTTGAGGTG
The DNA here is from genome assembly GCA_026826555.1 of Tolypeutes matacus. Taxonomy (NCBI): domain Eukaryota; kingdom Metazoa; phylum Chordata; class Mammalia; order Cingulata; family Chlamyphoridae; genus Tolypeutes; species Tolypeutes matacus. The sequence continues at coordinate 14,140 of JAKSZT010037023.1, forward strand.
GCGGTTGGTGTTTTCGATAATTGCCTGTCCTTGTGGGTTATAAGGGATGCCAAAATGGTGAGTGATGTTGTATAATTTTAAGAATGATTGGAACGTGGCACTTCGGTATGCTGGGCCATTGTCTGTTTTTAGGTCCCAAGGAACTCCCATGAGGAGTATGGCCTGTCTCATAGTGGCTATGCAATGGTGGGCTCGTTCTCCTGGTAGAGCCACGGCACTAACTAAGCCAGAGTAGGTATCTTTGACCACGTGTACATATTTTTGGCGGCTGAAGGAAGGAATGTGGGTAACGTCCGTTTGCCATCTTGAATTTGGTTTTAAGCCTCTAGGGTTAGTACCTTGGGGTTGTAATGGTCCCAGAGGCAAAAATGGAGCACAGCGCCGGCAGCTGCGAACCAAATGTTTGCACAGCTCCGCAGTTAGGTCTGGAAATAGGTGTTTTAAGGCAGACGCGGAGAAGTGGAATCGAGAGTATAAGCTCCGTGCCTGTACTATCGGGTCGTTAGTATGGGCTGAGAGACTTAAAGTAGTCACGATGGACTCGACTAACTCATTGCCTTTTGCCAGCGGTCCAAGTAGCCCTGTATGACTACGGATATGAGTGATGAACCAGGGGTGCTGGCGCCGCTCAGTGAGCTGCTGTAATGTATGCAAGCTGTTGTCTAAATCAGAGTTTGATGGGAAAAACATACTAAAGGCTATAACCTTGCAGACTTGGCAAGCATATGCACTGTCTGAGAAGATGTTAAGAGGCTCAGAGGTGTAAGTGAGAAGAGCTAGAATGATGGCTTCTATTTCTCCTCTTTGGACAGAGTCATTGAGGCGGAGGGTACGAGTGTGTGGCGTCTCGGAATCTTGGGAGAATGAGACAAATCCAAACCCCTTTTTTGAGGCGTCGGTAAAGACGACTCTTGCATTGGCTACAGGGGTAGAGGATGGAAAGGGGTGCTGCTGTCCCGTAATCTGCAGCGTTGTGAGTCCTTGCAGAATTTTGTGATTAGGGTAGTGGTTATCTACTTGCCCTGTATAGCTGATTAAGAGAGTTTGGAACTCTAAATTTGTTTGAGCCAAAATGGTAGTTTGGTTTTTAGAGAATGGCCAGATGATAGTGGCTGGTTCAACGCCATAAGTATGGACACTTAGGCGCACTAAATCTTGAGCTAACTGAACGATTGCCTGTGTGAGAGGGAATATTTTTGAAGTGCGAGATTTAGCCAAATGTGACCACAGCAGGGGCCCATCTTGCCATAGCGCTCCCGTGGGGGTTCCTCGGGTTAAGAGGACTATGGCTTGAATGGGTTTTTCAGGCAAATAGCGCTGGTTTTTAGTCTCATTTATTAGGTTGGAGACTCTAGTAACAACTGCTCTGGCTGCTGGAGTAATTTTTATGGTTTTATGGACTGCAGCAGCAGCATTACCTTTTGTCTCCAATAGCCTGAAGAGTGGCTGCAGTTCTGCCGTTGTGATGGGCAGAGCAGAGTGCATCCAGTTGATTTGGCCACACAGGGTCTGTAATTCTGTGAGGCTCAGACTGTCTGGGCAGTGGATTTGAGGAGTGATTGGGAGTATTTGTTCAGTTATTTTGTAACCTAGGAATGTGAATGGAGCTTGTCGCTGTACCTTCTCCTGGTTTATTGTCAATCCTATTTGCTGAAGGTTGTGGATTAACTCCTGGAAACCTTCAGATAGCATCTGTTCATTTTCATGAGCCAAGAGGATGTCATCCATGTAGTGGATGACGAAAAACCGATTTTTAAGAGATTGGATGGCATAGCTAACATAAATTTGGCATATTGCTGGGCTATTTTTCATACCCTGCGGTAGCACTTTCCATTGATAATGAGTATTGGCGCCTTGGTTGTTTGTTTGGGGAACTGAAAACGCAAATTTTTCCTTATCTTTTGCATGCAAGGGTATGGAGAAGAAGCAGTTTTTTATGTCCAAAATAAGAAGATAATAATCTAAAGGTACTGCAGAGGGATGTGGAAGACCTGGCTGGGGTGAGCCCATGGGTTTTATGTGAGCATTCACCGCTCTCAGGTCATGGAGGAGACGGAATGTGTTTTTACCCTTTTTGTAAATTATAAAGATAGGGGTGTTCCAAGGACTATAGCTGGGTTCTATGTGGCCTAATTGTAATTGTTCTTCTACCAGCTCCTGTAAGGCAAGTAATTTGTGGGACGGTAGGGGCCATTGCTCCACCCATATAGGTTCCTCTGTTGTCCCACTCAAGAGGAATGGGTTTTGGTGGTTTTATTCGAGCAATGGCTTTTACACTTGGGGGGGCTGGTGCTTTTGTGGCCGAGAGGACAGGATATGGTGGCCGTCCGGTGGTTTAGTACTAATGTTTGCCCCCATCTGTTCAAGGACATCTCTGCCCCATAGAATGGAGGTGAGCCCGTGAATGAACAGTGGCTGGAATATGCCGGAGTGACCCTCCTCATCTTCCCAAGCTACAAGCATATTGGCTTGGAGGGAAGGACCTTCAGCTGTGGCACCTTGTACTGGTGGACCTGGTTTGGTGGAAGTAATAAAGGCATATGATTCTGGGAAGCAGCTGACTTCTGCTCCTGAGTCTACTATTCCTGTGTACCATTGGTCTTTAACTTTTAAGGTAAGAGTGGGCCTGCTTTGATAGATGGGAATGGTCCATTTCACGGCTTTGGGGGAGCCTGCTTGTGGGTGTCTTGGGTGCGGGGCTGAGACCTGCCCCTGGTGGAGTTTAAAGGCTGTGGCGCGCTGTTAGAGCGGCAGTCTCGGGCCCAGTGATAACCCTTGCCACGACGGGGGCAGGGTGTGGGAGGCCCTCGGCGGGGTGGCTGTTGAGGTGGACGTGACGGGGGGGGGGGGAATGGCCGCGGGAGCAGGCAGCCCGGGCGCTTCAGGGCACTCTCTGGCAAAGTGTCCAGTATTGCCACATTTAAAGCAGCTCGCATTCAATGCCATGGCGGCCGAAAATGCTTGTGTGAGCGCGGCAGTATGTACATCGAGGCCACTGCAGGCCAGAACCCAGTCATGAATTGTCTTTTCTCGAATGGGAACAATGGCTTGTTTACAGATGGGGTTGGCGCCTTGTAAGATGAGCTCTCGGGCAAGGGCTGTTTGGGCTTGTGGGTCTGACACTTTGCGCTCATAGGACTGGAGGACACGGGAGACGAAGGCAGAGAAATCCTCGTCTTTGTTTTGCGTGAGCTTGGTGAAATTGTCAGCTTTAATAGCTGAACATGAGTGAAAAGCCCGGAGGGCGAGGTCACGCAGTTGAATCCAGAAGCCGGCCGGGGCTTGCTGGTAGACTATATGGTTGGCAAATTGGCCGGAGCCGGTGAAGGCATCAGCCGGGATTTGTATACCGGTTGCTGCATTGGTGGCAACCTGTTTTTCTGCCTCTGCATGAAAGTCTATAAATTGGCCAGGAGTGAGGATACCCCGAGCCAAGGAGGTCCAATCATAAGGGATACAGAGGTTTGTGGAAATCTCTTCCAACATTTGCATGGCATATGGACTCCCCAACCCGTCTTCCTTAACTGCCTTTCTAAGGCGTTTAATGTCTTGTGGGTCATGGGGATACCAGGGGAGTGGGCGCTGTTGGGAGGGAATGACATTTAGGGGGAAGCAGGAGACGGGAAGGGGTAGGGTGCTTGGGGGAGCGCTACCAGCTGGCGGGGGTGTTTGCGCCGGGGCGGGAGTGAAAGGGTTGGTGTTTGGGGTAGAGAAGCGCTGAGGGAGGCTCGTTATAGGCGCCCAGGGATTGGGCGGAGGACTAGTCCAGGGGTTCGCGGGGGGGGGGGCCCCGGGCGCCCAAGCGGATGCGGCTGCAGGGTCAGCTGGGGCACAAAATGGCCGCTCGGACTTACAAGATGGCTGACCAGGCGCGCGCACACCGAATGCGTTACAAAATGGCTGTTTGGGCTCATAAAATGGCCGACTTGACGCATGCACGTCGGCGGCGTCAGAGGGCCAGCCTGTTTTTTCGCCCTCGACAGGGAGGGGCGGGTAGAGGGGGGTTACCGCCCTATGGGGCGTCTCTAGTTCTTTTTTAAACGACTTCCTCTTTTCTGGCGGGGAAGAAGGAGGAAGTTCACGATCTTGGCGGGGCTTTAGGTTGGTTTGTTTGGGCGGGTCTAGATCGAGCGCGTTGTTAAGCTGCTCGATAAGAGACTCCGCATCGGAGTCTCGGTCCGAGTCGGAGCCAGACTCGGGACAAGAGGGAGATGCCTTTTCTTCCTTATCGCGTAACCGAGAGGACAGAACCTGTGAAGTGGGGGGGCGAGAGCCCTGGAGACAGGAGCGGATGGTAATCAGGGTAGGCACAAGGCCGGGGGGGAAACGCTTCCCTTCGTGTTCCATGGCATTGGTAACTCGGTCGATAAGGCGTTCATAAGTACCAGGGTCCCAAAGGTGGCAAGTTGTGAGCCAAGGGTTAAAAGGAAGGAGAAGGTCCCAATAAACTTGTAGTTGGCGAATTGAAACTCTGCACTTGTGGGTGTCTAGGAGTCCGGCAAGGGCGCGGACTTGGGGCGCTTGGCAAGATGATAGCCTACCGCCCATTTTAGGCCTATGGAGCCGGGAGGGTTTGGGCCCTACCTAGCGAGTGCGGCGATCGGGTAGCGGCAGCTACCGGGGGTTTTGGGCAGGGCGGCGAGCAGGACGCACCCAACTTAGCGGTAAAGGAAAATAGCGATGACAAAGGCAATGAGAAGGGAGGTAAGGAGGCAGAGAAAGACGACGGTCAGGGCGGTTGATCGCAAAAGTGAGGGGCAGGAGCGGTGTAGTATGGCGAGGACGGCAAGGAGGATGAGCGGGAGAAGGAGAAAGGCGGGGAAAAGGGAAAAGAGAGCAGGGTTCATGGGCAGTGAGGGGTTGCCAAATTGCGGAGCGAGGCGGAGTAGGGTCTTACCGGTCCACGGCGGGCAGTGTCCCACGTTGGGCGCCAGTTGCGGTCGGGACGTCCTGTTCGGTGGGTGGCGGGGCAGGAGAGGCCTAGGCTCCTGCGGGGGCTCGCAGGCGTGGAGGGCGCACGGCGGAAAAACCACCGCGGAGACGAGGTAAGCACGCAGGTCTAATTTATTAAGGGAAGTACAGATGCTTATATAGGGTTATGGTGGCGGGAAAGGAAAACGGGGCGGGGCGTGATAGGCCGGGTGCAGTTTCCTCGCCTTATAAGGTGTGGCCTTGGCGGTGCGGCCCTCCCTAGCTGCGCGGGAAGGGGGAGTGTGTATGTGGGCAGGCTTCTTCTGGCTATCAGCAAGCAGATGTTGGCTGCCTGGGCGAGGCTGAGGGCAGTGCGCCCGTTCCATGGCTGAGGGCAGTACGCCCGTTCCAGCCGCCCTACACCCGAGCGGTGGGCTGCGCATATCCCCCACTGGGCGCGGCTATGCCTGCTGGCCAGACTTCAGCCTGCCTTACTTCAAATCTTAGTACAGTAAAGGCATTACTTACTTCATCCATTTTGTTTTTTGGCTTTCTGTTTTCATATCATGCTATTGTCTGCCTTTTTACCTTTTAATTTACCCTTTTTAATGATCTTCATTTCTACACTCATCTCCAAGTCTTTTGCCCTTGTTTTTCATTTCAAGCTGCAGCACTTCTTTAGTATCTTTTATAATTCTAGACTTTTGATAACATATTCTATCAGTTTGTGTTTGTTTGTGAAGAATTTGAATTCAGTCTCATTTTTGAAGGACAGTTTTGTCAGATACAGAATCATTGGCTGGCAGTTTTTCTCTTTTAGTACCTTTCTTCTCTCTTCCATGGTTTCTTATTTGAGATCAGCACTTAATCTTATTGATGTTCCCTTGTATATGATGCTTTGCTTTTCACTTGCTACTTCAGAATCTGCTATCTCTGTTATTTTCATTCTAAATAGTAGGTGTCTCAGGGTAGGTCTATTCAGATTTATTCCATTTAGGGTGTGTTGTTTTCCTTGGATATTGATATTTATATCTTTCATAAGGGTTGGGACATTTTCAGTCATTATTTCCTCAGATATTCTCTCTGCCCCTTTTCCATTCTTTTCTCTTTCTGTTCACCTGTCTTTTTCAGTCCAGAAGCTCTGTCTTCAGAATCACTAATTCTGTCTTTGAGCAACTCAAATATGCTCTTATATGCCTCTAATGTATTTTAATTAATTAATTAATTTTTTAAAAATATATTTTAAAAGATGCTTAGATTACATAAATGTTACACAAAAATTACAGGGATTCCCATGTTCCCCACCTCCCACACCTCCCATAACATCCCACATAAACATCTAACATATTTTTAATTTCATCCATTTTTTCTTTCATTATCATAAGGTCTGTTACTTTTCTTTGATGGCTTTCAAATTGTTCTTTATGCTCAATGGGTGTCTTCTTAATATCCATTATCTCTTTCATTATATTTTCTTTCATTCTTTTGAATAGATTTTTAAGAGTTGTATGATTATCATTGATTAATTGTCATAAATCTTGTATTTCTTCAGCATATTTGGTTTGTTTCTTTGGCTGGGCCATCTCTTCCTGTTTCCTAGTATGGTTTATAATTGTTTGCTGATGTCTAGGCATTAATATATTGGTGAATTTACTCTGATGGCCAATTTCTCTCTTTACCTCTTTTTTTCCCCCACAGCTTTTCTTTGATATTTGGTTCAACTTATTCTAAGGGTTTAAATTGCCCAACTTAAGTTATAAAAGTAGGGGCAGGGACTCACTAATGAGGTGCAGATTTTCTCCAAAGAATTAAATTAAAGGGAGAACCAAAAACAGTTTTTTCCATGCAATTTCCAGACTGGCTGGCAAATGGTCTCCATTGGCACACCTTTCCTTGGAGGTGTTTCAGTCACCATTTTACTGTGTTTTGTTTCTTTGGCTAGAGCCAAGGTTCAGAGTAGGCTCTGCTGGCTGAATTCACTGAAGTAAAGCCTCCTGCCTCCCCCTCCATTTTCCCTTGTAACAGCTGATAAGGAGGAAGATGTCTGTTCCCCTCTCAGTCAGCTGCAGTGAGTCTGGGTTTTACCACATCTTAACATCTTTGGGGTGAAGGAGGTTGGCCCTTTCCATGTGCCATGGGTGTTTGGTAACTCCCATTTGTTGTTTTGCATTTTTCATCTCTCTGTCCCTCACCATCTTGGGAGTTGTGTGGCACTGTCCTGGTCTGCTGACCCCCAAAACAGGTCATTCAGATAGCCTTTGGCTCTTTCCCCATTGTTTTTGTGAGAGAGTTGAGTCCTGTCTGCCTAATCCAATGCCATCTTCCCACAATTTCTCATGGAGTAGGATTTTGATGGGGAGATTGGGATTATGTTTTATGTCATTTAAATATGAAAATCGGTGATTTTAGGGTCTTTCTATAAGATAGTTTACCAAATAAATGTCCATTTTAAAAACATTAACTCAAAATTGATCAGAAACCTAAAGTAGAAGAAAGGACTATGAAATACCTAGAAGAAAATGTAAGGAAGCATCTTCAGGATCTTTTGTTGGGGAATGTTTTCTTAGACTTTGTAATCAAAGTACAAACAATGAAAGAAAAATAGATAAATAGGGCCTGCTGAACATTAAAAAAATTTGTGCATCAAAGGACTTTGTCATGAAAGTGGAAAGGGAACCTACTCAAGGGGAGAAAATATTTTGAAATTACATATTTGATAAGGTTTTAATAGCTAGAATAAATAAAGAAATCCTACAACTCAACAATAATAAGACAAGCAACCCAATGTTAAAATGGACAAAATACCTGAATAGACGTTTCTCCAAAGAGGATAAACAAATGGCTAAAAAGCACATAAAAAGATGCTTAACATCACTAACTTCAGGGAAAGGAAAACCCAAAACACAATGAGATATTTCCCACACACTAGAATGGATACTATTATAATAACAGGAAATTAAAAGTGTTGGAGATGAGGGGAGGAGGCAAGGTGGCATCAGTTTAAGTGGGCACTCGCCATCTCTCTCACAAAAGATGGCTGATTGGGGACAGGATCTTGCACAAGTGAGCTGTTCTGAGAGCCCATGGAGCAGGAGACTTTGGGGCATCGATCTGGAGGGAGCTGGAAGGGAGATAGATTGCTCAAGATAAAACTGAGTTTTTAGCCCCACACCTGGAAATCATGGAGGGCTAAGCCCCACCCTCAGGGTAAAGGGCCAGGGTGAGTCCCAACTCCCACTGGCCACCCAGCAAAAGGGAGCTTTCTCTGAGAGTGGGAGGGTTCTAGCAAGGGGCAGAGAGGGGTTTCCTTTCTGTGGGTTTGGTTGCTTGGACTACCTTTGAGATTTGGGGAGCATATCAGCCAACTCAAGGTGGCACCAGGCAGAGGGGAGAGGCGAATCAGCTGAGGCAGCCTGATTTACCTAACCACCCTGGGATACAGAGACTTGGCCTGAGAGAGGGCAGAGTCAGACAATCTAATAGTTCCGAGGTGAGGACTTTCAGAATTTCAACTTCCCTAAGGGAGTCAAGCAGTAGGAAGTGCTTAATAAGTTTCCAAGAGCCTACTTAAGGTCCCATGGGAGGAGGGGGTGGTCTAGAAGAGGTTTGAAAACAATTTCTATGTGGTGAACTCAGTTATCAGGGTCCCACTGGAATTTCAAAAGAGAACTCAACCTCACCAGAAGAGGGGGGAGGGGATATGCTTGTACAGCCTGCTGAATCCTGCTGCCCTAGGAGAGTGAAACCTGCCTGGGGAAAACTCACTGAATAGCTTTCTGAAGAACTAACGGATCCAATTAGAAAGGTTGCTCAGTGGAGGAATTTCTGCCTTGAATATATGAGTTCCCTAGTTCAAATCCTGACTCCTTTAAGAGTAGTAATCCACTGGGATATCTAACACCAGTTAATACTTTAAGACAGAGAAAACATAGACATTATTTTTGTACTAGCTTCTTTTGGGTCCCTTATTCTTCAAAAAAAAAAAAAAAAAAAAAGAGGTTACTTAAAAAAATTTTAACTTAGTTTACCCACTAAAACCCATCTGAAAACCTGCAGAGAAAGGGTAATTGCTTGATAAACACAGGCAGCCTGAGAAGCTCCACAAGGGCCCAAGAAGGAACACTGTTCTTCCTTAGCTTTGTTTGACTGTTTGCTTATGTGTTTGTTTGTCTGTTTTTGTTTGCTTCTTGTTTTTTTCCCCTCTCCCCTCCCCTTTTTTAAAATTAGTTGATGCAAGCTTATTTCTTCTTTGCTGTGCTTCTTCTCCCTTGATTTCCCATTTTCTGTGTATACTGATTTTGTCTACCAGCACTATCTATTTCCCTTCCTTCATCTTTCTATCTTTTGCTTTCTCTTGTGGTTCTTAATTTCCACCTTTTTAAATTAGCCTTCAACTTTACTGGTTTCAATTTCTATCTTGTCTAATCTGTTTTCTTTTTTAAAAAATTATTAACTTTTCTCTTTCTGTCCTTTCTTTACTCTTTCCCTCTCTCCCCCTTCCATTCTGGCCTTTTAAATCATTTGATATATTTTTCTCTATTTGGTTTCCCATTTCATTGTAGGTACTCCACTTTTTTATTCCTGTTACTCTACACTGCTTACATGAGTTAAATATTCACTTAACTAAGTCTTATACAGCCCCTCTTCTAACTTTTATTATTATTATTACTATTATCCTTTTTCTTTTTTTACTTCTTCCACTTTCTCTGGCCCTAATCTTTTTCCTTCAAGGGAACATAGGAAATAGCAAGGAAATAGAACAAGAAGAACAAAGGGTCAAAGAGAAAACTTAACACACACACACAAAACCAGCAGCTAAATACAACTCTAGAGCAGAGAGAGAAGCCAATCAAATGAATAAACACATCAAGATAAAAAGATGACCAGAGGGCAACAAAAAATTAAAAACCATACTGTATTAGTCAGCCAAAGGGGTGCTAATGTGAAATACCCAAAATGGGTTGGTCTTTATAAAGGGTATTTATTTGGGGTAGAAGTCCACAGTTACCAGGCCAGAAAGCGTTAAGTTTCTTCTCTCACCAAAGTCCATTGCTACGTGTTGGAGCAAGACAGCTGCCGACATTTGCCAGGGTTCAGGCTTCTTGGGTTCCTCTCTTCCCGGGCCTGCATTTCTCTCCGGGCTTAGTTCCTGTTTCCTCCATAAGGTCAGCTGCAGACGATCAGGCAAATGGCTTGCTTCTCTTCTCCTGGGGCCTTCTTTCCAACATCAAAACTGCTTCTCAAAAACTGCTTCAACTCTGTTCTTGCCATGCCTTTTATATTTGATTCCCCACCCACCAAGGGGTGGAGCTCAACACCCTAAACATAACTTAATTATGCCCAGATTAACAGATCAGTTTACAAGCATGATCCAATTATATTTTTGGAATTCATAATTACATCAAATTCCCAAACAGCTACACATACTAAGAAACAGGAAGACATGGACCCATCCAATGAACAAACTAAAAACCAGGAAGAGATGCAGAATGTTGAACAACTAATCAAAGCTGTCCAAACAAATATCATAGAGCAACTTAATGAAGTGAAGGAAGAGATTTAAGGATATTAAGAAGACAATGGCTGGAAAAAGACCTTGAATAAAAGGGGGAAATGGTAAAGACAAATGAGTTCAAGTAGCTAAGAGATTTCAAAGAGAGTCGGGAGGTCATCCCAGAGGTAACTCTTATCCACACCTCAGTAGGAGCTCATAGAACATCTAAGTGCCTATCACCCCACTCAGTGGGGTTCCTGAGAGCTCCGGAGACACCCTGGTCCTATATAAGGGGGGATAGCCCCAGAGACTGATGCCTCATCAGTGGGTTCTATTTTGGAATCTGTGCTCCTGAGAGTGACAAAATTAGACTCAAATAAGTCCTCCCTGCACATGGTTCACCAGTCCCTTCTATTCAAACCTA
>JAKSZT010037025.1:0-11784 GCA_026826555.1 Tolypeutes matacus
CCTCACTGAGAGTCCAGAGGCCTCAGTGTTGCAAACTAGCAGTGAAGGTGCTCTGACCATCTTGCTTTCTCCCTAGGAGTCACAGGAATGCTCAGCCACGTTCCTTGTCTCCCTTGAACATCGCCACCTCACCGTGAAAGCAGCACCCCCGGATGATCATGCCTCCATTCCACATGAGGACACAGAGGCCCAAGACGATGTTGACTTGGACTGATTTACTCAGGGTGTTAGAGGACAGGCTGCTCCCTTCCAGATGGAAGCCTCATCTGAGCTGACATCACCCCACCACCCACCACCACTAACTGGTGTCTGGTTTTTCCAGCCTCTGAGTATGGAGGGGCCTTGTGCCATCCCAGCCATGGACCTTGAGGATGGAGTGTCTCTGGAGACCTAGTTGAGCAGATCCTGCCTGCCCCAGCCAACAGGAGTAGAGATCCCAAAGTCTGCCCAAGCCATACCAAAGGCATCTCATCCTCTGGGGTTCACTCAGGATATTCTGCCTGCAGACAAGTCATCCACTCAGGAATCGGTCTCCATGGTGCCAGGTCTGATTTTCCAGGTAGGATGGGAACTGGGCATTGAAGTTTTGCTTCCTCTTTTATGTGGAAGCTTGTAGTTAAGGTCAGGAATGACTGCCATGGTTTCCTGTCTTCCATATATTTCTCATAGCTCTTTGGCACACATGTCATTCATAATGAGTCATAATTAAGAGACCCTCTTTTGCAGATGGAGACTTCTCACCCTGCCAGTTCATTTTCTACTGGAACATCCCAGTCACCTCCACTGCATTTGAGAACCACAGTGTACTGCCCTACAACTGCCCACCCACCTGCCCACAAACCAAACTTATCCTTTTACATCTTCAACCAGAATAGGCAAGACTGGATTTTTTCAAAGAAACTTTCAGTGAAAAACTAACATCCCCACCTCCTGACCCCAGACTCCCAAACCCCCTACCTCTTCTTTACCTTGATAATCAGTTCACTGGTGTGTGAGTAATTGTTCTCATTTGAGAAAATCTCAGAAAGCGTCTGAAAGACGTGGAAGCTTTCCCTGGGGGAGGGCAAAAAGGAAGAGAGTTGGGAGTGGGTGGGAGGGTATAAGGGCTAATCCACTTTATTTTAGCCTCCTGGGACTCAGATTGCCCATGTGGGTGGTGCTGAAACTGGGTAGGTCTGAACGATGCAGGACACAATGGAACTTGGGGGCTGAGCTTTGAGGTGGGCAAAATGGGGACTCCCATTCCCAGCAGCTGGTTTTGACATGTAGATTTCAATTGGACAGAGTAAGTTTGCGAGTAGCAAACATTTAACAGGTCCCCATTTGACTCAACTCTGACAGAGGAGGGAACCAGTGATGAAGCAGAACATCTGACATCAGGTCTTGTGGAGACCTAGAGCCCCACACCACCTGGCCCTTGCCCAGATGCTGCTGCCTCCCAGGCTCCCTGAAGGCCAATACCCAGCCCCCACAAGGTCCCTGGTGCAACCTGGTGTCCCTGGAGAGAGACTTGCTCACCTGGAAACATACTCCCATGTATTCTTAAGATGGTGAATTGATTGGCTTTCAAGAGCAGAGAGGATGGCACAAAATGAGGAGGAATTATTGAGGATCCTGCACACCTGGGGAGGGTGAAAGAATGAACTGTGAGGTGTGGTCTGAGTGCTCCCTGCTCTAACTTCAGCCCCTCAGTTGACATCTACCCTTTTAGATGAGACAGACACCCAGAGAGACCTTGAGGGCACCCCAAAGACCCAGAGAGTGACACCTACACTCAACCTGAGTCCACTGAGTCCTACTGAGGTAGTAGCCTGGGTTGGAAGTGAGTATAGTGTAGGGCTTTGCTACAGACCAGGGATGGCCTGTAGTACTGAAAGCAAATAAGAAAAAAGAGGGGTTCCAGGAATTCTGAGAGGACCTCCCTGAGCATACCCTGGCCACCTCGATCCAGTGCTCCACCACCCTGGCTCTGTCCGGAGCCTTCATGCTCTGGTCCCCGAGGCAAGCTGTGATTACGCAGCTAGTCACACAGTTGAACTGTTTGATGATGGCACGGACAGTGGGAGCCACGTGCTCCTTGCCCTTTTTGTTTCGCTGGGACCAGATGGAGCCCAGGCAGTGGTAAGGCACCAGCTTCTTGAACAGCTCCTGTGGGGATGGAGATATCAGCTGGCCCCACACCTGCCCAGCTCAGATCCTGCAGGCCCTAAGGACACAGGCCAGGGTCCAGTGGTCTCAGCTGGAGCTCAGCAGGCTGAGGGCAGGGTGTGTTCTCTGTACCCTGAGGTGACCCAGGGCCCAAGGATAAGGGGGAAGAGAGAGCTGCATTTTCAAGTCCATCTCACAGACTCCAGAGGTGCCTTATGCTTCTACAGGCCCAGGCAGCACCATTGCCCCTCCTGATAACACCTCCTGGGCCTGGTAGTGGTCAGGTACACAGTTCTGGTGGGGACCAGAGGCTTGGGTGCCTGTCAAAGGATCCAGTGCACATCAGGATCTTATTAGTGTCGATGCTGGGGAGACCCTCAGCAGAGTGGCCACCCATGGAGCCGGTTAACCTCAGTGAGCTCCCTTCAACCCCTCAAGGACCAAGCCCTCTCAGGCTTTCTGTTTCTTTTACTCTCATGTAATTTTCAAAGTCAATGCATGAGGCAGGTAACAGTTAGTGTCTCATACCTACTTTACAGAAGGGGAAAGTGTGGGCTTGGGGATTAATAAGCTTGCCAAATTACAGTGCTGGGAGTGGAGCTAGGCTTTGGACCCAGATCATGATACTGGATCAGGGGATGCTAAGGCTGGGGCGGTAGTTTGTGGGAGGAAGATCCCCCCAGCTCCACCCAGCCAAGTCCATCTGCTCACCACATTCATCCTTGTGAACTGCTCTGCCACGAGCTCAGGAGGGAAAGCCAGGAGGTTAGCCTTCCCACCAATCAGCCCATTCTCTGAGGTCTTAGGCCATGGAAAGGAAGGCTCTGATGATGCAGCCTGGCCTTCTGCTGATTTGAACTCTGGCAGTGGCTCCGGTGGTGTTGCCAGACTTGCCTCCCACTCAGTAGCCATTGTTGCTGAAGGTGAGTCAAGCTGTAGCTCCAGAATGGGCACTGGTGCAGACTGTGTAGGTGGGAACAGAGGTAGTGGTGGGACTGCCTCTAGCTCAGGAAATGGTGATAGAGACGGTGATGTTACTTCCACCAGCCTGGCAGCAGATGCTATATCTGGAGATGAAGCCTCCTCTACCTGAAGAGTGGTCATTGGTGCTACCTCCATAGGTGATGGTGAAGGTGGCCCCAAAACTTCTTCAAGCACCAAAGCTGGTGCTTCTGATGGTGAAAGAGTAGGCTGTATCTCCAGAGTGAGCAGTGCTGATCCTTGTATAGGTGGCAAAGCAGGTGGAGCTGGACTTGCCTCTGGTTCTGGAACTGGTGCCTCTACCTCTGGAACTTGTGCTATTGATGGTAATATAGCTGCCTCCAACTCCTGAGCATGTGTTCCAGCTGATGAGGTAAGATGGTCACGCTCCAGGACAGGCATGGGCCCTGATTCTGTGGGTGGCTGTTGTGGTGGTGTTACAGCGACCTTCCACTCAGGAGTTGGTGCTACAACAGCTAATGCACTAGGCTCTCTTTCCAGAGCTAGCACTGGTGCAAACTTGGTAGCTGGTAGTAGAAGTGGCAATGGAGAAGTTTCAGCCTCTGGAACTGCTCCGGTGTCTGCCGCAGGTGATTGAACTGGTGCTTCAGATTTTATTAGAGGCATTTGCAGCTCTGGAGCTAACAAAGAACCTAGAGAAGAGGTAGATTCCACACCATAAATAGCTCTAAATGTCTTTCTTATACAGAGAAGATCAAACTATTTCTAAGGGAAGATTCAGCCCAAAAAATGTTCCCACATTGCAGTCTCCCAGGTGAATTGTCTGAGGCTCCTCCTTGCTTCTGGCATAAGAGCAACCTCTGGTAGATCCTGCTTATGTAGTCCAGTCTGGCCTCAACCCACAATCTCATAAGTTCCCACCCCAAGTCCTCCTCACCCTGTGGGTCTGCCTCAATCAGCTCCTGGTGGCTCATTTGTGAAAGTACATTTATGGCACGGTGCTCCAGGGCAGAGCCAGGTAGATGTTCCTGGGTGTAGGCCACCAGCAGCCTGAGGCAGAGAGAGTCTGGAGGTTGAAGGAAATCTTCAGGGTACTGGTCCATCCAGGTGCCCAGCAGGGAGGAGAGGGTGCTGAAGGCAGGAGGGTAGGCAGCAGAATCAGAAACTGGCCTTTCTTTCTTGCTGCACCCCAAGGACCCTCTTACTGGAACATAAAGTCCATAAGAACATGGAAGGGTTTGACTTGTCTTTCCATAGTCCAGCACTGACACACAGTAGGAGCTTCATCAATATGTGAGTGATGAGGGGACAGAGTTTGTCTTGTCCTAGGCCCTCATGCCCCTCACCCAGTTAATTCTGCCCCAAGGAGCTGCCTCATCTTCTGCTACATGTCACGTGTGTCCTCTTCCCACTGACACTGCCCTCCCAAATGATAGAGGCACAGCTGGCCCTGCCAACCTGCAGGAGGCAGACAAGACTGAAGTCCATGGTAGATTTGGAGGAGGCTGTTCACCATCTCCTGTCATGTGTCTGGGTGAGGTGGTGTTTGGGGTCTTGGGATTGTGATGGGGTTTTCTCTGGGACCTACAATGAGACCCCAGGGTCCTCTACAGCCAGAGACCCACAACCTCGCCCACAGCTTCCTTTGATTCCTTTACAACTGGAGGGGGAAGCCCTCTATCCTCAGAACTACAGGGGGTCATAGGATGTGTCGGGCCCAGTGTTCTCCCCAGCCCTTCCCTGCCACCCACCACCCAACTCCCCACACTGGTGTCTGGTGAGAAGAGCACATCACCCTCACCCAATGAGCACTCACTTTTTCATTTCAAGGCATCTGCTATTTCCATCACTGCCACAAAGGTCATGTCCATACCTAGGGGAGAGCGTAAGCATGTCGCAGCTAACTTACTGAGTGTATCCCTGGCTTAAGATGATTCATGTTATTTCCTGTGGCTCCAACTCAAATGGAACCCAGAAGAGCAGGGGCTTTTTTCTGCTTTGATCACTGCATGAAGCTATGTGCCTAAGAAATTGCCTGTACCTAGCAGACACTTGATGTATACTTGATGAAGGAATGAGCCCTAAGTAGCAACTTCTCACACCTAGGGCGGGCCTGGGCTCCTCTGGTGGCCTACAGTGATAGTTGCTCTGACCACACTGAGGTTGGAGGCCCCCAAAGAGATCTCAAATATCCTTTAGAAATGAGGAAAGGAGTGAGTCTGAGAGCTTCTTCACTGGGAAGAGGAAAGTACTGCCTAGGATTCTCCTAGTTAGTCCTTACAATCAACCTTGGAGGTTGGCCATCTTACCACCCCTTTTCACAAAGAGGAAACTGAGGCCAGTTGGTGAAATGACTTTTCTGAAACAATGTTGGGGCAGAGCAGTCAAGTGGCTAAAGATGGGGTGGGGCCTCACCTTTGGAACAGCTGATCCAGGACCCCCTCGGTGGTGGTGAAGACCCGGTATGTCCCGAGGAAAATGTTCACATACACGAGATCACCCTGCTGGAAGGCAGGTACCAGGTGCTCCACCAGCTTCTCCCAAGGGCCTGCTTTGACTGTCCGCACTATGCATGTCTCCTCCTCCACGAGGGCTGAGTCATTCTTCCTCTAGGGTGGGACAGAGGAGGCATATGTGGTAAGAGGCAGAACTGTGGACCCCCAGGTGGGGCTGGAGTTGGGGACAGACCTGTTGCATCTAATCCCTCAGTGACTTGAGGCTGAGGAGGACGTGCATGCCTCTATCAGAGAAAGGGCCTCAGCTTTAAAATTGAATCTGAGGTGAGAAAATAATTGAAAGATGAGACCCCAGATGCAGTAAAGGGCAGATGCCTGGAGAGTCCCTGGGGGGATAAAGACTCCTGCATGCTCGAGGATCTGAACAGATGCCTCAGGAAATTGCAGGCCCACCTGGTGAGTAAATGACTTTAGGGACTTCACTGCTCATGGGGTAAAGCCAAAAGCTGGTGCAACTTGCCACCCAGACCCCAGATCAGGTAAATGAAGGAAAATGAAAAAGACAGTACCAGGTGGGGTGCAGGGACACTCCTGCCCACACAGACAGCCTGTGGTAACTGAACTGCTCCAGCCCTAGGGATATTATCTGGCCCTCGCTGTTGAAGTGATGTCTGCATGTCCTCTGCCCAGCCATCCCTTTCCTGGGATCTCCTACAGGAGGTGGTAGGATCAGTGCCTTGGGGCATGAGGGAGGTGTTCAGAGCAGTGGTGCTGACAGGGCCATAGGAAAGGACCATTCAAGGTCCAGCAGCACTGTAGGTGGAATCATTGCTCTAAGCCATCTCCTAGAATATTGGGCAGCTGAGCAGGCACAGATCCTGACCTGGGAAGGTCAAGGGAATGTTTATGGGAGATGGCAAGAACGTTCCTAAACAAGAGGAGCTGTATGGCTTGGAACAGGTTTGGAAGGACAGTCACAAAGCCTGCTGCAGAGTGACATGGAGCCAGCGAGTAGAAACAGCAGCAAAACACATACATATATGAAGTGAATCCACCCTTCAGCCTACCCTGAAGGGAAACCCACACAAAAGACTCCTCTCCAATTCCTTTAACCATTTGACGTGACCTGCCCCCTTGTCTATGGCATGACAGTGTGGTGGGTGAATGGTGGGGACCTATGTTCCTCAGGAAGTGGGATATTGAGCCACTCAGGGGTGAAAGCCTGGGAGAGGGAGCAGGGATATGGCCAGGGTGGATTACAGGCCCTGGGGTGCAACTCCACTGTTTTGAGACCCCCATCGTCTCATGCTCCCACCTGAAACCAGCGCTGGCTCTGACTGGGACCATGATGGACCTGAACCTTCTTCAGAGACACGGTGTAGATGAGGCCCTCCTCCAGCTCCTCACGCACCACCTCCAGGGAGCTCTGCAAACAGTGCCCAGCAGTCAGGCCAAATGGCGTCAACAAGTGGCCTGCCCTTCTCTGCAGGGGAAGCTGCACCTCATTTGGGCTGGGACCCAGATCAGGCCCAGATGGGTGTCTGCTTTCCTCTCCAGCCCCATTAGAGAAGAGATGGCAGCTTGAGGGCTCAGGATTAACACTGGTTAACATGGGTGCCACCCCCAAGATGCACCTCCCCACCCTTCCTACCATGACCTGGCAGGTGACAGAGAAGGACCTACTGTATTCCCTTCCCTGATGGCCTGCTCCTGCCCAGGATGGTCCCACTGCTCATGCCTCCCACTCACTGGGAGGTGGATGGGATGAGGGGCTGCCCAGGCAGGAGCACAGTAGTGGCATGTGCTGAATTGGCTCCCCTGGACCTCCCCGTGTTACCTTTGGGTACATCCTGGCCAATGGCCAGGACCCTCTTGGCTGAGGCCTGAGCCAACGTTGAAAGTGATAGAAAAGGGATTCAGTCCTGGTTTGTTTGAGGCTGGTGCCTCGGGATCTAGGAAGACAGCAAGAGAACATGTTTCCCTGTCGGGTGTCTCCTGCTAAGTGAGCTTGGAGAGGGGCTGCCTTTGGAATCTGGGTGCCTGGTTACCAGAGTTCCAAGTTCTGCTGAGGTCTCTCACAAAAGAATTGAGGTCACCTCCTAAGGTCCCCTTACCCTGGCCTCCTCAATGGTAGGAACTCCACAAAAGTACCTCTGTACATCTGTCTGTGTCCTCCTCATCTAGGTCATCTTGTTAACTGGACACAGTTCTGCCAGCACATTCCTCCTTACAGCTACCTGGGAAGGCCTGTATGCAGCTCAGGTCCCAGCTATGAGGAGACCCAGCTGGGTTCAGACCCAGCTACTCCTTTACTCATTTATTTGTCCCCAGAATAGTCATAGAGTCCTCCTCAGTCTCCTCACGGACACAGTGGGAATCAATCTAGCGTCTGCTTCCTTGGGGCATCATCAAGTCTATGTAGGACAAACACTGCAAACCACATAGTCTAATACACAGACATATGGAATAAATAGGCAGGGGATGGATGTAACATTGAATACAACTAAACACAGGGCTGGGTAGGCCTGTGTGATTTTAGGAATCTCACTTTCACTCCTCGATTGATGTCTCAGGTTGAAATGAGATGAATTTCAGACATTGTTGCTGTGCCAGAATCCTTCCAGAGCCTTCCCATTGCATTTAGAGTCAGATGAAGTTGTCTCTTCTCAACCTCTGTGGTGGCTGCCTGTGCCCTGGGTCCCTGCTATCTCTGCTTCCAGGTACAAGCAGCTTCATATAACCCCCTTGGAGTGAGTTCCTGGCCTGGTGACTCACTGCTAAACAAAATAATATGGCTAAATATCAGGACATTTATAACTTACAAAAAATGCTCTTCTGTCTTCACCACTCTCTCTTGTGAATGAACGCTCCCTTTCTTGGTCTATCTCCCATCCCAATATGAATCCTGCAGACCCACACAACAGAGCTGGGAAGCAGCTTCTCCTCAGCTGAGCCTCAATTGAGGCTCTGCCCACAGCAGCTTCCTTCCTAACCTCCTCTCTGGCCAAACTCCCTCTGCCATCTTCTCTTTCCCTGCTGTGTCTTCTCCCAGGTGCCCTCTTCCCACATGTGTGCAGGGCTGGCTCCCTCTTGTCATTTTGTTAAAATAGGTAAACTTCCTTTGTTTCTACATAAAACCAATCTATTCCTGAGATCTTAAACTCAAAAGACTTTGCTCCTTCAATTATTCTAACTCATCTATGGCCCATAAATATTACTTCATCGTTCTCACTAGCCTACACCTATCTTAAAAATAAAGCACTATATTTCTCCAAATACTTCTATATTAATCTTCACTAATTTGTAGAAAACTTCTCAAATGAATTGTCTGTTATTATGAAACAATGTCCTCTCATGGCACACTCTTGCAAATCCATTTAATGTAACATATTGTACACGTAGTATGCACTGGAAGAAATAGAGACCTTTACTAAAATAAAAAATAAATGTGATTGTAAATTTTGTCCATTCTGGGGTCCTTGCAGGGCTGAGATAAAGATTGGCATTCATTTCACCCATCTCAAGATAGAGCAGCTTTACAGTTGGCATTTGATAAAAACACTTGAAGGCACTCTACCTGCAGTAAGCAACGCATAATAGGTCAAGCAGCAGGGAGATGTAAAAGCTTGGTTAGGACAAGGCTGAGGAGTAAGATACTTATTGGAGTGCTTGGTTAGGACAAGGCTGAGGAGTAAGATACTTATTGGAGTAAGGGCCTCGTAGAGCTAACACAAAGCCTGGGGTATCCACGGGTTTTGTGCATGCCCAGTGTTGGAAACATGACCCTAAGACTGCCCTTCTGGCTGATCTCTAGGATCCACAAAAGAAGGAGGTGAAAGTCAAGCCAGAATAGGGGGCAGCCAGGCTTTATATGGAGTGCTACAGCTCAGAGCCAATCTGCAAAGAAAGGAAGTGGTTTTGTATTATTTTTTTTTCAACTCCTGGCCTTGAAGGAAGTATCTGTCAGGTAATTGGCTGGCTGCTGATATAAGGAAACAGAAACTTCAAAGATAGCACATGACAATGAATACAGTTTTTAAAAAATGGCCATCCCAGGGAATGGAGAGATTCTGCAGCTGCAGGCAGGATAATTCCATCCATCTTCCCCATTGGATATGAACCCCCTCCCAATTGGAGGTGGAGTGGACATCACCATCCCAGACTCCTCAGGATGGGGGGAAGAGCTATGGACTAGAGTGGACTTACTGGTATTCTACTATAGACATATTGTGATTCAAGCAGTGGAAGAAATTACAACTTTGATGTGGAGCCAGTGGCCATTGGAGGCTCTGGGAGCAGGAAAAGGGAAAAGCAGTTGTAATATAGGGGGTTTTTGGGGACTTGGGAATTGTCCTGAGTGACATTGCAATGACAGATATAGGCCATTTTATATCATCATATAACACGCAGAACTGTGTGGGAGAGAGTGTGGTCTACAGTGTGAACTATGGTCCATGCTTAATGGTAAAGCCCAGGATGTGTTTATCAATTGCAATTAATGTGCCACACTAATGAAGGATGTTTATGTGGGAGGTTGTGGGAGGTGTGGAAGGTGGGGCGTATGGGAATCCCTATATTTTTTTGTGTAACATTTATGTAATCTAAGTATCTTTATAAAAAATAAAGAAATTGAGATAAAAAATAAAGATGCATTTTGTTCTAAAAACAAAAAACAAAAAAACAAAAACATAGTTGGAAATGGCACAAAACAAACAACTGCAACCACCTGTATATACATGCGAACATATTTATAACAAAATAAGAAATACTCATAACAATACATGCATTATTTCTGCAGCTAGACACATGGTCATATTGGTATCTATAAATACCTTTTTTTACTGCTCATTCCATATTCCCTTTGCCCTCAAAATACACCTCAGTTGGATATGGTTCTTTGTCTCATGGGGTAATCTAAATACTCATTATTTTTTGTAGTTTTATTTATCCTACCTTAATTTTGCTTTTTAATTAGAGAAGTTTTAGGTTTACAGAAAAGTCATGAATAAAATAGAGAGTTACCATATACCACCCTATTATTAACACCTTGCATTAGTTTGATACATTTTTTACACTTCATGGAAGGTCATCAACTACAGAAGGATTCATCATTTGTATGGTGCAGTCCTATGCTTGCTTGCTTTTATTTTTATTCTACTAATGTAGATACAACCTAAACTTTCCCCTTTTTTAGCAATACAGACGTATACAATTAAGTTTTATGTTCATGTTGTAATACCATCATCACCATCCATTATCAAAATTTATGATCAAACCAGTTAGAAATTTTGTACTATTTAAGCATTATCGCCTCATTCCTTGGCTCATCCCATCTCCTGGTAACCAATATTCTACATTCAGACTCTATGAGTTTACTTACTCTAATTATTTAGTAAAAGTGAGATGATACAATACATGTTCTTTTGTGGCTGGTTTATTTCACTCAACATGATGTCTTCAAGGTTCATCCAGTTAGTGCATGTATCAGAATTTTACTTCTTTTTACATCTGAAAATTTCCCATTGTATATACTACATGTTATTCATTTTTCTTTTTCTGTTCTTTGTTATTTTTTTCTTTAAAATATCTAAAGAGCACAGATTAAAAAAAAAAAAAATCTATTAAAATGTACATCACCTTTAGGAAAACATGAAAACCTGATTTTTTTTTTTCCTCCCAATAAACTCTTCTCAGGCTCAGAAAACAAGACAGTGCCTTCAGAAAAGGTGTATATTAAATTCCCCGACGCCACAAGCTGCGCGTGTGGAAAATTTCACCCCAGACTTTATGGAACTGTGCTTTTACATTTGAAAAAACTTCACAGCAGTGCATTTGTCAACGGGGATCTGTACACGGTTCAGAGCCCGGTGAGGGTGAGGGCCAAGGGTCCCAGGACTACCGTGCCTAAACATCCCGGCGCGTGCGTGAAGGCAGCAGCCTCGCAAGGCTGGGGGTTCTAGTCCCGCGCGGTGCCCTGGGCGGGGCTCTCCATGTGCCGGCGCTCCAACGTGTTCCTGGCCCAGGTGCGGGTCGCGGGCTCGGTCCAGCCGGTTCCCAGGGGCTTCCCGCATGTTCTTGGGGCTGTAATCATGCTGCTTTCGGTAGGTGCTTTCCGGTGCTTCCTAGAAAGCAGCAGCGGAGCTCGCCGGGGCTGGAGCGGGGAGGCGGGGGCCGTGGGGGCTGTTCCAGTCCGCTTTGGCGACGCTCAGAGGGTCCCACGCGAAGCCCAAGGTGCGCT
>JAKSZT010037027.1:11540-23592 GCA_026826555.1 Tolypeutes matacus
CAGGAAGCAGTGCTGCTGCTAGGGGGCCGCCTGGCCTCTGGCAGGAGCTGCCTGTGTCCATGCATTGGTAAGATTTTCTTCCTTTTCACCCCGTCTTTGCTTTCCCCTGCTCTATGGTCCCAGATTGTATTCCTGTCTTTCTCTGGTGTCTCAAGTCTTTTTATCTGAAAATTTCCAAACCAATTGTTATCCTCTAAAGGGAAAAACATGCTTTTTGGCCCAGCACCTGAGTTCCTGTCCAAGTTAGTGAACTTAGGTAGGTGGAATCACAATTCCTAATGTTTGGTTGGATGGGTACATTCACTTCCTTTCTTTGGTCCATGTTTCCTTGTCCACATGCAGTTTCTTTTCTTTTTCTCTTTTGTGGTCCTAGTTATCACATAATGCTGTCCAAATTTCCTAATAAAATGAACTAACATCATAAAACGTATTCCCTTTGACTTTGTTCTCTTCTTTGACTAAACTGAATCCTGATCTTTCTATTCTGATCCTGGAGAGATGTTTTTTCCATCTTTGAACAAAGCCTTTGAAAGTCGTGAAGTGGTAGCGTCTGGAGCAAAGGTTCTCGCCAGGCTTCTCGGCCAACCCCTCTCACCCCCCAGGGTGATGGCCTTCTCCTCAGAGGACTCCTCTCTCTGCCTCAGTTTGCCAGAGCTGCTATCACCAATTGCACACACTAGTTTCTCTTAGCAACAGGAATTTATTGGCTCACGGTTTCGAGACTAGAAGTCCAAAATCTAGATACTGGCAAGACTTGTTTCTCCCCAAAGACTGTAGCATTCTGCTCTGACCATTGGCAACTCTTGGTTTCCTTGGCTTTTATCTCTGACTCCCATCACATGGCGAGGCCCTCGCCTTTCTCCCCCAGGTTTCTTCTGATGTGTCCTGCTTTGGCTTCTCCTTGTGGCTTTTTCCTTATAAGGCCTCGCTGACATCTTAAGTTTGGACTTCTAGCCTTCAAAACCACGAGACAAAAAATCCTTGTTGTTTAAGCCAGTCCATTATGTGATATGTGTCATAGCAGCTCTGGGAAACTAAGACAAAGGACAAGAAAATAAAATATGAAAAACAAAGTTGTTTCAAATGGAATTAACTTTAGAGAACTGACCATGGTTTTTTTTTTGTTGTTGTTGTTGTTTTAATTTTTAAAAATTTATTTATTTATTTTAGGAGGTGCCGGGGATTGAACCCAGGACCTCATACAGGGAAAGCAGGTGCCCAACCACTGAGCTACATCTGCTCCCCACATGGCTTTTTTAATAGACTATATTTCCTGTAGGTTTACAAGAGCTTTTAAATAATTCTTTTAGGATCCTCAAAGTGAAAAATAAAGGAATGACTTCCACTGAAAAAAGAAATCAACAACACATATTTATAGGACAAATACAGGTTTAAATGAAATGAGAATAGCTAGATATTACAAATAACCATTTGGATCGATTTTATGGTATGTGAATAAAACTGCTTTAAAAAAAACAACAACCAATTTGAAATCTTCAGAATAAAAACTGTGAGTTGAAATAAAAACTCATGTTAATAAAATAGACTCTGGATACCACTAACTATAGTTAACAGCACAAATATGAAAATGTGCTTTCTTCAATTATAACAAATGTATCACACCAATGCAAGGTGTTAATAATAGGATGATACATGGGAATCCTTGTATCCTTACGCATGATTATTCTGTAAACACACAACTTCTCTAATAAAAAAAAAAAGGATTGTGAATTGCATGAGAGATATGAGATATTCTCTTGGCACACAGCAGAGAAAAACAGAGACCCGGAGTAAAATGAAGTCATTTGTCTCAAAATGATATCTGAGAAAAAAGTGTTTTGAAGACTTTCCCACTGCACAGCCTCCTATAACTATACCTTTCTTTCCACCACTCCCAAACGTGTTCACTTTGGACAATTCCAGACACTCCTGGATGGATTAGATTTGAGGCAGCTTTTGCTCTAATCAAAGCTTTGAACTCCAGTCCTCCCTCCTGCTGCCATGGAGAAGAGCTCGAGCTGAGAATCCTGGCTCTCAGCTAGCGGTGCTGGCGCAGCTGCCCGGTATGGACATTCCTTGTCCAGTTAATGTGTTAAGAGTCATTGACATTTGAAGATCTTCAGGAATAAAAATAAAACATCTCAAGAACTATAATGTCCTGAAAGAGTCTAACAAATTAGCAGAAATGGAAGAACCACCCTTGTTCCAAGAGAAAATCTTAAAGGCATGACCAAAGATGTAATTTATATATGCCCACTCACTGGTGCTGTAAGAGGAACTCTGACTGTCACACATTGCAGGTTATATTTCAAAAGCATGGAGCAGGCCCTCCGTTTGTTTTGGATGTTTCTCTAGGTGTGAAAGGATATCTAGAATTTACGGTTTGCTCATAAACCTGAACGTTGAATGAGAAGATCCATATTTGAAAATCTAATGAAATATGCATTCCTTGTCTCTAATAACTGGTCCCACATTGCTTTTGAATACAAAGAAGTGTTTCCTGAAATGGGTGGAAGCTATTATGATCCTCTTTTGGAATATAGAACGCAGGAAATTCCTAATAAAACCTGGAGAATAGCTAGGATAAACAAATGATATGAACTGTATGATACATACCCTGCCCTCTTGGTTGTGTCAGCAAATATTCCTGATGAAGAAATTAAGGAGAGTGGCATCCTTCAGATCAAGGGACCAGATCCCAGTTTTATCATGGATTCATCCTGAGAGTCAAGCTGCAATCACTCGATGTAGCCAGCCTGTGGTAGGAGTGAACAGGAAGTGGAGCAAAGAGGATGAAAAATACCTTCAAGCCACCATGGATTCCAATGCCCAGTTTCATAAAACTTTATATTTGGTGCCTGGCCAAGTGTTAGTGCTGTTACCTGTAAGGAAAAGGGTGGAAGTTGTGAAATTGAAGTTGTCTTTCAAAATGCGGAGCTGGTTTTCCTGGATATCCACAATATCCATGTTATGAGAGAATCATTACAAAAGCTTAAGGAGATTGTGCACCCCAACATTGAGGAAACTCTCTGGTTGTCTAACTGGAACCTACTCGCTGGCTAGAACATTTTAAGCTTATACTTGCAGGAGCTCTTAGGATTGCTGACAAGGTGGAGTCAAAGAAGACGTTTGTGGCAGTACATTGCAGTGATGGTTGGGACTGCACAGCTCAGCTAACTTCCCTGCCATGCTCTTGTTGAATGGATACTATCGAGCAATCCAAGGATTTGAAGTCCTTGCAGAGAAAGAATGGCTAAGCTTTGGACGTCGATTTCAACTGAGAGTTGGTCATGGAGATAAGAATCATGCAGGAGGTGGATGTGGCTCAACTGGTTGGGCGTCTGTCTCCCATATGGAGGGACCTGGGTTCGATCCCCAGGACCTCCCGAAAAAAAAAAAAAAAAAAGAATCATGCAGATGGAGACAGGTCACCTTTTTTCCTTCAGTTCATTGACAATGTCTGGCAAATGACAAGCATTTGGATTCAATGAATATTTTCTCATTACCATTTTGGACCACCTATATAGCTGTTTATCTGGAACATTCCTCTGCAACAGTGAACAACAGAGAGGAAGGGAGAATCTTCCCAGAAGGACTGTGTCACAGTGGTCTTACATAAACAGCCAGCTTGAAGACTTCGCTAATCTCTATGGAAGCTATTCTAATCATGTCCTTTAGCCAGCAGCCAGCATGCGCCACCTAGAGCTCTGGGTGGGGTATTACATGAGATGAGAGCCACAGATGAAACCACAGGAGCCCATTCACAACAGATAGAAAGAACTTCTTGCTAAGCAAGAAAGCTTCAAAAAAAGTGGAGAACCTACAGAGAGATTTCCAACCAATCAACCTCATCCTCAGAATGAGCCAGCTCTCCTGCTGTGTGTCACTGTGTCCCAGCTGTTGTATGAAAGGACTATTAGATATCATCACTATGAACTCCTGATTACAATGTCAGTTTCATGACTAGAAAGTCTTCTGAATTTAGAACCCATCTGTGAGAGAAATTTGTAGCTTTATTTTAAATCTCTTTATGATGTGTTTATAACTGTGGCAGTGCAGGTGGCTTAAATGAAATAAACCCATATATAATTATATGATTATAACCCTAATCTTAGAAGGCGCCCAATGGATATTAAAATGCTTTATTCCTGGAAAAACAAAAACAAAAACCTCTGGACTCTAAATTACCACAAAGCACTTAAATGATATGTTAGAATATTTAATTGCTTAAAACTAACTCAAGTAGAGTGGGTGTAGCTCAGTGGTTGAGTGCCTACTTCACATGTAGGAGGTCCTGGGTTCAATCCCCGGTACCTCCTAAAAAAAACAAAACAACAAAAATTAATTCAATGAGAGGAGATACATAATTACTTTAAAAAACACTAGCTGCTCAGAAATCCCAAGGGAGGATGTTGTATTCTAAGGCCTAAAATTTCATGTGTTGCTGCCCAGCAGGAAAGGCTCCCCACCCAGCCAGTTCACCTATCAGCTGGACCAGCTGCCCACCACCCTGTCCCCAACTCCCTGCCAACTGATAGAATTAGTCAAACAAGCCAATCACTTTCTCCTGTGGGACCAAGGGGGCAGCTGCCCTTTGTCATGATAAAGCTTGACTCCCACAGTCCCTGCTGGGTGACTCTGTCCCCAAGTACAACCCACATGGCCCTGCATGGTATGCAGCCTCCTCCTTCCCGGGCTGAGTGCATGTGTCTAATAAACAGCTATCAATCTCATCTGTCCAGTGCCAGGTACCATGTGTCCGGCCATCTCACACTATTTGTGGTTGGGGATCCCTCCCTCATCAATAGGGTGAATAGGAGGCAACTGGAAAAACCGAGTTGTCAGTATGTCATTTTCTGGCCAAAAAGTTAGTCACATCAAGACCATTAGAATATGTATTTCCTATGACATAGCTGAAGTTGTGTCTTTAAATGTCATTATAAAGATTGATAAGAACCACCCTATCTAGAGCTATCGATGATTTGCTAAACAGATTTCTTTAGGAACTAACTCTCGGTTTTGCTCTCTCTGCCATCTTCTAGACCTTTTCACAACTTGGGCCCTCTGTAACCCTCTCTTCCTTCTGATCTAGGCTGCCACTCACTGCCATAACCTAGAGATGTTTTTATTTCCTTTTTGTAGAACCTCAGGGAATTATATGATCCAGAATTGACTAATGTAAACATATTTCCTTAAGATTTTTACTTTTGTACCTATAATTTTTTATTGATCTTAAATTTCACATATGCTTCTTTATAGAAAATCTGATATTTGAAAATTGGCCTTGGAGTCTGATTATTAACATAATGCATTTATTATTCTGCTAATTGTCTGCCTGGTTTAGCAAATCTTCATTCTTGTCAATTGCCAACCTTCTAAAAAACAAAAACAAACAATGGAGTTTATTCTCTTTTGTATTTGTATTATTTCCACCCAGAAATTAGCATTGTAAAGAACATACTCTTTATCAACTATGTTGTAAAACTTTATATTAATCTATAGAGTAAGAAAATTGCTCTTTAAAATGTGAAAGCAGGCAATGGATGTGACTCAAACAGTTGAGCTTCCTCCTCCCACATGGGAGGTCCTGGATTTGGATCCTGTGCCTCCTAAAGAAGACGAGCAGATGCAATGAGCTGATGTAATGAGCTGATGAATGAGCAGACACAATGAGCTGGGAGTGGATGTGGCTCAATCGGTTCAGCACCCGCTTCCCACATGGTAGTTTCCAGGTACGGTTCCCAGTACCTCCTAAAAAGAAGATGAGCAGACAATGAGCGGACACAACAAGGAGAGATAACGAGCAGACAACAAGTAGACAGACGAGGGAGCCATCTTAGGGGGGAAAAAAACTGGAAAAAAAATGTGAAACCAAAAACCTCTCATTGAAAAAAGTTTACAGAAGACAAACAGCAGAAATTTAGAACCCAAATTTCCATTAACCAAATATAAACCCTCTTAACATAATGAGTTCCTGTCTTTCAATATTTTTCACAAATTGCAATACACTTATAAGTTAATCTGAGAAGAACTGAAATATTTACAAAAGTCAGTCTTTCAATGCAGGGTCAGGTTAAATTAAAGAATTTTCTTTGATATGTTTGTTTGAGTTTGTGAGATTAAATATTTTCACCTGTTCTACCATTTTATTGGAAATATAAAATATTAGTAAAATAATCAGTTACCACATATTGATCACTTAATATGCTATCCAAATCAAAACAAATCATATTTTTGTGAGGTAGGACACAGAAGACTGGTATATATATAAATATTTCACACTAGGACATTTCTGTTTCTGCTCTTGAAAGATCCCGCTTTTCTGATTTCCGTATTGTTTGGGGGTGGACTTGAAAGTGTTGAACCAGTATTTGGGGTCTCAGTACCTCACTGAGACCATGTAGATAGCTTGCTTCAATTTGGTCGGCTAAATCTTTTGGTTATACCTATTTCACAAGGCCAGTAGCTGAGGTGGTGATGTGATTTTGATGAGGTTCATGATGGTTCAGACTTTCACAATATCTCTTTTTTTTTCATTCAAAAAAATTTGAAGTGTATCATACACACACGAACATACACAAAAATAAGTGTAGAGTAAAAGTTATCAACTTACAAATCACAGTATCTTAATTGGGGACAAAACATTAAAATGTCAAGTACTTTTAGCACCATATATTTTCAGTTCAGCGTCACCCATCTTCTGAGGTTATGGAGGGTGAAATTAGGCTAAAGCCGTGTTATTTTGCTCATATCAGGAGCTGGGTCGACTGGTTCATTTGGATTCTGATCAGGAGGAGAGCTACAGTTTTTCTTTTTGCATGTGGTTGAACAGATGATGTAAATGCTTCTCATTAGGAAAATTCCAGCAATGACTGCGAAATAACTTCCATAAATAAAAAACTAAAAATAAAAAAAGAAAGGAAAAAAGAAATTAATGAATCACACATAAAAATAGACTACATTTGACATCGAAGGTATGTAGCAGTTTGGCATTATTTATGAATTTCAAAAATAGATATTGGATTATGTTTGTAAACTGGTCTTTTCCTCTGGTCGTGATTAAATTATGATTAGGGCTTTGATTGGGCCACGTCAGTAGAGCGGGGACTCACAGATAAAAGACATGGCAAAGGACAGAGTTGGAGTTCTGATGCTGAGTTTTGATGCTGGAGCCCTGGGAAGTAAGCACACAGAGGAGCTTGGTCATGAGGAAGGAGAGAAGGCCCTGGGGAAAGAAACAAGCCGTTTGCCTGACAGTCTACAGCTGGCCTTGTGGAGATACCACAGCAGCTGAACCCAAAGAGAAATGAGCCCTGGGAAGAGAGGAACCCAGGAAGGTTGAACCCTTGCAGATGTTGGCGGCCATCTTGCTCCAACACATGGCAGTAGACATTGGTGAGGGAAGTAACTTATGCTTTATGGCCTGGTAACTGTAAGCTTCTACCCCAAATAAATACCCTTTATAAGAGCCAACAGATTTCTGGTACTTTGCATCGGCACCCCTTTGGCTGACTAATACAATATATATAATGATGCTTTTCTACTGGCTGAAAGACCATGGAAGGGAAGGTCGCCAATCCAATGGTTTTTCCTCTGTAAAATTAGAATAATAACAATATTACTACAAACATTTGCTGTGAGTATTAAATGAGTTATTGCACATAAAACGTAAGAATGCCTAGAGAGTAACTGTTTTATATTTCTGAAATTCTCAAAATATACATATATGTATACTAACTTCTTTCTTTCCTGCTTTTTTTATATCTACATTTAGCATATGATATTGGCATTTTTCCTAGAACGTGACTTATTTGAAAAAAAATTGTACAGTGTTTCCATCCAGAAACATCGAAATATTATTAGGTTTGTAGAAGTTTAGCATTCTTATCTATTCCTAATAAATTGAACCTTTAGTTTGTAATGCCTTTTAAAATATATCTAGATCAAGAAGTCTTAATTATACTTATCTTTTAAAAAGTTAACTACATAAATTTTTTAAAATTGTCATTTGCATGGTGTTAATTTTCCCTCTTTTTTTCTTTCAAACTTTAGGTGTCCTTATATTTTAGATGTGTTTAAAATATAATATAAAATAGCATATAGTTGTGATCTTTTTTTGAACTAAAGCCTTACTATTATCTTTTTTACTGGGTAGTTTAATTTAGAATTGTTTTATTTTTATTTTAAAAATATTTTCATTATGGAAAATTACCAATATACACAAAAGTGGACAGAATAGTATAACAAATATCTATTGCTCAATTTCCTTAATTATCAACTTATAGCCATACTTGCTTCATCCATGTTCCAGCCATTTATCTTTTGCTTCCTTTATTAATTTGAATCCTGTATCAAAAACTTTAATAAATATTCCAGTTTGTATCTTTAAAAATAAAGACTCAAAATTGTCTCATATTTTTAGTTTCTTGGTATGAATCAGGATTCAAATAAGATCCACTTAATTGATTTCCAGGAGTTTTAGATGGTTTGTAGTGTGAGGATTTTTCTGATATCTAGTCTATTGTTACCTTTTTTTTTTTTTTTTTTTTAAGATTTATTTATTTTACTTTTATCCATTTTAACCCTCCCTCCCGTTTTTGCTGTTTTGTGTCCATTCGCTGGACAATTCTCTATGTCTGTTTCCTGTTCTGTAGTCTCATCCTTCTCCTCCTGTCTTCACCGGAATTTGATCCTGGGAACCCCCGATGTAGGAAAGAGGTGTTCTGCCACCTGCACCACCTCATTTCCTGGTTTTTTGGTGCGTCTCATCTTGGCTCTCCCTTGTGTCACTCTCCAGTTATGTCATCTTGCTGTGTGGCTCGGCAAAGCCACGGGGATTGGGATACAGGGAGGTCCCGGGGATCAAACCCAGGCCCCTCCAAATGGAAGACGGACACCAAACCATTTGAGCCACATCCGTTCCCTATTGTTGCTTTTAACAGAAGTAAGCCTCTCTTAATTTAATAGTTTTAAAAATACTTGAATTGTTTAAATTTCAAACAATCCAGAAATGAAAGGTCCCTTTCTTAATACTGCCTTCCCCTCCCTCCCTCCATTCCATCTAGAGCAATTGTACTGAGGCCATCTTTGTTAGGAGAGAAAAATCTGAATAATCAGGACCCAAACTCACTGAAAAATCCATATAAGCAGTTATTTTTTAATATAATGAAAATCTGGCCTTGAACTTCAGCTACTGTTTCTGTCCAGACACTACATAGTTTATGAGCTACTGGGACCTAGGGCTGAAGGACCACATGTATCACACGCTTGGGTTAATGAACACGACATGGAAACACTCATCTGAGCTGTCTGGACAGGCAAATATTACATGTTTTAAGCATATTTTGAAAAATATTACTTTTTGATATATACATGATTGTCCAAAATCCAAATGAATCTACATTTCATGTACTTAATAAAATAATAGCATCCACTGTTCTACTTTGTATAAGATAATCTTTTCGGTTAGAGTGCCTCTTCCCTTACTAAGTTCTTTGGGCTTACCATGAAAAATCCATTTTCATGATTCTAGCTTTTACTTAATTTAAGGTACGGTTATCCTAGCTAGATAATCTAATGGAGTGTGCCACCAGGTTCCCTCTGGCTGGTCCCAAGTGGCTGAGTGCAATGGCTTCCTGCCAAGGGAGAAAAGGAGCATATCACTTTGCATTTCCTAGCACAGCAGTTGTGGTTTTCATGCCATCAAGAGGTCACTTCACACGACTGGCCTTTCCCTTTTCTTTTTCATGTACATGTGCCAAACTTGTGGCAGGAATTTCTTCTCATATCTTAAGCCTCAAGATCATCCAGGAAAGAGGAGGATGAAAGCAGTGAGATTTGCAAGTGACAGAGGAGTCTTATTGTCAATTCCCTTCCTCAAGAAAAAATTGATGCTTATCCAATCTGTTTTCCACTCTTATGCCTTGTATTAGTCAGCCAAAGAGGTACTGATGCAAAGTACCAGAAATCTGTTGGCTTTTATAAAGGGTATTTATTTGGAGTAGAAGTTTACAGTTACCAGGCCCTAAAAAGTCCAACTCAAATTTACTTCCTCACCAAACTCTGTTGCTACATGTTGAAGCAGGATGGTGGGCGACATCTGTGAGAGTTCAGCCTTCTTCTTTCCTCTTAAGGTTCCATGGGCCCAGCTTCTTCCCATCTCAGCTGTAGGCTGGCATAGGTCTCAGCTACTCTGTTCCCTTCAGCTGCAAACTATCAGAAAAATGGCTCATCTCTCTTCCCAGGGCTGCAGGATCCTCTTCTGTGTCTGTGGAGCTCCCTTCCTCTGCTGCCTTCTATTGTGTTCTCTTTGAGTGAGTGTCCATTATATAGCCCACCAAGGGGGTGGGGGCTCAACCTTGCACACCCTAATGATGTTGTATTAGTCAGGGTTATCTAGGGAACAGAATCAACAGGAGATATCTGTAAATAGTATGAGATTTTATAAAATTCTCTCATTTGACTGTGGGGACACACAAGTCCAGGTTCCACAGGCAGGCTGCAAACCAGGGGCTCTGATGAAAGTCCAATGAAGGTCCTTGATGAGTTGGAGAAGTTGGCTATCCAAACACAAGCTGGGATATTCTCTCTGAATGCTGAAATCACTTCCCCTTTTAAGATATTCAACTGATTGGATAAAACGTCACTCATTGCTGATGGCAATCTCCCTGGTTGATCCGTAGATGTAATCAGCTATTTCCTCAGTAAACTCACTGATGACTAAAGTCCATGAATGTCCTTGTATTACAATTAGCCCAGTGCTTGCTTGACCAAACAACTGGACACAATTACCTGGCTGAGTTGACACATTAGCCTAACCATCACAGATGTAGTCGAATTAATCTTAACATAATCAAGTAAATATAAAACCTTTGAATTTAATACAATCAAAGGGTATCATGCCCAGAGGAACAGACCAGTTTACAAACATAATCAATATCTCTTTTTGGAATTCATAAATAATATCAAACTGACACACACCTTAATAAGACTTTATATTTACCATACCTTACATAATTATTATACTTAAATATTATTAGTAAATTATACCTCAGCTTCCTTTTCTTGGGTGAAAAGGAATACTCTCAGCTTTTCTCATAGGCCTATCTACCCTAATCTCTCAGTAATCTTTGAAGATGTGCCCTGAAATCCCTTTTTAAGGTCTCCATGCTCCTTTTAAATTGGAAAATACTTAAGTAGCCTATGGTGTGATAGTTTAAAAAGGGTTGAGAACATGGAAGAACCACTTCAGGATGTCTCAGTGGAATCTTCTCTCTGACGAATCTCTGTGTTAGATGAAAATGCTGACTCAGAGTTGCATCTCCTATTTTTTACATTCCAATCTTTTAAAATGGCATTTGGTATTATATTAAAGTATTCACAGCATATCATACATAGTCAATGATAAATGTACGTTTATGATCAAGAGTTGGGAGTCAGTAATCAATATGCTGCTATATTCTCGGCTCGTGGAAGTTTCACTTGGGCATCTCTAATCAGACTCCTATCACAATTCAATTTAAAGATGCTTGCTTTTGTGTTATTTATTTATTTATTTATTTATTTTGCTTTTGTTTTAAAAACCCATGCATCTGCAATGAAACATTTTTGTCCTGGGAAATATTGGATAGAAATAAGATTTGTCTTCTGTTATACCTTTGGACTGTATATTTGTAATCTGCTCTGGCACCTGAGTAAACAAGTCCCTTCTTCAGATGTTGAATTTAAAACAAAAAAAAAAATTTGTTTTTGAAGAGATACCAGGGATTGAACCTGGGACCTTGTATGTGGGAAGCAGGCGCTCAACCAGTGAGCTCTACCTGCTTCCCTTAAACTGGCTTTGTATGAAAGGACCTATTTGAAAGTTGTTCTAGCAATGAAGTATCACAGAGACTAGACGTGAAAAGATGATAGAAATACAAAGATTTTAGAGTACTGCCTTATATCTAGATTTTCCTTGTTTGAGAAGGTAAAAAAGTTTGGGAATCTTGAGTTCTTAGGGAAACAAAAGGTAAAACTTGATTTTTTCTGCCAAATTTAAATTTTCTCCAGT
>JAKSZT010037034.1:0-27364 GCA_026826555.1 Tolypeutes matacus
TTGTAATTGGGCTGTTGAGTTCATCTATTTCTTCTTTCATCAATGTCAGCTGTTTGTGGGTTTCTAGAAACTTGTCCATTTCCTCTAAATTGTCATTCTTGTTGGCATATAATAGATATTCTATTATCATATTCTAATATCATATAATAGATATGATATTAGAATAGCTACTCCAATCCTTTTTTCGCTATTGTTAGCTTCTAAAATGGTTTTCCAGCCATTCACTTTCAGCCTCCTTGAATCCCTGGGCCGAAGGTGGGTTTCTTGTAGACAGCATATAGATGGATCATATTTTCTTATCCATTCTGCCAATCTGTGTCTTTTGATTGGTGAATTTAATCCATTAACATTCAGTGTTATTACTTGTAACGAATTTCTTACTTCAGTCATTTTTTTCTTTGGGTTAATGTATGTCATATGTTGTTTTGTTTCTCTTTTTGACTTTTCAGTTGTTTTTAAACTCTCCTCCAACTCTCTCTCCTTTGTTTTTTCCTTTCAATTTGTAGAGATTCCTTTAGTATTTCTTGAAGTGCTGGTTTTTTCTTGACATACTCTCTTAACTGCTGTTTATCTGTGAATATTTTGAACTCTCCATCATTTTTGAATGCCAATTTTGCTGGATAGAGAATTCGTGGCTGGAAGTTTTTTTCTTTTAGTGTTTTGACTATGTCATACCACTGTCTTCTTGCCTCCATGGTTTCAGCTGAGAAATCAGCACTTAATCTTATTGTGCTTCCCTTGTATGTGATGGTTCTCTTTTCTCTTGCTGCCTTGAGTATTTTCTCTTTGTCTTGAGCATTGGACAGTTTGACAAGTATATGTCTTGGAGTTGGCCTGTTGGGATTTATACTATTTGGGGTGCACTGTGCTTCCTGGATCTGCACATCCATCTCTCTCAATAGAGTTGGGAAGTTTTCAGCCATAACTTCCTTCAACACTCCTTCTGTTCCCTTTCCCTTCTCTTCTCCTTCTGGGATGCCCATAATGCGTATGTTTGTGCGTCTTGCATTATCGGTTAATTCCCTGAGCCCATACTGGATTTTTTCTATCTTTTTGTCTATCTTTTCTACAATCTCTTTGATTTCAACTGTATTGTCTTCCATATCACTAATTCTTTCCTCTGCCTGTTCAATTCTGCTGCCATGTGAGTCCAGCGTCTTTTTCATTTCTTGACTTTTGTCTTTGTTCGCCATCATATCCATTACCTTTTTAGGTGTGTTAGCTATTTCTTCAGTATGTTCTCCCAGTGTCTTCTTTATATCCTTAATCTCTTCCTTCAGTTCTTTATGTTGGTCCATGATATTTGTTTGGATAGCTTTGATTAGTTGTTCGATGTACTGCATTGCTTCCTGGTTTTTATTTTGTTCACTGGATTGGTCCATGTTTTCCAGTTTTTCAGAGTCATTTGTATTTTTCTGTTGCCCTCTGGTCATCATATTATCTTGATGGGTTTGTTCAGTTGATTAGCTTTTCTCTATGCTCTAGAATTTTATTTAGCTGTTGATTCTGCGTGTGAGTTAAGTTTTCTCTTTGGCAGTTTTTCTTCTTATTTTATTTTCTTACTTCCTTCTATGTTCCCTCCACCGGCAGCCTCAAAACTCACGAATCTCCACCGTTCGGTCCACGCCTCCGATCCGTGCAGATAGATGTCCCAAGCTTCTCACTCCAAGCGTGCACAGCACAGACCCTCAGGCAGGACCCTGTCCCCAATCCGCCTTGCTCAGGGAGCTTGCAGTGTGCGCCCTCCTACACCAACGCCATCTTGCCGCCCTGTCTTATAGGTTTTCTAAACTGAAGAATTCACTGTGTTCACGCAGCAGCAGGGAATACCAGTGTCTTGATTTTTATTGTAATTGAAAACACGTGAAAAATAGCCAATGAAACAAATTTCTTCACTTGTTTTATAAACCAAAGAACTGACTGCATTCACTCAGCATTAGGGAAAAGCAGTGTTTTGAAGTTCATTGTAAGGGAAAACACTTGCATTGTAGCAAAAGTAAGAAACTTACTTAGATTTCAAAAGGGAAGAAATTGCAGCATTGGCATAGTAAAAGCCGGGTTTTGACATTGTGAGTTAAAGCAAGTGTATAGCAGCCAAACAAACAAGTATCTTACTTACCTTTCAAAGTTGGAGTGCCTCCTGCCTTCACAGCATGTTAGGTAAAACCAGTGTTTTGAAAATAATTGTAGTGAAAACACATGAATAGCAGTAAAAGATACACAAATCTTAGATTTGAAAAGTGAAGAAACTACATCTTTGGCATAGCATTAGGTAAAAGCTTAGTTTTTACATTGATTTTGAGTGAAACCAAGTGAATAGCTGCCAAACAAATAAGTATCTTACTTACATTTCAAGTTGAAATACCTCCTGCATTGAAA
Source organism: Tolypeutes matacus (assembly GCA_026826555.1). NCBI lineage: Eukaryota > Metazoa > Chordata > Mammalia > Cingulata > Chlamyphoridae > Tolypeutes > Tolypeutes matacus. Next base: position 2,380 of record JAKSZT010037034.1, read on the forward strand.
GCGTGTTATGTAAAAACTGTGTTTTGAAGAAAATATAAATGAAAACACAGGCATAGCAGCAACTAAAACACAAACCTTATTTAGATTTGTAAAGTGAAGAAACCACTACATTGGTGTAGATAATCTAAAAGCCATCTTTTTACATTGTGAACAAAAGCAAATGCATAGCATCCAAACAAGCAAGTATCTCACCTTTCAAACTTCAAGTACCACCTACATTCACAGAGAGTTAGGTAAAGCAGTGTCTTGAAGTTGATCATAAGTAAAAAAAAGTGCAAAGCAGCCAATGAAACAAGTTTCTTTATTGTTTTTCTAAACTGAAGAATTGACCGCCTTCACCCAGCATTAGGGAAAAGCAGTTTTGTAGTTGATTTTAAGTGAAAACATTTGCATAGCAGCAAAAGAAAGAAGAAACTTTCTTAGATTCCAAAGTGAATAAACTGCAGTATTGGCATAGTAAAAGAAGTGTTTTGACATTGTGAGTGAAAGCAACTGAATAACAGCCAAACAGACAAGTATCTTACTTAACTTGCAAACTTGAATTACCTCCTACATTCACAGCGTGTTTCGTAAAAGCAGAGTTTTGAAGAAAATTGTAAATGAAAACTCAAACATAGCAGTAAATAAAACACAAAACTTACTTAGATTTTAAAAGTGAAGAAACTACTGCCTTGGCATAGCATTAGGCACAGCAGTTGTTTTATATCGATTATGAGTGAAATCAAGTGCATAGCAATCAAACAAACAAGTACGGTACTTATCATTCAAAGTTGAAGTATCTCCTGCATTCACAGAGTGTTAGGTAAATGCAGTGTTTTGAAGATGATTGTAAGTGAAAACACATGCATAGCAGAAAATAAAACACAAATCTTATTTAGATTTGTAAAGTGAAGGAAACCCTACATTGGCATAGCATAATCTAAAAGGAGTGTTTTTACATTGTGAGAAAAGCAAGTGCATAGCAGCCAAACAAGCAAGTATCTTAACTTTCCAACTTGAAGTACCACCCACATTCACAGAGAGTTAGGTGAAAACAGTGTCTTGAAGTTCATTGTAAGTGAAAACATGTGCAAAGCAGCCAATGAAACAAGTTTCTTTATTGGTTTTCTAAACTGAAGAAATGACTGCATTCACCCAGTGTTAGGGAAAAGCAGTTTTGAAGTTGACTGTAAGTGAAAACACGTGCATAGTAGAAAAGAAAGAAACTTACTTAAATTTCCAAAGTGAAGAGACTGCACCACTGGCATAGTAAAAGCAGGATTTTGACATTGTGACTGAAAGCATGTGTATAGCAGATAAGCAAAGAAGTATTATACCATTCAAAGTTGAAGTACCTCCTGCATTCACAGAGTGTTAGGTAAAACTAGTATTTTGAAGATGATTGTAAGTGAAAACAAATGCATAGCAGAAAATGAAACACAAATCTTATTTAGATTAGTAAAGTGAAGAAACCACTGCTTAGGCATACCATTAGGTAAAAGCAGGGATTTCACATTGAGAGTGAAAGCAAGTGTATAGCAGCCAAACCTACAAGTATCTTACTTAACTTTCAAACTTGAATCACCTCCTGCATTCACAGATGTTTGGTAAAACCAGTGTTTTGAAGATGATTTTAAGTGAAAACACCTGCATAGCAGCAAACAAATCACAAATCTTACTTAGATTTGAAAACTGAATAAATTACTGCATTGGCATAACATTAGGTGAAAAGAGTGTTTTTACATTGATTGTGAGTGAAAGCAACTGCATAGCAGTCATTAAAAACAAGTATGTTACTTACCATAGGAAGTCGAAGTACCTCCTGCATTCCAAGAGTGTTCGGTAAATCCAGTGTTTTCCATGCATAACAGGAAATGAAACACAAATATTTTTAGATTTGTAAATTGGAGAAACAACTGCATTTGCATAGCATTAGGTAAAAGCATTGTTTTGACATTCTGAGTAAAACCTAGTGCATAGCACCCAAACAAACAATTGTATTTCTTGCCTTTCTAACTTGAAGTAACTCCTGCATTCACAGAGAGTTTGGTGAAACCAGTGTCTTGAAGTTGGTTTTAAGTGAAATCACGTGCAAAGCAGGCAACGAAACGAGTTTCTTTATTGGTTTTATAAACTGGAGAATTGACTGCATTGACTCAGCATTAGGGAAAGCAGTGTTTTATAGTTGATTTTAAGTGAAAACCTGTGCATAGCAGAAAAGAAATAAAATTACTTATATTTCCAAACTGAAGAAACTGAACCATTGATATAGTAAAAGCAGGGTTTTGACATTGTGAGTTAAAGTGAGTGTATAGCAGATAAGCAAACAAGTATCTTACTTTCCATTCAAAGTTGAAGTACCTCCTGCATTCAGAGTGTTAGGTAAAATCATTGTTTGAAGATGATTGTAAGTGAAAACACATGTATAGCAGAAAATGAAACACAACTCTTATTTAGATATGTAAAGTGAAGAAACAACTGCATTGGCATAGCATTAGATTAAAGCAGTGTTATGACATTGATTGTGAGTAAAAGCAAATGCATAGCAGCCATACAAACAAGTATCTTACTTACATTTCAAAGTTGAAGTTCCTTCTGCATTCACAGCGTGTTAGGTAAAACCAGTGTTGCGAAGATGATTTCAAGTGAAAACACATGCATAGCAGCAAATGAAACACAAATCTTAGAGTTGAAAATTGAAGAAACTGCTGCATTTTGTAGCATTATCTAAAAGCAGTGTTTTTTCTTGTGAGCAAAAGCAAGTGCATAGCAGCCAAACAAGAAAGTATCTTACATAGATTTAATAAGTAAAGAAACTACTGCCTTGGCATAACATTTGGTAAAGCAGTTGTTTTATCATGATTGTGAGTGAAATCAAGTGCATAGCAGTAAAAAAAAAACAAGTATATTGATTCCCATTAAAGTTGAAGTACCTCCTGCATTCACAGAGTGTTATGTAAAAGCAGTGTTTTGAAGATGATTGTAAGTGAAAACACATGCATAGCAGTAAATAAAACCAAATCTTATTCATGTGCATAAAGTAAAGATACTCATGCATTGGCATAGCAATAGGAAAAATAAATGTGTTGGCATAGTGGGTGAAAGCAAGTGCATAGAAGTCAAAAAAACAAGTATCTTACATACCTTTCATACTTGAAGTACCTCCTGCATTCACAGAAAGTTAGGTGAAACCAGTGTATTGAAGATGATATTAAGTGAAAACACGTGCAAAGCAGCCAATGACAAAAGTTTTTTTGTTGGTTTTCTAAACTGAAAAGTGCACTGAATTCACCCAGCATTAGGGAATACCAGTGTCTTGAAGTTGATTTTAAGTGAAAACACCTGCAAAGCAGCCAATGAAACAAGTTTCTTTGTTGGTTTTCTAAACTGAATAATTGATTGGATTCACCCAGTGTTTGGGAAAAGTAGACTTTTGAAGTTGATTGTAAGTGAAAACACGTGCATAGAAGCAAAAGAAAGAAGAATCCTACTGAGATTTCCAAAGGGAAGAAACTGCAGCATTGACATAGTAAAATCAGATTTTGACATTGTGAATGAAAGCAAGAGTATAGTAGCCAAACATACAAATACCTTACTTAAGTTTCAAAATTGAATTACCTCCTGCATTCACAGAGTGTTAAGTAAAACCATCGTTATGAAGATAATGTTAAGTGAAAACATATGCATAGCAGTAAAAGAAACACAAAACTTACTTAGATATGAAAAGTGAAGAAACTACAACTTTGGCATAGCGTTAGGTAAAACTTAGTTTTACATTGATTGTCAGTGAAAACATGTGAATAACTGTCAAACAAACAAGTATCTTACTTACATTTCAAGTTGAAATACCTCCTGCATTCAAAGCATGTTATGTAAAAACAGTGTTTTGAAGAAAATTTAAATTAAAACACAGGCATGGCAGCAATTAAAACACAAATCTTATTTAGATTTGTAAAGTGTAGAAACCACTACATTGGTGTAGCATTTTCTAAAAGCAGTGTTTTTACATTGTGAGAAAAAGCAAGTGCATAGCAGCCAAACAAGCATATATCTTACCTTTGAAACTTGAAGTACCACCTACATTCACTGAGGGACAGGTGAAAACAGTGTCATGAAGTTGATTGTATATGAAAACAAGTGTAAAGCTGTCAATGAAATAAGTTTCTTTATTGGTTTTCAAAACCAAAGAACTAACTGCCTTCTTCCAGTGTTAGGGAGTCGTTGTTTTGAAGTAGAATGTGAGTGAAAACAAGTGCATAACAGCAAAAGAAAGAAGAATCTTACCTATATTTCCAAAGTGAAGAAATTGCAGCATTTGGCATAGTAAAAGCAGGGTTTTGACATTGAGTGAAAGCAAGTGTATAGCAGCAAAAAAAAAAAACAAAACAAAACAACAAGTATCTTACTTAACTTTCAAAGTAGAATTAACTCCTGCATTCACAGAATTTTAGGTAAAACCAATGTTTTGAAGATGATTTTAAGAGAAAACACAAGCATAGCAACAAATAAAACACAAAACTTACTTAGATTTGAAAATGAAGAAACTAATGCATTGGCATAGCATTAGGTAAAAACAGTTGTTTTGCATTGATAGCGAGTGAAAACACGTTCATAAGAGTAAAACAAACAAGTATGTTACTTACCATTGAAAGTTGAAGTATCTACAGCATTCACAGAGTTTTGGTAAAACCAGTGTTTTGATGCTGATTGTAAGTGAAAACACATGCAGAGCAGCAAATAAAACACAAATTTTATTTAGATTTGTAAAGTGATGAAACTGCTGCATTGGTGTAGCATTAGGAAAAAGCAGTGTGTTGGCACAGTGAGTGAAAGCAAGTGCATAGCAGCCAAAAAAACAAGTATCTTAATGAACTTTCAAACTTGATTTACCTCCTGCATTCACAGGAAGTTAGGTGAAACCAGGGTCTTGAAGTTGATTGTAAGTGAAAACACGTTCAGAGCAGGAAAAGAAAGAAACTTACTTAGATTTCCAAAGTGAAGAAACTGCCTCATTGGCATAGTAAAAACAATGTTTTAACATTATAAGTGAAAGCACGTGTAGAGCAGCAAACAAACAAGTATCTTATTTAACGTTCAAGCTTGAATTACCCCTGCATTCACAGTGTGTTAAGTAAAACCAGTGTTGTGAAGGTAATTTTAAGTGAAAACACAAGCATAGCAGCAAATAAAACACAACACTTAGATTTGAAAAGTGAAGAAACTACTGTATTGGCAAAGCATTAGGTAAAAACAGTGTTTTACATTGATTGCAGGTGAATGTAAGTGCATAGCAATTAAAAAAAAAGCATGTTACTTACCATTCAAAGTTGAAGTACCCCCTGCATTCACAGAGTGTTAGGTAAAACCAGTATTTTGAAGATGATTGAAGTGAAAACACATGCATAGCAGGCTATGAAACAGAACTCTTATTTAGAATTGTAAATGAAGAGACCACTGCATTGGTTACCATTAGGTAAAAGCAGTGTTTTGACATTTTGAGAAAAGCAAGTGCATTTCAGCCAAACAAACAACTGTCTTACTTATCTTTCTAACTTGAACTACATCCTAGATTCACAGAGACTTAGGTGAAGCCAGTGTCTTGAAGTTGATTTTAAGTGAAAACACGTGCAAAGCAGCCAATGAAAGAATATTTTTATTGGATATCTAAACTGAAGAATTGACTGTGTTCACCCATCATTAGGGAAAAGCAGTGTTTAAAAATTGTTTCTAAATGAAAACACGTACTTAACAGCAAAAGAAAGACACTTAGATTTCCAAAGTGAAGAAACTGCAGCATTGGCATAGCAAATGCAGGGTTTTGACATTGTGGGTGAAAGCAATTGTGTAGCAGCCAAACAAACATGTATCTTACTTAACTTTCAAACTCTAATTACCTCCTGCATTCACTGTGTGTTGGTAAAACCAATGTTTTTGAAGATGACTTTAACAGAAAAGACATGCATAGCAGCAAACAAAACATAAATCTTACTTAGATTTGAAAAGTGAAGAAACTAGTGCATTGGCATAGCATTAGGTAAAAGCATTGTTTTTACATTGATAATGAGTGAAAGCAAGTGCATAGCAGCCAAAGAAGTATCTTACTTACCTTTCAAACATGAAGTATCTCATGCATTCTCAGACAGTTAGCATTAGGTAAAAGATTTGTTTTTACATTGATTGTGAATGAAATCAAGTGCATAACAGCCAAACAAACAAGTATCTTACTTATGTTTCAAAGTTGAAGTACCTCCTGCATCCCCAGCATGTTAGGTAAAGCCAGTGGTTTGAAGATAATTTTAAGTGAAAACACCAGCATAACACCAAATAAAACACAAATCTTATTAAGATTTGAAAAGTGAAGAAACTGCTGCATTGCTGTAGTATTATCTAAGCAGTGTTTTTACATTGTGAGCAAAAAAAGTACATACCAGCCAAACAAACAAGTATCTTTCTTACATTTCAAATTGCAGCACCACCTGCATTCACAGAGAGTTAGGTTAAACTAGTGTCTTGAAGTTGATTGTAGGTGAAAACAGGGGCAAAGCAGCCAATGTAACAAATTTCTTTATTGGTTTTCTAAACCAAAGAACTTACTGCATTCACCCAGCATTAGGGAAAAGTGGAGTTTTGAAGTTCATTGGAAGAGAAAACATGTGCATAGTAGCAAGATAAAGAAACTTACTTAGATTTCCAAAGTGAAGAAATTGCAGCATAGGCATAGTAAAAGCAGGGTTTTGACACTGGCAGTGAAAGCAATTGTATAGCAGCCAAATAAACAGCTATCTTACTTAACTTTCCAACTTGTATTACCACCTGCATTCACAGAGTGTTAGGTAAAACCAGTGTTTTGAAGGTTATTTTAAGTGAAAACATGCATAGCAGCAAACAAACACAAATCTTACTTAGATTTGAACAGTGAAGAAACGACTGCATTGGCATAGCATTAGTTAAAGCAGTGTTTTTACATTGATTGTGAGTGAAAGCAAGTGCATAGCAGCCAAGCAAATAAGTATCTTACATTTCCAAACTGAAGTACCTCCTGCATTTATAGCATGTTAGGTAAAACCAGTGTTTTGAAGATAATTGTAAGTGAAAACACATGTATAGCAGCAAATAAAACACAAATTTTATTTAACTTTGTAAAGTAAAGTAACTACTGCATTGGTGTAGCATAAGGAAAAAGCAGTGTGTTGGCATAGTGAGTGAAAGCAAGTGCATAGCAGCCATACAAACAAGTATCTTACTTACTTTCTGTTTTTTATTTTATTTATTTATTTATTTTATTTAACTTTATTTGTGCATTTCATTATTGAAAATATAAACAATTAAAAACTAAAAAGTAAACACAAATGAATAAATATATACATTTCTCAAATAAATGTAATGGATACATATAAATTTTTTTTTTTATCAAACAGTATGTTACACAATATATTTGTTTCATACTAATGCATTCAAACAGTATTTGTCCTTTTTTGTCTGGCTTGCTTCACTCAACATAATATCCTTCAGATTCATCCATGCTGCCATATGCTTTACGACTTCATTTCTTCTTACAGCTGCATAATATTTCATCGTGTGAATAGACCAGATTGTTTATCCATTCATGTGTTGTTGGACACCTGGGTTGTTTACAACTTTTGGCAATGGTGAATAATATTGCTATGAACATCGGTGTGCAGATGTCTGCTCGTGTCACTGCTCTCAGTTCTTCTGGGAACATGTCCAGTAGTGGTATTGCAGGGTAACGTGGTAAGTCTATATTCAACTTCTTTACGAACTGCCAAAGGGTCCTCCATATTGGTTGTAACATTCTGCACTCCCACCAACAGTGAAGAAGTGTTCCTATCTCTCCACATCCTCTCCAACATTTGTAGTTCTCTGTCTTTTTAGTAGTGTCCGTTCTGATAGGTGTGAAATGATATCTCATTGTAGTTTTGATTTGCATTTCCCTAATCATGAGTGATGTTGAGCATTTCTTCTTTTTTTTTTTGCCATTTGTATTTCTTCTTTGGAGAAATGTCTATTCAAGTCTTTCACCCATTTTTTTTAATTAGGTCATTTGTATTTTTATTGTTGAGTTGTAACATCTCTTTATATGTCCTGGATATTAAACCCTTATCAGATATGTGATTTCCAAATATTTTTTCCCATTGAGTTGACTGCATTTTCACCCCTCTGACAAAGTCCTCTGAGGTGCAAAATATGATCCTTGATCCATTTTGAGTTGATTCTTGCATAGGGGGTGAGATAGGGGTGCTCTTTCATTCTTTTGGTTATAGATATCCAGTTCTCCCAACACCATTTGTTGAAGAGATGGTTTTTTCCCATTGGTGTGGGCTTGGTAGGTTTGTTAAAAAACAGTTGACTGTATAGTTGAGGGTATATTTCTGGGTTCTCAATTCTATTCCACTGATTGATGTGTCTCTCTTTATGCCAGTACCATGCTGTTTTGACCACTGTAGCATTGTAATATGTTTCAAGGTCAGGCAGTGACATTCCTCCCACATTGCTCTTCTTTTTTAGAATGCTTTTGGCTATTCAGGTGCACTTACCCTTCTAGATGAATTTGGTAATTGCTTTCTCTAATTCTGTAAAGTAAGCTGTTGGGATTTTGATTGGTATTGCATTGAATCTATAAATCAGTTTGGGTAAGACTGACATTTCACAATATTTATTCTTCAAATCCATGAACACTGAATGTCTTTCCATTTGTTTAGGTCTTTTAAAATTTCTTTTAGCATTGTTTTGTAATTTTCTGCATAAGGTCCTGTACTTCATTGGTTAAATTAACTCCTAGGTATTTGAGTCTTTTTTGTTGTTATTGAAAATGGAATTTTCCTTTTGATTTCCTCCTCAGATTGTTCAATACTAGTATACAAAAACAATACTGATGTTTGCATGTTGATCTTGTATCCTGCCACTTTGCTGAACTCATTTATTAGTTCGTAGCTTTGTCGTGGATACTTCACGATTTTCTAAGTAGAGGATCATGTCATCCGCAAACAGAGAGAGTTTTACTTCCTCTTTCCCTATTTGGATGCTTTTAATTTTTTTGTCTTGTCTAATTGTCCTAGCTAGAACTTCTAGTAAAATGATCAATAACGATGGTGACAATGGGCATCCTTGTCTTATTCCCATCTTAGAGGGAATGCTTTCAAACTTTTCCCATTGAGTATGATATTGGCTGTGGGTATTTCATATATGCCTTTTATCATATTGAGGAATTGTCCTTTTATTCCTATCTTTTGAAGAATTTTTATCAAAAAAGATTTTGGATTTTGTCGAATGACTTTTCTGCATCTATTGAGATGATCATGTGCCTTTTTTCCTTCAATTTGTTAATGTGAAGTATTACATTGATGAATTTTCTTAATTTGAACCAGCCTTGCATACCAGCAATAAATCCCACTTCTTCGTGATGTATAAGTCTTTTGATATGCTGTTGGATTCAATTTGCAAGTATTTTGTTGAGAATTTTTGCATTTATGTTCATTAAAGAGATTGGTCTGTAATTTTCTTTACTTGTGGAATCTTTATCTGGCTTCGTTATCAGGGTGATCCTGGCCTCATAAAAAGTGTTATGTAATTTTACCTCCTCTTCAATTTTTTGGAAGAGTTTAAACAAGATTGGTGTTAATTCTTTTTGAAATGCTTGGTTAAATTCACCTGTGAAGCCTTCATCAAATGTCCTGGACATTTATTTGTTGTGAGATTTTTGATGACGGATTCAATCTCCTTAATTGTGATTGGTTTGTTAAGTTCTTGTATTTCTTGTAGCGTCAGTGTAGGTTGGTTATGTGTTTCTAGAAATTTGTCCATTTCTTCTAGGTTGTCTAATTTGTTGGCATATGTTTTCTCATAATATCCTCTTATGATTCTTTTTATTTCTGTGAGATCATTTGGAATTTTCCCCCCTTTCATTTCTGATTGTATTTATTTGCATTTTCTCTCTTTTTTTCTTTGTTAGTCTTGTGAGAGGTTTGTCAATTTTCTTGATCTTCTCAAAGAACCAGGTTTTGCATTTGTTATTATCTCTATTGCTTTTCTGTTCTCATTTTCATTTACTTATGCTCTGATCTTTATTATTTCTTTCCTTGTGTTTGTTTGGGATTGGTTTGCTGTTCTTTTTCTACTTTCTCTTGTTGTTCAGTTAAATCTTTGAGTTTAGATTTTTCTTGTATTTTAATATAGGCATTTAGTGTTATAAATTTCCCTCTCAAGACTGCCTTTGTTGTATCCCATAAGTTTTGATACATTGTGTTCTCATTTTCATTTGTCTCAATATATTTATTGATTTCACTTGCAATTTCTTCTTTGACCCACTGAATATTTGGAGTGTGTTGTTCAGTCTCCACACATTTGCAAATTTACTTTTTTTCCTGTCTGTTATTGATTTCTAGTTTCATTCCATTATGATCTTAGAAGGTGCTTTATATAATTTCAATCTTTTTATATTTATTGAATGCTTCATTGTGACCTAACATGTGGTCTATCCTGGAGAAAGATCCACGGGCACATGAGAAGAATGTATAAAATGCTGAGTTTGGATGCAGTGTTATGCATATGTCTGTTAGGTCTAACTTGTTTATCATATTGTTCAAGTTCTCTGTTTCCTTGTTGATCTTCTGTCTAGTTGTTCTATCTAAAGATGTGAGAGCAGTCTTGAAGTCTCTGATGATTATTGTAGAAGAGCCTATTTCTCCCTTCAGTTTTGCCAGAGTTTAGCTCATATATTTTAGGGCACCCTGGTTAGGTGCGTAGATATTTATGACTGTTATATCTTCCTGGAGGATCATTCCTTTTATTAATATATAATGGCCTTCCATATTTCTTATCACTTTTTTTTTGCATTTAAAGTCTGTTTTGTCTGATATAAGTATAGCTACCCTTCTCTTTTCTGTTTACTATTTATGTGGAGTATCTTTTTCCAACCTTTTACTTTAAGCTGGCTTTTATCCCTGGGTCTGAGGTGAGTTTCTTGTAAGCAGCATATGGATGATTCCTGTTTTTATTCAATTTGTCAGCCTGTATCTTTTGATTGGGGAATTTAATCCATTCACATTCAATGATATTACTGAAAATGCACTATTTCTTTCCAACATTGTATTCTTTGGTTTTCATATGTCATCCTGTTTTTGTCTCTCCTTTTACTCTTTTGGTTATCCTTTCTTTCTTCTATACTCTCCTACAACTCTCTCTCCTTTCTTTTTCTTTCAGGTTCTAAGCCTTCCTTTAATATTTCCTGCAAAGTTGGATTCTTTTTTTCAAACTATCTTAGTTTCTGTTTGTTAGTGAATACTTTATGCTCACCTTCATATTTGAAGAACAGTTTTGCTGGATAAAGAATTCTCATCTGGCAGTTTTTCTCTTTCATTTTCCTAATTGTATCATACTTCTGTCTTCTCACCTTCATGGTTTCTGAAGAGAAATTGGCACTAAGTCTCAATGGACATCCTTTGTATGTGATTGCTTCTCTCTTGCTGCTTTGAGAATTTTCTCTTTATATTTTATATTTAACATTCTGAATAGTTTGTGTCTTGGCATAGGTCTATTTGGATTTATTCTCATTGGGGTACAGTGTGCTTCTTGGACAAGTAAGTTCATTTCTTTTGTGAGAGTTGGGAAGTTTTCAGCTATTATTTCCTCAATACTCTTTCTATGCCTTTTCCTTTCTCTGCCCCATCTGGGACTCCCATGACATATATGTTGTTTTTGCTTTTTGTGTTGTCATTCAACTCTCTGAACCCCTGCTCAATATTTTCCATTCTTTTCTCACTCTGTTCTTTTCTCATTTCAATTTTAGCTGCTCTTTCTTTGGTATCACTTATTCTTTCTTCTACCATGTAGCGTCTGCTGTTGTATGGTTCAAATGTGTTTTTTACTTCACTATTTTTTCTTTAATTCCCATGCACTCCATTAATTTCCTGTTGAGGATTTCAAATTCTTCTTTGCGTTTGTTCAATGTCTTCTTGATGTCATTTATCTCTTTAAATATTTTGTCCTTCATTTCCTTAATTTGATCTTGGAAATTTGTGCTCATCTCATTGATTGGTTCTCTCAATTTCTAAACAGGATACTCATTTCATTGGCATCCATGCAATTGCTTGGAGTTACAATGATCTTCATAATCCTGGTTTAAACCTAAAGGTCTGTGAATCCCAGTGGTTTTCACGTTTTAAAGTAAGAAAGATACTTATTTCTTTTCCTTCTATACACTTGTTTTCACTTACAACCAGTGTCAAAACACTGATTTACCTAACGATATTCCAATGCCGTGGTTCCTTTTCTTTAGAAATCTAAGTAAGGTTTGTGTTTGATTTCCTGCTATGCATGTGTTTTCACTTTCAATAATCTTCAAAACACTGGTTTTACCTAATACTCTGTGAATACTTTGGGTATTTTAACTTTGAAAGTTAAGTAAGATTCTTGTTACCCTGGCTGCTCACACTAGCTTTCACTCAGAATGTCAAAAACTGCTCTTACGTAATGCTATGACAATGCTGTGGTTTCTTCCATTTTCAAATCTAAGAAGGATACTCATTTCTTTGGGATCTATTCATTTCTTGGAACTACAATCAACTTCAAATTCCTGGTTTTAACCAAAAGTTCTGTGAATCCTGAAGGTTCTTCATGTTTATAAAGTAAGAAAGATACTTGTTTCCTTGGCTGCTCTGACCTTGTTTTCACTAACAACCAGTGTCAAAACACTGCTTTTACCTAACGGTATGCAAATGCAGTAGTTTCTTCAGTTATGAAATCTTAGTAAGTTTTGTGTTTCATTTGCTGCTATACGTATATTTCACTTACAATCACCTTAAAAAACACTGGTTTTACCTAAAACTCTGTGAATGTGAAGGAGGTACTTCATCTTTCATAGGTAAGTAAGATACTTCTTTCCATGACTACTATGCACTTGCTTTCACTCACAATGTCAAAACTCTTCTTTTACCTAATGCTCTGCAAATGCAGAAATTCTTCCCTTTTGTAATATAAATAAGATACTTCTTTTTTGGCTGCTATGCATTTGTTTTCACTTACAACCAATGTTAAAACACTGCCTTTTCTATGCCTACGCTGCAGTGTCTCTACTTTGGAAATGTATGTAAGATTATTGTTTCTTTTGCAGTTATGCATGTGTTTTTCCCTTACAATCAACCTCAAAGAACTGCTGTATGAGTCAGCCAAAGGGGTGCTAATGTAAAATACCAAAAATGGGTTGGTCTTTATAAAGGGTATTTATTTGGGGTAGAAGCCCACAGATACCAGGCCATAAAGCATTAAATTTCTTCTCTCACCACAGTCTATTGCATGTGTTAGAGCAAGACAGCTGCTGGTGTTTGCCTGGGTTCAGGCTTCTGGGGTTGCTCTCTTCCAGGGGCTGCATTTCTCTACAGGCTTAGCTCCTGTTTCCTCCACAAGATCAGCTGTAGATGATCAGGTGAACGGCTTGCTTCTCTTCTCCTGGGGCCTTCTTTCCAACATCAAAACTGCTTCTCAAAAGACTGCTTCAACTGTCCTTTGCCTTGCCTTTTATATTCAATTCCCCACCCACTAAGGGGTGGGGCTCAACATCCTAATCCTAACCTAATCATGCCCAGATTAACAGATCAGTTCACAAGCATGATCCAATTATATTTTTGGAATTCATAATTACATCAAACTGCCACAACTGCTTTTCCCTAACACTTGGTGAATGCAGTTGGTTCTTCAGATTAGAAAACCAGTAAAGAAACTTGTTTCATTGGCTGCTTTGCACATGTATTCACTTCCAATCAACTTCAAGACACTGATTTCACCTAACTGTCTGTGAACACAGGAGGTACATCAACTTTGAAAAGTAAGAAAGATGCTAGTTTGTTTCACTGCTCTGCACTTGCTTTCACTCACAATGTCAATACACTGCTTTTACCTAATTCTAAGCAAATGCAGTGGTTTCTTCAGTTTGCAAAACTAAGCAGTATACTCATTCCATTGGCAGCTTTGCCATTGCTTGGAGTTTCATCTCCATGGGACTGCAAAGGCACTACAGACCTCAACAGTCAATGAATGCCCCATGGGCTCCATGGCCTTGAAGGCCTCCATTGCTTCCATGTGCCTGCACAGTCTCCACAGGCTCCACAGTCTCCACAAGCTCCATGAGCATGCACAGCCCCAAAGGCTCCATGGCCCAAAATGGGCTCCACAGTCTCCACAGTCCTCTTCATGATCCTCAGCCTCCTCAGCGTCCATAGCATCCACAGCTCCGTGGGCCTACATAACCTCCATATACTCCATGGACTCCACATTCCTCCATGGACTGAACAGACTATGCCGGCATCATGGGCTTGCACTGGCTCCATGGCCTCCTTGAGTTATAGAGGCTCTCCAGGCTCCCCAGGCTCCATGGGCTCCATGAGCTCCTTGAGCTCCAGTGGCTCCACAGGCTCCACATGTTCCACAGGCCTACACAGGTGCCATGGGCTTCATGGGGGCTATAGGCCTTCACAGGCTCCACAGGCCTCCATGAGCTCCATGGGCTCCCCAGTACTGCACTGACTCTATGGACTCCACAGTGTCCTCTGGCTTGCACAGGATCCACAGGCCTCCACCGCTTTCACCGCCTCTGTGGACTCCATCAGCTCCATGGGTTCCACATTCTCTACAGTGTCCATAGGCTGCATACATCAACATACTCCAATGGGCCCCATGGACTCAAAGAGCTCCACAGGATCCACAGGCCTGTACAGGCTCCACAGGCTCCCTGGGCCTGCATAGGCTATACAGGCTCCACAGGGTGTGAGAACTCCATGGTCTCCATGGACTTCATGGTCTTCATGGACTCATCCAAGTCCACAGGTCTTCACAGGATCCACAGGCCCTTATAAGCTCCATGGACTCCATGGGCTCCGCAGGTCTGCATAGGCTCCATTGGTTCCACAGGTTCCAGAGGGTATATTGGCCTCCACAGGCTCAAAATGACCCACAGGCTCCACTGGCCTACACAGCCTACACAGTCTTCATGCACTTCATGGTCTCCATGGACAGAACATGCTCCACAGGTGTCAATGGCCTCCAGGGGCCTGCATAGGTTCCACGGGTCTACATGGCCTCGACAGTCTCCATAAACTACATGGGCTTAACAGGCATTCATGGGCTACATATGCTCCATTGACTCTGCAGTCTTCATGGTCTCCATACCTCAACATGCTCCATGGTCCCCATGGGCTCCATGAGCTCCATAGGCTCCACAAGCCTCAACTGGCCTCACAGGCTCCAAGGTCTCCGCAACCACACAGTACTCCATGGAATCCCTGACCTCCAATGGCTTCATGATCTCCATGTCTACACATACTGAACTACGGGCTCCACAGGCTACATAGACTCCACATTATCCACAGGTTACGTGGGCCTGCACAGGCTCCAAAGGCCTCCGTGCATTCCAAAGTTTCCACAGGCTCCATAGGAACCACAGGCTCCATGCATATGCAGAATCTCCACAGGCTTCCACAGGCTCCACATGCTCCACAGGCTCCACAGTCTCGATGGAATCCACAGAATACAAAGGTTCCAATCATTTTTCCCTAACGCTAAGTGAATACAATTGGATCTTCAGTTTAGAGAAAAAATAAAAGGACTTGTTTCGTTGGCTGCTTTGTAAATGTTTACACTTAAAATCAACTTCAAGACACTGGTTTCACCTAACTCTCTGTGAATGCAGGAGGTATTTCAAGTTTGAAAGGGAAGTAAAATACTTGTTAGTGTGGCTGCTATACACTTGCTTTCACTCGCAACTAATGTCAAAACACTGCTTTTACCTAATGCTATTCCAATGCAGTGGTTTTTTCAGGTTTCAAAACTAATAGGATACTCATATCATTGACAGCTATGCACTATTTGGAGTTACAATCAACTTCAAAATCCTGGTTTTAACCTACAGTTCTGTTGATCCAGGAGGACTTTCACGTTTGTAAAGTATGAAAGATAATTGTTTCCCGGGCTGCTATGCACTTGCTCTCACAATGTCAAAACCCTTCTTTTACCTAATGCCCTGTCAATACAGAGGTTCTTCACTTTTGTAAAGAAATGAGAAACTTCTTTCCTAGGCTGCTATGCTGTTGTTTTCACTTACAACCACTGTCAAAACACCACTTTTACCTAGTGGTATGCCAATGTAGTAATTTCTTCAGTTTTGAAATGTAAGTAAGATTTGTGTTTCATTTGATGCTACGCATGTGTTTTAACATCTGATCACCTTCAAAACACTGGTTTTACTGAACACTCTGGGAATTCATGTGGTACTTCATCTTTGAAAGGTAAGTGAGATCCTTGACTCCCTGGTGTTATACTCTCGCTTCACTCAAAATGTCAAAATTCTGCTTTTATATAATGCTCTGCCAAAGCAGAGCTTCTTCACTTTTGTAAAATATATAAGATACTTACCTTGGCTGTTATGCACTTGTATTTTTACACTGCTTTTTCTGTGCCAATGCTGCAGTTACTTCACTTTTGAAATCTAAGTAAGATTCTTGTTTTTTGACATTATGCACTTGTTTTCACTTACAATCAACTTCAAATCACTGCTTTCCTTATTGCTCAGTGAATGCAGTCAGTTCTTCAGTTTAGAGAACCAATAAAGAGACTTGTTTCATTGGCTGCTTTGCACGTGTTTTCACTTACAATCAACTTGAAGACACTGGTTTCACTTAAGCCTCTGTGAATGTGGAAGGTACATCAAGTTTGAAAGGAAAGTAAGCTACTTGTTAGTTTGGCTATTGTTCACTTGCTTTCACTCACAATTAACATCAAAATACTGCTTTTACCTAATGCTATGCCAATGCATTGGTTTCTTCAGTTTTCAAAGCTAAGTAGGGGGAGGAGCCGGCTAGATGGCATTGGTGTAGGAGGGCACACACTGCAAGCTCCCAGAGCAAGGCAGATTGGGGACGGGGTCCTGCCCGGGGATCTGTGCTGTGCACGTGTGGACTGAGAAGCTTGGGACATCTATCTGCATGGATCGGTGGCGTGGACCGAACGGTGGAGATTCGTGAGTTTTGAGGCTGCCGGTGGAGGTTGGCACAGGTGGCTGAGCCCCGCGGTTACGGAAATAAAAAATAAAACTGCCATTTGGAGCCACGGGAGGGGCGAAAAAGTTTTATTTTCTGGGGAGCTGGCTGCCTGGCGCCCCTTGGAACTTGTGTGAACAGAGCAAACAAGCTAGGCAGCACCCGGTGAAACGGAGGGGGGATTTTGTTCGGGGAACGCGGCTGATTTCCCTAGCCACCCAGGGATAAGACCCGGGCCGCTGCGGAGCCAGGAGGAAGGGACACTTCCCAAAGAAGGGAGGGTTCGGTTGGAAGAAAGGGAAGGGTATTTTATATTTTTAGACATCGATCTGGCTGCCTGCACCGCCCCATAGCTTTGGGGAGCAGATAAGCCGAACTGAAGCAGCACCAGGCTGAGAGCAGACGCGAATCTGCACTCAAATTGATTTACTGAGCAGCCTGGTGACACTGGAGCTCGGCGCCAGAAGGGGCGGAATCCACCGTCTTTAGCGCTCTTCACTGACTAACATCAGAGTTTCAGCTAACCTGGGGAGTCCGGAAAGTGGAACGTGCTTGATTAATTTCCACAGGCCCAGCTAGGGTCCCTTCCGTAAGGGGGTTGGTCTAGAAGAGGAATTATTTTGGGTCCTGCATTTGGCTAAAAAAAAAAAAAAAAAAAAAAGTGAGGTCACCTCAACAATTGAAAAATAAATTCTTTTTAATTTAGTTTAATAGCTAAAGCCTGCTTCAGGACCTGCATATAGAACCCTGTGGGGAAATTCATTGATAAACACAAGTAGGCAGGAAGGATCCACGTGGACCCTAGGAGAATCATTGACCCCCCTTAGCTCTGTTTGACTGCTTGCCTGGGTGGAACATTCGTTTCTCTGTGTTATATTCTGGTCTATTGCTATTATTCCCATTTTCCTCCCCCCTTCCTTTTTCCTTCTATTTTTTTTTAAATAGGTGCTGCCAGCTGGTCGCTTATTTGCTGGGCTTCTTATTCAGTAATATCCCACTCGCTGTATATATTGATTCTGTATTACAAACTATCGCTTATCCTTCCTGCATGTTTCTGCCTTCTGTTTTCTGTTGTGGCTCTTAGAGACAACATTTTTTCATAGGCCCACAACTTAAGGGTGTCAATTTATATCCCATCTATTTTGTTTCCTTCTTCTTTTTCCTTTTTTTTTTATTAGTATTAACTTTTTCCTTTCAGACCTTTCTCTACTATTTCTCTACCTCCTCATAATTCTAGCCTTCTAAATCACTATATATATATATATTCCTCCATTTGTTTTCCCAGTCCATTATAGGAACTCCATATTTTTTCCTAGTACCCTACACTGCCTACACAAGTTAAATATTCATCTCATTAAGTCTCATTTTGCCCCTCTTCTAACTTTTATCAACATTTCTATTATCCTTCTGCCTTCCTTACATCTTTTGATTCCTCTGGCCCTAACCTTATGCCTTCAAGGGAACATAGAAAGAAGTAAGGAAATAAACTAAGAAGAAAAACTGCCAAAGAGAAAACTTAACTCACACGCAGAACCAACAGCTAAATAAAATTCTAGAGCATAGAGAAAAGCTAATCAACTGAACAAACCCATCAAGATAATATGATGACCAGAGGGCAACGGAAAAATACAAATGACTCTGAAAAACTGGAAAACATGGACCAGTCCAGTGCACAAGATAAAAACCAGGAAGCAATGCAGTACATCGAACAACTAATCAAAGCTATCCAAACAAATATCATGGACCAACTTAAAGAACTGAAGGAAGAGATTAAGGATATAAAGAAGACACTGGGAGAACATACTGAAAAAATAGCTAACACACCTAAAAAGGTAATGGATATGATGGCGAACAAAGACACAAGACAAGAAATGAAAAAGATGCTGGACTCACATGGCAGCAGAATTGAACAGGCAGAGGAAAGAATTAATGATATGGAAGACAATACAGTTGAAATCAAAGAGATTGTAGAAAAGATAGACAAAAGGATAGAAAAACTCCAGTATGATCTCAGGGAATTAACCGATAATGCAAGACGCACAAACATACGCATTATGGGCATCCCAGAAGGAGAAGAGAAGGGAAAGGGAACAGAAGGAGTGTTGAAGGAAGTTATGGCTGAAAACTTCCCAACTCTATTGAGAAAGATGGATGTGCAGATCGAGGAAGCACAGAGCACCCCAAATAGTATAAATCCCAACAGGCCAACTCCAAGACATATACTTGTCAAACTGTCCAATGCTCAAGACAAAGAGAAAATACTCAAGGCAGCAAGAGATAAGAGAACCATCACATACAAGGGAAGCACAATAAGATTAAGTGCTGATTTCTCAGCTGAAACCATGGAGGCTAGAAGACAGTGGTATGACATAGTCAAAACACTAAAAGAAAAAAATTCCAGCCACGAATTCTCTATCCAGCAAAATTGGCTTTCAAAAATGATGGAGAGTTCAAAATATTCACAGATAAACAGCAATTAAGAGAGTATGTCAAGAAGAAACAAGCACTTTAAGAAATACTAAAGGAATCTCTACAAATTGAAAGGAAAAAACAAAGGAGAGAGAGTTGGAGGAGAGTTTAAAAACAACTGAAAACTCAAAAAGAGAAACAAAACAACATATGACATACATTAACCCAAAGAAAAAACGACTGAAGTAAGAAATTCGTTACGAGTAATAACACTGAATGTTAATGGATTAAATTCACCAATCAAAAGACACAGATTGGCAGAATGGATAAGAAAATATGATCCATCTATATGCTTTCTACAAGAAACCCACCTTCGGCGTAGGGATTCAAGGAGGCTGAAAGTGAATGGCTGGAAAACCATTTTACAAGCTAACAATAGCCAAAAAAGGGCAGGAGTAGCTATTCTAATATCAGACAAAATAGAGTTTAAATGCAAAACTATTGTAAGAGACAAAGATGGATACTACATATTAGTAAAAGGAGTAATCTCTCAAGAAGAGAGAACAATCATCAACATTTACGCACCTAATCGAGGTGCCTCAAAATACGTGCGGCAAACTCTGGAAAAACTAAGAGGAGAAATAAGTTCCTCTACAATTATAGCAGGGGACTTCAACACACCACTATCATCATTAGACAGAAGATCTAGGCAGAGAATGAATAAAGAAACGAAGGCACTCAACAATACATTAGAAGATTTGGACTTAATAGACATATACAGAACACTACACCCAAATACAGTGGGATTTACATTCTTCTCCAGTGCACATGGAACATACTCCAAAATAGACGACATGCTAGGCCACAAAACAACACTCAATGAATTCAGAAAGATTGAGATTATACAAAGTAATTTCTCTGACCACAACGGAATGAAGTTGGAAATCAATAAGGGCCAGAGAAAAAGGTTAGGCACAATGATATGGAAGTTAAACAACACACATTTAGACAAACAGTGGATCAAAGAGGAAATTTCAAAAGAAATCAGTAACTACCTTGAAACTAATGAAAACAACAACACAACATATCAAAACCTATGGGATGCAGCGAAAGCAGTCCTGAGAGGGAAGTTCATAGCCATAAATTCATATATTAAAAAAGAAGAAAGAGCTAAAATTGAATACCTAAATGCACACTTGGAGGAATTGGAAAAACAACAACAAACTAAACCTAAAGGAAGTAGAAAACAGGAAATAACAAAGATTAGAGCAGTACTAAATGAAATAGAGAATAAGAAAGCACTGGTAACAATAAACAAAACCAAAAGCTGGTTCTTCGAGAATATCAACAAAATTGACAAACCCTTAGCCAGACTAACAAAGAAAAAGAGAGAACAGATGCAAATACATAAAATAAGGAATGAGCAAGGTGATATCACTACTGACCCCACAGAAATAAAGAGTATCATAAGAGGATACTTTGCAAAATTATATGCCAACAAGAATGACAATTTAGAGGAAACGGACAACTTTCTAGAAACCCACAAACAGCCGACATTGATGAAAGAAGAAAAAGATGAACTCAACAGCCCAATTACAAGTAAGGAGATAGACTCAGTCATTAAAACCCTCCCAACTAAGAAGAGTCCAGGACCAGATGGCTTCACAGCTGAATTCTACCAAGCATTCCGGAAAGAGCTAACACCAATTCTACTTAAGCTCTTCCAAAAAATAGAAGTAGAAGGAATACTACCTAACTCATTCTATGATGCCAACATTACCCTAATACCAAAACCAAATAAAGATACCACAAGAAAAGAAAATTACAGACCAATTTCTCTAATGAACCTAGATGCTAAAATCCTTAACAAAATACTTGCTAATCGCATTCAACAACATATCAAAAGGATTAAACACCATGACCAAGTGGGTTTCATCCCAGGTATGCAAGGATGGTTCAATATAAGAAAATCAATCAATGTAATACACCACATAAACAAACTGAAAGAAAAAAATCACATGATCATCTCTATAGATGCAGAAAAAGCATTCGACAAAATACAGCACTCTTTCCTCATAAGAACACTACAAAAGATAGGAATAGATGGAAACTTTCTGAAAATGATAAAGGGTATATAAGAAAAACCCAAAGCTAACATCATTTTCAACAGTGAAATCCTAAAAGCCTTCCCTCTGAGATCGGGAACAAGAGAAGGATGCCCACTATTACCACTCCTATTTAATATTGTCTTAGAAGTTCTTGCACGAGCACTGAGACAAGAAAAGGACATAAAAGGCATCCAGATTGGAAAAGAAAAAGTAAAAATTTCATTATTTGCAGATGACATGATCCTATACATAGAAAGCCCTGAGAAATCGACAACAAGGCCTCTAGAACTTATAAAGGAGTTCAGTAATGTTGCAGGCTATAAGATCAATGCTCAAAAATCGGTAGCATTTCTATACACCAATAACCAGCAAACTGAGGAGGAAATCAGGAAAAAAATACCATTTACAATAGTAAACAAAAGAATCAAATACCTAGGAATAAATTTAACTAAAGATGTAAAGGACTTATATACAGAAAACTACACAACACTGTTAAAGGAAATCAAAGAAGACTTAAATAAATGGAAAAATATTCCGTGTTCATGGATGGGAAGATTAAACATCATCAAGATGTCTATCCTACCCAAACTAATCTACAGAATTAATGCAATCCCAATAAAAGTCAACACTATATTTTTTAAGGAACTGGAAAAACTAACCTCAAAATATATTTGGAGAGGTAAGAGGCCCCGAATTGCCAAAGATATATTGAAAAAGAAAAATGAAGTTGGAGATATCACATTACCTGACTTTAAAACATACTACAAAGCTACAGTGATCAAAACTGCATGGTATTGGCACAAGGATATACCTACTGACCAATGGAACCGGATTGAGAGTTCTGATATAGATCCTCGCATATACAGTCATCTGATATTTGACAAGGCCACGAAACACACTCAGCTGGGAGAGAGTGGCCTCTTTAACAAGTGGTGCTTGGAGAACTGGATATCCATATCCAAAAGAATGAGAGAAGAATACCATCTTACACCTTATACAAAAATCAACTCAAGATGGATCAAAGATCTAAATATAAGAGCCAAAATCATAAAAACCTTGGAAGATAATGTAGGGAATCATCTACACGACCTTGTAATAGGAAATGGTTTCATGAACTTCACAGCCAAAGCACGAGCAGCAAGAGAAAAAAATGATAAATGGGATCTCCTCAAAATTAAAAACTTCTGCACCTCTAAGGATGTTATTAAGAAAATAAAAAGGCAACCTACCCAATGGGAAAAAATATTCGGCAACCATATATCTGATAGGAGCCTAATATCCTGCATATATAAAGAAATCCTTCACCTCGAAAATAAAAGGACAAACAACCCATATAAAAAATGGGCAAGTGACCTGAAAAGACACTTCTCCAAGGAAGAAATACAAATGGCTAAAAAGCACATGAAAAAATGCTCAACATCACTTGCTATCAGGGAAATGCAAATCAAAACTACAATGAGATAACATCTTACACCCATCAGAATGGCAGCTATTAAAAAAACAGGAGACACTAAATGTTGGAGAGGATGTGGATGAATAGGAACCCTCATCCACTGCTGGTGGGACTGCGGTATGGTCCAGCCACTGTGGAGGACAGTTTGGCGGTTCCTCAGAAAACTTGCAAAAGATCTTCCGTATGATCCAGCAATTCCACTACTGGGTATATACGCAGAAGAACTGAAAACAAAAATACAAACAGATATATGCACACCAATGTTTATAGCGGCATTGTTCACCATTGCCAAAAGTTGGAATCAGCCCCGGTGCCCATCAACAGACGAATGGATAAGCAAAATGTGGCACATACATACAATGGAATATTACTCAGCGGTAAGAAGGAACGAAGTGATAACACATGGAATAACGTGGATATATCTTGAAGACCTTATGTTGAATGAAGCAAGCCAGGCACTGAAGGATGAACAGTATATGACCTCACTGATCTGAACTGAGGAAAGTGAGCAGTCTCTGAGAACCATTGTCTGAAAGATAGGTTAACAAAGGAGAGTAAGAGAAGAGCAGGCTTTGAGCCATCTCCCATATAGACATAATCTATGATAAAGGGATAGAGTGTGGTTGCATGTTGGGGGATGGGGCAGATGAGCGGTGGTGTTCCTGGGTTCGGTGGTACAGCATTGGGGGGTGAATGGATTAGGAAGTGCTGGTTCAAATCCCCAGGGTATGTAAATGTGAATCGTGACATTCCATGGGTTAGGAGAGGGTGGTATCATGTGCCCTGGGGGGCTGGGGAGAAGGGAACAGTCAAGATCTAATGGGATGTTTGGTGGTCATGGGGAAGGTTTTTCATTACCTTTCAGTAATGGACACAGGACCTGGTAAATATCGCCAAAATTATTTAACTGTATCATCTGAATTGTAAACTATACTGTAAATCACTGACAATGTTTAGTTGCTATATTTTGCTATCTGCATAACAGTTATAACAATGCTAACAACCAAAAAAAAAAAAGGAGGGGGAGTTAATATGGGGTGGGGAAGCGGGGGTGGTTTGGTATCTGGGAGTCTCCGGCACTCCGTGTGTGACTTTGCTGTGACCTAAAACTTCTTTGAAAATTAAATGAAAAATTGGGAGACAATGGGATTGAGAGGAGGAAGGTGTCATGGCACACCAGACATCCGATAACACAGTGATAAAGGGAAGGAAAAAAGAAGAGAGAAAGGAAATAAAAATGAATATATATATATATATTTTAAAGGCATTTCCTTGGCTTTTTTGCCCATTTTTTTAATGTCCCAATCCACTAATTATATTTTATTTTGTTTTGTTCTTTGTTTGATTATTTGTTTTTTTTCCTTCTCTCTCTCTCTCTCTTTTTTTTTTCCCCCTGAGTTTCCTTAAGTTTTTCTCTTGCATGTAAGCTTATCACACTTGTTTCTTTTCCTAGTAAGTGTATTTGATTATTTTATGGACTAAATATTCATGGAGGATTTGGATTACAGAAGGGTTACAATGGGTACTGCGGGGGATTATTGGGGGGAGGGTGTCTGGGGGGGGTTCGTGGGGATTGGTTCAACCGAATATACATGAAAGATATACAAAATCATTCAAAGGATCGGGGGATGGGGCATGGTCACGATGGGTGGATAATCACACAATAAATGAGGGAATCTGAATTCCTAGCCTGGAGAGCTCTGCCACAATCTCCAAGGGAGCAGTAATAGTCCTCTGAGTGTAGGAACAGTGCCTGTCAAAATAGGATGACCCACTGATGGTTTTTTGTTTTGTTTATTGTTTTTGTTTTCGTTTTTTGTTTGTTTGTTTTTTATTGATGACTACCCTTGTGAATTTTTGCTCTTGCAAATGAGACTTAGCCTGCAGTAGTGGGGTGCCTAAGGGTTGCCACCTGAGAGCCTCCTTGTTGCTCAAATGTGGCCTCTCTCTAAGCCAAACTCAGCATATGATTGCATTACCTTCCCCCCAAC
>JAKSZT010037035.1:0-14764 GCA_026826555.1 Tolypeutes matacus
GGAAGTGGATGTGGCTCAGGTGACTGGGCTCCTGCCTACCACATGGGGAGTCACTGATTCAGGTCCAGGTGCCTTCTAAAGAAGACAGCAAGCTGATGTGATGGGCAGGGTTGGTGAGCTGTTGAAACAAGATGACACAAGAGATGTGGGGAGGAAAAAATATAATGAAAGACACAACAAAGCAGGGAGCGGAGGTGGCTCAAGTGATTTAGACAACCCCCTCCCACATCAGAGGTCCTGGGTTTGGCTCCCAGTATCTTCTGAAACAAGGAAGATGAACAGACACAGCAAGTGAAAGATGACAAGGTGGTGGGGAGAAATAAATAAATAATAATAAATAAAATAAATCTTAAAAAAATAAATATATAAAAGTGGCAGTGAATATGGAACCAGTCTTCGTGGGAAAACAAGCAAGTTTTGTGGCAGTTATGATTAGCAAAAAAATACAAGAAAGTTGGGGAAATTCTACAGAAAGTTACTATTTCTATAATTAGAATTTTTATCCAAACTATAGGAGAGGGTGTAATAAATCTTCATGATCTACCAGATAGTCTAAAACTGAGAGTACAGAAGATCATGTGGGAATTCAAAAAATGCTTATGAGTTAATATATATTGAAAAGAGAAGACCATTGTCTTTCACTTTATTACAACAACATGCAGTAGATGAACATGTGAACAGAAATTAAGGGGAATATGTAAGAAATTAAATTTATTATATTGAAGAGTTAAGAATAGAGGTGTAAAAATTTTGTCTCCTATACCATTTTATTTTATGTGATAAAATAAAGTTCATGTACTAAATATACTTTTCTGTTTTCCAAAGTTAAGACTAATATACAATTTTCCAAAAACCATTAACTATAATATACAGATTCATAATTACAAAGAAAAAGAACATAGTTCCTTAAGTGATATGAATTGAAAGATTGGAAATGTTTCCATGATACCCCAAATGTACTCCCAATAGCCTCTACTACTCCACTGAGAATTAAAACCAATGATCAGCCTCAACTACAACTCAGCACAGCAGCCAAAAGCTGGAAACAACTGAAATGCCCATTAACAAAAGAATGCATAGACAAAAGGTGGTATATGCATATTAGGGATTATTATTCAGCCACAGGTAAAAATGTAGTCGTGAGACATGCTGCAACACAGAAGAACCTTGAAAACATTATGCTCAGTCAAAGAAGGAAGGAGCATAGGATCAAAATTGTATGACACCACTTATAAGAGATTAGTAGAAATGGTAAGTTTGCAGAAATAGAAAGCATATTAAAAGTTACTGGGGGAGGGTTAGGGAGGAGGGAAGAGGAGTGTTTCAGAAAAAAAAAAGAAGAGGCTCTTTTTATTAATTGCTAAATTATTAATAAAGAGTTGAAGCTTCTCTTTAGTGGGTAGCAAGATCCTTTCCAATCTATCTCCCGGGTAAACAGGCAACCTGTTTCCGTGCTCCTTTTACCTTAGTGTGCTCTGTACCACACTGAGCTATCATTTTCTTTCTTCTACACTAATTCTGATTTTCCCTCCTACTTGGAGTTTTCTTTTCCTCTTCTTTCTGGTGCACATTTCTTCCTTCCAGACCCAGCTCAAAATCCATCACTTCTGGGTATTTTTCCCTGATGCTCCCAAACAGAAACAATTGCTGCAGAATACGTGTTTTCCACATATGTATCTAGAGTTTAGCACCTAAATTATCATAATTATTTGTTTTCAAATGTGTCTCTCTGTTCTGTAGGAATTATGCCTCAGGAACCATCTCTATAAATGATAACCTAGATACCCAAAAAACATATATTAAAATGAATAGAGTATAAATGAATTCAAAATTATAACAACTTACATTAATTCAACTCCAAAGTGAGCAGCAGTTGAAGCATTTTAAAATCTTTCCATTACTACAATATTACTTAATATTAAAGATTTGACCAATTAAAATGGTTAAAATGTATTTTATATTATGTACAATTTATCACAATTTTAAATAAATAATTAATTTTAAACTGCATCCAACTTGAAACTCCTTTTATAAACATTAAAGTCCATTTCAATTCTGAGGTTCTGAAGCTTTCTTATGATTTGGAAAGTTCAAATACTTCAAGTTAAAAACTTTAAAATGATTTAAATCTTTACACAAGAGACCAGCAAAATGAATGAGTAGAGTCTTCACCTATTAAGTATAATTTTCTGTTGGTATATCCTTTAAATTATAACTTCATTTTGATCATTGCATCTGGTTACAATGTGCTAATCCATCATTTATCATTCATCATTCTCAAAATCTAACAAAAAAGGGGATGAACACTTGAATCAAGTGGCATCTACGTACATCTCAAAAGCTGGTTGGTTTATCCATAATGATCTTGCCAAAATCCTCCTGAATTTGCTGCAAAATTACACTACAAAGTGAAAATTCATTCCTGATATAGTTTTCGGTCATATATTCAAAAGACTTGGGTGTAAACAATTGCTGTCATTATATGCTATAACTTGCTAATTTTGTAACATGAAAATATAATATTGTCTTTCAAGGCAAAAGTTTGGAAAAAGGACTTATACATTTAAAAATAAAATAGGTAGTTAACATAATTTTCATGAAAAATGATCAGTAAGCATATGTGTACTCAGTAAAAGAAGTTAAAAAAAATTACTCAAGGGGAAACAATATCAGATAACCAAGAAAATTAGCAATAAGCCATTTTTCCAAAGTTGTGCATCTGAGCAAGAGCTTAGAGGTTGGCCCTCTAAGAAGCTTACTGAGACCAGAATGTGCCACAGAGGATAATATCAAACTAATGTTTTTGTCTAATTACAGGCAAAGAGTGTTATAGAATGGTTATAAAGAGAATATCATTATCCAAGGCACAAAAAAATTTAAATCTCATCTCTAACAGAAGATCTTTGTGACTATATGTCAATGTGGCTTAACTGCTTTAAACTGCAGTTTTCTTATCCCTGGAAATGGGAATATGAAGTTACAAAAAAATTATAAATCACTCAGTAACAGGTAGCTATAATATTTAGTACTAATAACAGGTTTTTTTAAAAAGTGAAAACATGAATGAGAGTTCTGAACATGTGCCTGTCTTCCTCCAGCTGTGGATTTGAGAAGTTCGAAGCATAAACTAGTTACATATCCAGAAAGCCTTCTAATAACACATAGCATTGTTGGTCAGACACATCATGCATTGTTATGGGACAATTGAACAAAATGTGGAAAAATGCATTTCTGAAAAAGCATTGAAGACCAACACAAAGATCATGGCTCAAAATAAACTGTTGAATAAGACAGAAATTTTCAAAGACCTTCTTTGACATTGTCAACTGAGCATGTCACCATGAAAATGTAAAGGTAAAAAGAAAAATCAAAAGATGAAATTAAAAGCAAGTCATAATCTAAACAAATGCAGCACAATTATAATTTTACTGTGACCTATATCTTTGAAATACTGGCCTCTCTGTTGCTTTGAGGTATGCTTCCTGGTAAACTTTCTACATGTTCTTTGCTGTATGCATGTGATTGCATGGTGGTGGACAGAAATGCACAAATGCTGACTGGTCTTACATCTTATTCATGATCATCAATATCAAGTGGATTCCCATGTTCCCCACCTCCCACACCTCCCATAACATCCCACATAAACATCTTTCATTAGTGTGGCACATTACCTGCAATGGATATACACATCCTGGGACATTGCCACTAAGCATGGACCACAGTTCACATTGTAGACCACACTCTCTCCCACACAGTTCTGCATGGTATATGCTGATGTAAAATGGCTTATATCTGTCATTGTAATGTCACTCAGGATAATTTCCAAGTCCTGAAAAAGCCCCTGTATTACAACTGCTTTTCCCTTCCCTGCCCCCAAAGCATCCGGTGGCCACTGGTTCCACCTCACTGTTGTAATTTCTTCCAGTGCTTGAATCACAATATGTCTACAGCAGAATACCATTAAATCCACTCTACTCCATAGCTCTTCCCCCAATCTTGAGGAGTTTGGGATGGTGATGTCCACTCCACCTCCAAGTGAGAATGGGCTTATATCCCATGGATATGGTGGATGGGATTTTCCTACCTGCAGGTGCAGGCTCTCTCCATTCCCTGGAATGGCTGTTATCCATCATTGTCTCCTCACCAGATGACTTGGTTGAGTCCATAGAGCTGTAGAGTAGCAGTTGCAGCTTCACCAAGATTCCAGGCACAGCTGGCACATGGGCAGGCCAGAGGGTCCAGTCTCTGGAAGTACACCTACAAATTCCAGCCTCACATATAAGTCTGAATGGAAGAGACTGATGGACCATGTGCAGGGTGGACTTATTTGAGTCCAACTCTATCACTCTCAGGAGCACAGATTCCAAAGTAGAACCCACTGATAAGGCATCAATCTCTGGAGCTATCCCCCCTTATATAGGACCTGGGTGTCTCCAGAGCCCTCAGGAGACCCTCTGTGTGGGGTGAAAACCACTTTGGTGTTCTATGAGAACTGAGGTGTGTGTAAGCGTTACCTCTGGGATGACGTCCTGACTCTCTTTGAAGTCTCTTAGCCACATGAACTCATTTGTCTTTACCTTTTCCTCCTTTTTGTCAAGGTCTTTTTCCAGACATATTGCCAGTTAACACTTGGTATTAATCCCTTGTTGCCAGGGAGGCTCATCCCAAGAGTCATGTCCCATGCTGGGGGGAAGGTAATGCATTCATATGCTGAGTTTGGCTTAGGGAGAGGACACATTTGAGCAACAAGGAGGCTCTCAGGTGGCAATCCTTAGGCACCCCATAACAGTAGGTTAAGTTTCAATTACAAGAGCAAAGACTCATAAGGCTAGTCGTCAATAACAAGAACCCATCAGTGGACCATCATCTTTTGCCCAACAATGCCCCTGCACTCAGGTGACTGTTGATGCTCCCTTGGAGAATGTGGCAGAGCTCTCCAGGCTGGGAATTCAGAGTTCCTTCATTTATTGAGTGATTGCTTACCCACCATGACCATGTCCCATCCCTTGATGATTTGAAAAATTTTATATATCTTTCATGTATATTTAGATGAACTTCCTCCCATGAATCCCCCATCCCTGACTCCCCCCACCAATGATACTCTGCTGCCCCCATTGTAACCCGTCTGTGATCCAAACCTTCCTTGAAGATGAAGCCCATATAATAAACAAATACAATTAATAGGTAAATGAAATAATAATGTTAAGCTTAAATGTAAGAGATAAAATACATGGAAACTCAGAAAAAAAAACTAAAAATAAAATATAATTAATGGATTGGGACATTCAAAAATGGGAAAAAAATTTTTTTAAATTATTTTTTTCCTTTTATCACTGCATTATTAGGTGTCCAGTCTGTACCATGGACCCTTCCCCCTCTCATTCTCCAGTGTCTCCCAAATTTTCATTTAATTTTCAAAGAAGTTTTAAGTCACAGCAAAATCACACACAGAATACTAGAGACTCTCATATACCCAACCTCCTTACCCTATCCTCACTCAAATTAAAACATACCCCCCCTTTTTTTGTGGATGGTAGCATTGTTATAACTGTTATACAGATAGTGAAACATAGCTACCAATTATTGTCAATGGTTTACAGTATAGTTTAAAATTTAGACGGTAGAGTTTAAAAATTTTTGATGATATTTACCATGTCCTGTGTCCATTACTGTAAGGTATTGAAAAACATTTTCCATGACCACTAAATACCCCGTGTTTGATCTTTTCTGTTCCTTCCTCCCCATCCCCCTGGGGCACATGACACTCCCCTGTCTTGACTCATTGGATGACAAGATTCATAGTTACATGCCCTGGGTATTCTAACCTGCCCTTCCTAATCTAATGACTGACAACCCTGCACCACCAAACCCAGTAATGTCACTACCCACCTGTCCTATCCTTCAAAATGCAACTATACTCTATCATTTTAACATAAATTATGTCCATATGGGTGATGGCTCACAACCTACTCTTCTCTTTCCCTTGTTAACCTATCTTTCAGACAATGGCTCTCAGAGACTGCTCACTTTCCTCAATTCAAATCAGTGAGGTCATATACTGTTCATCCTTCAATGCCTGGCTTGCTTCACTCAACATAAGGTCTTCAAGATTCATCCATGTTATTCCACGTGTTAGCACTTTATTCCTTCTTACAGCTGAGTAATCTTCCATTGTACGTATGTACCACATTTTGTTTATCCATTCATCTGCTGGTGGGCACCGGGGCAGATTCCAACTTTCGGCAATTGTGAACAATGCCACTATGAACATTGGTGTGCATATATCTGTTCGTGTCTTTGCTTTCAATTCTTCTGGGTATATACCCAGCAGTGGAACCACTGGATCATACAAAAGATCTATATTTAGTTTTCTGAGGAACCGCCAAACTGTCCTCCACAGTGGTTGGATCATTCCACAATCCTACCAGCAGTGGATGAGGGTTCCTATTCCTCCACATCCTCCAACACTTATATTCTGCTGTTTTTTTAATAGCTGCCATTCTGATGGGTGTAAGATGGTATGTCATTGAGGTTTTGATTTGCATTTCCCTAATAGCTAGTGATGTCGAGCATTTTTTTCATGTGCTCTTTAACCATTTGTATTTCTTCCTTGGAGAAGTGTCTTTTCAGGTCACTTGCCCATTTTTAAAGTGAGTTGTTTGTCTTAATTTTCGAGGTGTAGGATTTCTTTATAGACGCAAGATATTAGGCTCTGATCAAATATATGGTTGCCAAATACTTTCTCCCATTGAGTAGGCTGCCTTTTTATTTTCTTAATAATGTCATTTGAGGTGCAGAAGTTTTTAATTTTGAAGAGATCCCATTTATCTATTTTTTCTCTTGCTGCTCGTGCTTTGGGTGTGAAGTTCATGAAAACATTTCCTATTACAAGGTCCTATAGATGCTTCCCTACGTTATCTTCCAAGGTCTTTATAGTTTTGGCTTTCATATTTAGATCTTTGATCCATCTTGAGTTGATATTTGTATAAGGTGTGAGATGGTATTCTTCTCTCATTCTTTTGGATATGGATATCCAGTTCTCCAAGCACCACTTGTTAAGAGGCTGTTCTCTCCCAACTGAGTGGGATTGGTGGCCTTGTCGAATATCAGATATATATGCGAGGATCTATATTGGAACTCTCCGTTTGGTTCCATTGGTCAGTAGGTCTATCCTTGTGCCAATACCATGCAGTTTTGAGTAGTGTAGCTTTGTAGTATGTTTTAAAGTCAGGCAATGTGATACCTCCAACTTCATTTTTCTTTTTCAATATGTCCTTGGCAGGTTGGGGCCTCTTACCTTTCAAAATATATTTTGTAGTTAGTTTTTCCAGTTCCTTAGAAAATACAGTGTTGATTTTTATTTGGAGTGCATTAAATCTGTAGATTAGTTTGGATAGGATAGACATCTTGATGTTTAATCTTCCTATCCATGAGCAAGAATATTCTTCCATTTATTTAAGTCTTCATTGATTTCCTTTAACAGTGTTGTGTAGTTTTCTGTATATAAGTCCTTTACATCTTTAGCTAAATTTATTCCTAGGTATTTGATTCTTTTAGTTACTATTGTAAATGGTATTTTTTTCCTGATTTCCTCCTCAGATTGCTCGTTATTGGTGTACAAAAATGCTACTGATTTTTGAGCATTGATCTTATAGCCTGTGATATTACTGAAATCCTTTATAAGTTCTAGAAGCTTTGTTGTAGATATCTCAGGGCTTTCTATTATAGGATCATGTTGTCTGCAAATAATGAAAATTTTGCTTTTTCTTTTCCAATCTGGATGCCTTTTATATCCTTTTCTTACCTCAGTGCTACTTCTAAGACAATGTTAAATAGGAGTGGTGATAGTGGGCATCCTTGTCTTGTTCCTGATCTCAGGGGGGAGGTATTTTAGGATTTCACCATTGAAGATAATGTTAGCTTTGGGTTTTTCATATATACCCTTCATCATATTCAGAATGTTTCCTTCTATTCCTATCTTTTGTAGTGTTTTTATCAGGAAAGAGTGCTGTATTTTGTTGAGTGCCTTTTCTGCATCTTTAGAGATGATCATGTGATTTTTTTCCTTTCAACCTGTTTATGTGGTGTATTACATTGATTGATTTTCTTATATTGAACCATCCTTGCATACCCTGGATGAAACCCACCTGCTCATGGTGTATAATCCTTTTTATATGTCTTTGAAGGCAATTAGCAAATATTTTGCTGAGGATTTTAGCATCTAGGTTCATTAGAGAAATTTGTCTATAATTTTCCTTTCTTGTGGTATCTTTGTTTGGTTTTGGTATTAGGGTAATGGCGTCATAGAATGAGTTAGGCAACATTCCTTCTACTTCTAATTTTTGGAAGAGCTTAAGCAGAATTGGTGTTAGCTCTTTCTGGAATGTTTGGTAGAAGCCATCTGGTCCTGGGCTCTTCTCAGTTGGGAGGTTTTTGATGACTGAGTCTATCTCTTTACTTGTAATTGTAATTTACTTGTAATCGAGTTCCTTGATTTCTTCATTCATCCATGTAAGCTGTTTGTGAGTTTCTGGAAACTTGCCCATTTCCTCTAAATTATCATTCTTGTTGGCATATGATTTTTCAAAGTATCCTCTTATGATACTCTTTATTTCTGTGGGGTCAGTAGTGATATCCCCTTGCTCATTTCTTATTTTTGTATTTGCATCTGTTCTCTCTTTTTCTTTCTTAGTCTGGCTAAGTGATTGTCAATTTTATTGATCTTTCGAAGAACCAACTTTTGGTTTTGTTTATATTTTCTACTGATTTCTTATTTTCTAATTCATTTAGTTCTGCTGTAATCTTTGTTATTTCCTTCTTTTTTCTTCCTTTAGATTTAGTTTATTGTTGTTTTTCCAATTCCTCCTGTTGTGCAGTTAGGTCTTCAATTTTAGCTCTTTCTTCTTTTTAAATATATGTATTTATGGCTATGAACTTCCCTCTCAGGAAATCTGAGATTTTGATATGTTGTGTTGTCGTTTTCATTAGCTTCAATGTAGTTACTGATTTCTTTTGAGATTTCCTCTTTGACCCACTGTTTGTCTAAGAGTTTGTTGTTTAACTTCCATATCTTTGTGCCTAGCCTGTTTCTCTGTCCTTTAGTGATTTCCAATTTCATTCTATTTTGGTCAGAGAAATTACTTTGTATAATCTCAATCTTTCTTAATTCACTGAGAGTTGTTCTGTAGCCTAGCATGTGGTCTATCTTGGAGTATGTTCCATGTGCACTTGAGAAGAATGTAAATCCTGCTGTATTTGGGTGTAATGTTCTGTATATGTCTATTAAGTCGAGGTCCTCTAATGTATTGTTCAGAGCCTTTGTTTCTTTATTGATTCTCTGTCTAGATGTTCTGTCCAATGATGACAATGGTGTATTAAAGTCCCTGCTATAATTGTAGAGACATTTATTTCTCCATTAAATTTTTCCAGAGTTTGCCTCACATATTTTGTGGCACCCCAATTAGGCGCATAAATGTTTATGATTGTTCTCTCTTCTTGAAAGTTTACCCCTTTTACTAATATATAGTGTCCATCTTTGTCTCTAACAATAGTTTTGCATTTAAAGTCTATTTTGTCTGATATTAGAATAGCTACTCTTGCCCTTTTTTGATGATTATTAGATTGTAAAATTGTTTTCCAACCATTTACTTTCAACATCCTTGAATCCCTGGGTCAAAGATGAGTTTCTTGTAGACAGCATATAGATGGATCATATTTCCTTATCCATTCTGACAATCTGTGTCTCTTGAGTGGTGAATTTAATCCATTAACATTCAGTGTTATTACTCACAATGAATTTCTTACTTCAGCCATTTTTTCTTTAGGTTAATGTATGTCATATGTTGTTTTCTTTCTGTTTTTGTCTTTGTAGTTGTTTTAAAACTCTCCTCCAACTCTCTCTCCATTATTTTTTCCTTTCAACTTGTAGATCTTCCTTTAGTATTTCTTGAAGTGCCGGTTTCTTATTGACATACTCCCTTAATTTCTGTTTACCTGTGAATATTTTGAACTCTCCATCATTTTTTTTGATGCCAGTTTTGCTGAATAGAGAATTTGTGGCTGGAAGTTTCTTCCTTTTAGTACTTTGACTATGTCATACCACTGTCTTCTTGCCTCCATTGTTTAAGATGAGAAATCAGCACTTAATCTTATTGTGCTTCCCTTGTATGTGATGGTTCTCTTTTCTCTTGCTGCCTTGAGTATTTTCTCTTTGTCTTGAGCATTGGACATTTTGACAAGTATATGTGTTGAAGTTGGCCTGTTGTGATTTATACTGTTTGGGGTGTGCTGTCCTTCCTGGATCTGCACATCCATCTCTCTCAATAGGGTTGAGAAGTTTTCAGCCATTATTTCTTTCAACCCTACTTCCATTCCCTTTCCCTTCTCTTCTCTTTCTGGGATGCCCATAATGCATATGTTTGTGTGTTTTGTGTTGTCGGTTAATTCCCCAAGTCCCTGTTGGGTTTTCTCTATCTTTTTGTCTATCTTTTCTACTATCTGTTTGATTTCAAATGTATTGTCTTCCACATCACTAATTCTTTCTTCTGCCTGTTAAAACCTGCTGTTATGTGAATCACATGTCTTTTTGATTTCTTGGGTTGTGCCCTTGATCACCATCATATCTGTTATTTTTTTGCATATGTTTACAATTTCTTCAGTATGTTCTCCCAGTGTCTTCTTTATATCCTTAATCTCTTCCTTCACTTCATTAAGTTGGTCCATGATATTTGTCTGGAAAGCTTTGATTAGTTATTTGATGTTCTGCATCTCTTCCTGGCTTTTAGTTTGTTCATTGGACTGGTCCATGTCTTCCTGTTTCTCAGTGTGGTTTGTAATTTTTTGTTGCCCTCTAGTCAACATTTTATCTTGATTGGTTTATTCATTTGATTAGCTTCTCTCTCTGCTCTAGAGTTTTATTTAGCTGGTGGTTTTGCGTGTGTGTTAAGTTTTCTCTTTGATACTTTTTCTTTTTATTTTATTTCCTTGCTTCTTTCTATGTTCCTTTGAAGGCAAAAGATTAGGGCCAGAGGAATTGAAAGCTGTGAGAAAGGAAGAAGGATAATAGTAATATTGATAAAAGTTAGAAGAGGTGCCAAACAAGTCTTAGTGAAATGAATATTTAACTTATGTAGGCAGTGTAGAGTGATAGGAAAAAAAGTGGCTTACCTACAATGGACTGGGAAACCAAATAGAATAATATATATATATATAATGATTTAGAAGGCTAGAATGATTAGGAGGGAGAGAAAGAGGGAAGAAAGGGCTGAAAGTAAAAAGTTAATATTAATTAAAAAAGAAGAAAACAGAATAGATAGAATAGAAATTGATACCCTTAAGTTGTGGTTTAATGAAAAAACGTGGTGTGTAAGAACTACAACAGAAAGCAGAAGGCAGAAAGATGAAGGATGGGGAAGGTATAATTTGGGAGGCAAAATCAATATAGACAGAGAATGGGAAATCACTGAAGAGGAAGCACATCAAAGAAGAGACAAACCAGCAGCACCTAATTATAAAGAAAAAAGAAAAAGAAAAGAAGTAAAAAAGAAGGGGGGGAGAGGAAAGAAAAGCAAGAGACAAGAAATAAAGATAGAAAATCCAAACAACCACACAAGCAAGCAGTCAAGCAAAGCTAAGGAGGAACAGTGTTCCTTCTAAGGTCCTTGTGGAACCTCTAAGCCTGCTTGTGTTTATCAATCAATTTCCCTGCAGGTTTCTATCTGCAGGTTTTGAGGCAGATTTTAGTTATTAAACTAAATTAAAAAGAAGAATTCATTTTTTAAAGTGATTGTCTTGTTTGTTTGTTTTTTTGTTTTTTTGTTTTTTTTTTGGTGAAATAAGGGACCCAAAAGAAGTCCTCTTCTAGACCACCCCGTTCACCAAGGGGACCCTAACTAGGCTTGTGGAAAGTAATCAAGCACTTCCCACTTCCTGGCCTCCCTGGGGGAGCTGAAACTCTGATGCTTGTCAGTGCAGAATGATAAAACTGGCTGGCTCCACCCCTTCTGGTGCCAAGCCTCCGTGTCACCAGGCTGCTGGGTAAATCAGGCTTCCTCAGTGGATTCGCGTCTCCCCTTGGCCTGGCACTGCTTCAATCTGGCTTATCTGCTCCCCAAAGCTATGAGGGGGTCCAGACAGCCAAATCCACAGAACGGAAACCCCTCTCCACCTTCTGTCAGAACCCTCCCTCTCTTGGAGAATGCTCCCTCTCACTGGGTTGGCAGGGTTTGGAGGTATCCCTGGCCAGCTAGGTAAATCAACTTCCTCAGCAGGTTTGCCCCTCCCCTCTGCCTATTGTTGATTCAATCCAGCTCTTTAGTTCACCCAAGCTGTAAGGGGTTCCAGGAAGCCAAATCCACAGAAAGGAAACCCCTCTCCACCCTTTTCCAGGACGCTCCCACACTCGGAGAATGCTCCCTCTCACCAGTTGCCTCGAGGGAGTTGCAGTTCAAACCAGCCTTTTTCCCTGATGGTGGGGCTCAGCCATCTGTGTTAACCTCCACAGGCAGGCTTAAAACTCATGAATCTCTACCAATCAATCCATGCCACCAATCTGCCTGCAGATAGATGTCCCAGGCTTCTTGCTCTGTGCTCCCACAGCACAGACCGCCGGGCAGGACCCTGTCCAAAAATGACCATCCTCAGAGAGCTAGTCAGTAAGTGCTCACCTAAACTGACACCATCTTGCCTCCTCTTCAATACTGTCATATTAATATATTTTTAACTGTGCTCCAGATGCAATCTCTGGAAGCCAAAAACAAAGTCTTATCAACCTGCTCTCTCCAGATAGCTACTTTTATTTTATCATTTCTGGATTGTTTGCTTGTTTGGGCCCCATATCAAAACTATCAACAATTCAAACACTGTTGACCGTCATGTTTCATGCTGCAGTCCCGTTTCTCATAAATCACATCATTTTTAGCCTGAGGAACAGGGAAATGAAGCATGTCCTAGAGAGAATGCTTGCTAATATTTCTGGATACCCAATGGAAGATATTTTTGTTTGGTTGGTTGGAAATAGCATTTAAATGACCAAAGTGGAATAAAATGTATAAAATCATTATCTCTACATTCAAATAAAGTTAAAATGTTGGTCAATTGGTTGTTTTGATATTAAACGGGTGATTCATAATTACATTTGCATAGTTAATATTTGTACATAAAAGTTGCTTGAATAAAATGAATTATTATTCTGTACCCACTTTTTTGAATATTTACTATTGTATATTAAAAAAGTAGATATGTGGTGTTGTCTTCCTATATCCATGTTGTTCTAAATGGAGCGAGGTCATGAAAGTTGTATAAATTTTTCAGATTCACAGTGATTTTTGTGACAAAGCTGTGATGAAGCTAAGATTTATATTACTTCAAATATATACTCAATTCTTCTTTCACCATGTAATATAATTGTTATTATTTAATGTTTAAGTAAATACAAATATACATAGATAGATAACAGTCAGATAAATAAATAGATAAAGGTATTCAATACTCTTTATTTCAGTATACCTATGCATTATATACTGAGCATTAAATCTGTAATTCTTCTAGATAGTAATAAGGCAAATACATATTTAAACAGATTCATTCATATTCATAAGCATCTACTCCTTGAAATTTATTTCAGACTTTCTATTTCTCATAGAGAAGGAGATAAAGAAAGAAAGAAGGCAGTCATTATTTATAGCAGGGGGAAAGTGATCTTCTGCCTTGCAGCCATTCAAACAAAAAATTAAAACAAGCAATGTATAAAAATGAATATCATATAAAACAAATAATTCTGACAGAATTTCAATGCTTAAAATAATAGATAAAAACATAGAGAGACAAAAGACAAAATAAGTAATAAGGTTGCTGAATTCAGGCATTGACATTTCTGCACATGAGATAAAAGATAACATAGAATGGGTGGATTAAAGGGAATCCAAATGTCTGGTACATTAGAAGCTGGTGATGATGGTAGATAGGACAAGAAAACACAGAGGTTATCCATGATTCCTATTTGAGAGAAAATAAATGTTTTTCTCAATACCATTTTAAAACTGGTTGCACAAAAATAATCTATGTACTGCTTAATTTACATACAATTAAATGGTCTCATTCCAAGTGGGAGAAGAATTTAATCTCAGAAAAAAAGGCTTTCTTATTTCCATGCTGTGTAATTTGAGATATTAACCAAGTTTAATAATTAAATATTGAATTGAACTAATTATGGCAGTCAATTTGACAATGCCCAAGGCAATTTTCATTCAGATACAAACGCTATATAAATTTTAATTCATATTGAATGTTATGTATGTGAGTATACATGAATTTCATTAATTCTAATAAATTTTGTTGTTAAATCAATCTCATTCTTTGTTATTTTATTTGTTTACCTCAAAGGATCAGTGATAGTTGCTTAAGTATAATTTTTTTTCCAAACATCTGCATTGTCCCCACAGCACCCACCATATATTATTTATCTATTCTCAAATCTATGAATATTTAAGTTTCCAAATCCCAATTTCCTCAATGCCATTTTTCAGTAGAGCACGAACATTATGCTTAGTCCATACCCTTGCTAAAACTCTGAAAAAAAAAAACAGCTTTACAGTTGTTGCCATTGTCATCCTGATAAAACTTTGCCTCATTTTCCCTGAGTTTCCATGTATCAGATTGAAAATAAATTTGAGATTCTCATAATTGATAGCAATATTGGAAATAATATATTTATTTGTAATAATATAATTTTTGTAATATTCAGCATATATTTTGAATATTACAA
>JAKSZT010037046.1:0-88184 GCA_026826555.1 Tolypeutes matacus
TCCTCAGCCTGTTCAAATCTACTGTTATGTGCTTCCAGTGTCTTTTTGATTTCATGGTGTGTGCCATTCATCACCATCAAATGTGTTATCTTTTTATGTATGTTTACAATTTCTTCAGTATGTTTTCCCAGTGTATTCTTAATATCCTTAATCTCTTCCTTCATTTCATTAAATTGATCCCTTATATTTGTTTGGAAAGCTTTTATTAGTTGTTCATTGTTCTGCACTTCTTCCTGGTGTTTAGTTTGTCCATTGGACTGAACCATATCTTCCTGTTTGTTAGTATGGTTTGTAATTTTTTTTGTTGCCCTCTGGTCATCCTTATATCTTGATGGGTTTATAGAGTTGATTAGCTTCTCTCTTTTCTCTATGATTTTATTTAATTGCTTTTTTTGTGTGTAAGTTTTCTCTTTGACAATTTGTTCTTCTTATTCTATTTCATTGCTATTCCCTATGTTCCATAGGAGGAAAAAACTAGGGCCAGGGAAAATGAAAGAGGAAAGAAAAGTAAAAATATAATAGTAATAATAACAGTATTTTTTAGAAGTGGAACCATTTAAGACCTTGTAAATCTATATTTAACTCATGTAAGCAGTGAAGAGTAATATGATTAGAAAAGTGGGGTACCAACAATGAAATGGGAAACCAAAGAGAGAAAAATATGTAGACTGAATTAAAAGTCCAGTGTGATGAGGAGAAAGGGAAATAGAAAAGAAATTTAAAAAAGATAAAAGTTAATAAAAGAAAGAGAACAGGATAGATGAGGTAGAAATGAAAACCAGAAAAATTGGATACTAAACAAATAGAGGTGGAATATAAGAACAACAGAAAGCAGAAGATAGATGGAAGAAGGAAGTAAAAGAGGTAGACTTGGTATACAAAATTGGAATACACAGAAAAGGGGAAATCAAGGAAGAGGAAACACAGTAACCAAGAATTAAATCAGCAGCACTTTGAGGAATTTATCTCTTCATTTGGCTCCCTACATATCAATGCCCTGAGGCCTCCTACTCCATGGGTTCCCAAAACACATCACCCAGACAGGATCTTGCCCCCACTCAAATCTTTTTTTTGAGAGATATCTACCTATGTTCCTTTGTAAGAAAAAAAATTGGAACCAAATAAAAGGAGAGATAGGAAGACAAAAGGAATAATAGTAATGGTATTGGTAAAAGGCCAGAGAGCAAATGTACAAGATCTAGGAAATTTAAAAATTAACAGGAA
The DNA here is from genome assembly GCA_026826555.1 of Tolypeutes matacus. Classification (NCBI taxonomy): domain Eukaryota; kingdom Metazoa; phylum Chordata; class Mammalia; order Cingulata; family Chlamyphoridae; genus Tolypeutes; species Tolypeutes matacus. The sequence continues at coordinate 1,225 of JAKSZT010037046.1, forward strand.
TAAGAAGCACAGAGGAATAAGATTAGGTAAGTGGAATTGAAACAATGAAACAAGAAATGAATAGAGAAACTACATATAGAATGAATTAAAGTGCTGGAATGGTGAGAAGAGGGGAAAAGAAAATAGAGAAGATAGAAAGAATAAAGTAAAAAAAACAGTATTTCAGAGAAAAAAGGGTAGAGAAATTAATAAAAACAAGAAAAATTGGAAGATGAATAAAAGAAGTGGAATGATAGAACAGCTATGGAAAACAAAACTATAAAGATTAAAGAATGAAAAGAAGGAGCATAGGTAGAATAGATCAGTAACCAAAAGAACAAAAGAAGGAAAAAGAAAAAGTAAAGAAGCAGATGAATAAAGGGAGGCGATACAAAGCAAGCAGCTTAGAAACAAGACAGTGGAAACTTGTTTTTTGTTGTTGTTGTTGTTTCTTTAGAAAAGGAAGTAGAAGAAAGAAATAATAATAAACACACTAATACAACCTTTCTTAGACCCCTAAGGATCCTCTCAGGCTGCTGGTGTTCCTTAATCACCCACCCTGCAGCCTATCCTCTGCAGGTTTTGAACTGAGTTTTAGTGAGTAAAGTAAGGGAGATAAAAGAAAATGAAGTTTTTTTTTGTTTTTGTTTTTTTAAAATAAGAGATCCAATTGAAGTTTATACAAATAAAATATCTATATGTTCCCTGTCGTAGAGTTTCAGCTTGCTGTCTGATAACCTGTTGAATCTCTTCTCAAGGAATTGCCAGGAATTGAACCAGGGACCTTATATGTGATTGGCAGGAATTCTCCCATTCATCAATTCTGCCTCCTTGGATTAATTAGCCTTTCAGAAGGCTATCTGACTCTTTTCTTTAGGGAAGGTTAGATCCCCTGCAGTCAGCTGGAGTGGTACTGATCACTGCCTGTCTCTTCCTTCTCTCTGATGCAATTTCTCTCTTTACCTAGGTGTCTGGTCATGCCCACCAGCCTGGGATGACCCCGGCTCCTCTGCCTGTAGAGTCAGGGTACCTTCTGATATTCAAGGGGGGCCCAGTTGGCTAAACTCTCCACAAAAAATCTCTCTCCACTCTCCCAGACCTCTTTTTCTGGCAGGGAATCTGCCATCACACACCTGTTTAGAGCAGGGCCTGGGTCTCCCCCTAGACTGTCCACCCTGAGGGCTGAGTATGTGTGCACATTCTAGTCAGCAACCTCTGATTACTCCTGGCTTCCCTATCTCTCCATTACTCTCCTAGATGACCGAGAGCACTTCCTGTGGAGGTAATTGTCTGCTCTACTCCCAGTTAGATACAATTCACCAGGAGTTTTACCCTGGCTTAATATCTTGGTAGTAGGGGAAGGGAACTCTTCCAGGCATTCAGAAAGTTTAATAACTCACAGTTACTTATTTTGGCTTCTTTGTGACTCTGACTCTCACTTTTCTGGAAGTTGTTAAGCAGTGCCCTGGTTTGCTGTGCCCCAAAGCAGGTCCCCATGGCTGCCATTGGCTTATTTATTTTTTATTTTTTGGTTCAGTGATAGTTACGATTTATATGTCTGAATCATCGGCCAAGTTCCCACAATCCTCTAATTTACTTCTTAAGCTTCAAATGAATCATGTGAAAGTTCCTATGTGTGCTCTGAAAGAAAATCTTTTTTTGTGCAGTGGCAGACTTGAGATCTCTGACAACCAGATTCACAGTCTGATTAGATGAGTAGCAGAGTTATTGCTAAACTAAACTATAATCTCAAACTTACAGGGTGCCTACTGTTAAAGTGAGGGCATTGATTGGAAAGGAGTGGAACCTTGTGGGTATTAGTGCAGATATTGAAGCCCTAAATTCTTCAGAGATTGCCAGATAAGCCTGTTCTCCCAGCTTTCTGAAAAGAGACCAAAGCCCTTTATCCAAGTAACTGCATTGTGGAAAGCGAAATGATTAGAAATTTTTTTAACAGGGGGGAGCGCAAATACAGTCCGCCATTACCATAAATTATGCAGTTGAGTTTCCCACATTTGGGGAAATCACAGGGATCAGCACATCCAGAGTGCAATGGATAAGCCTTGCCCTGGGAAAACCACCTTCATGATCATGGTATCTCCCCTGGCAGATAAGTATGATCAGATATTTGGAGGATTATTAGACACTGGTTCCGAAGTGACATTAATTCCAGGAGAACAAAAGGTCACAGTGGTCCATTTGTCAGAGTAGGAGCTTATGGAGGTCAGGTGATCAATGGAGTTTTGGCTCAGGTCTGTCTCACAGTGATTGCAGCGGATCCTCAGACCCATTCTATGGTTATTTCCTCAGTTCCAGAATATATAATTGGAATAGACCTACTCAGTAACTGAGAGAATTCTCACATTGGATCCCTGAATTGGGGAGTGGTAGGAAAGGTTAAGTGGAAGCCACTAGACCTGCCCTTACCTAGCAAAATAGTAAATCAAAACCAATACCAGATTCCTGAAGGGACTATAGAGATCAGTGCCACCATCAAGAATTTGAAGGATGCAGGGTAGGTCGTTCCCAAACTTGGTCCCAATCAACTCTTCTATTTGGCCTATGCAGAAAGCAGATGGATCTTGGAGGATGATAGTAGATTATCAAAAATTTAACCAGCTGGTGACACCAATTGCAGCTGATGTCCCAGATGTGGTATCATTGCTTGAGCAAATCAACACATCCCCTGGTCCCTGGTATGCAGCTATTGGTCTGGGATCTATTTTTTAGATCCTTAGTTAGATTTATTCCTAGATATTTGATTATTTTAGTTGGTATTGTGAAAAGAATTCTTTCTTTTTTTAAAAAAAAATCAATGTAATTGATTCATATTAATAAAACATAAATCCATCCAAAGCATACAAATAAGAATATTTGGTATTCTTACATAGTTGTACATTCATCACTTCAATAATTTTTAGAGCATTTTCATTATTCCAATAATAATAATAATAAATAATAAAAAACAAACAAAAATCTCATCACCTCTCAATCTCTCAATGCTTCCCCTGCAGTACACACATGCTATTTTCTTTCCTTCTCTGTATTATATTTGTATTTATATATTGTAAAAACAGTATTCTAGATGCAATATCACCCATATTAATGTTTTACATGATATTTCACTATGTTATACAGTCCCATGTTACATTTTTTTCTTTCCTTCCAGTGATATACATAACCATAGACTTTCTTTTTCAACCACTTTCATACCCATATGATAATTCTGCCAGTTACAAACACGACGATGTACTTTAACCATTTCTATCCATTACCAAAGATTTTCAAAGAATGTTTTCACCAATTCTGCACTGATTATCCCTCAGCTTTCCATTTTCTATCCTCATTCTATTTGTTGGTGACCTATATTCTAATATTAACTCCAAGAGTTTACATAATATACTTAGTTCATAATAGCACAATCATACAATATGTGTCCTTATGTTTGGCTGGCTTCACTCAACATAATGTCCTCCAAGTTCATCCATGTTGTCATATGCTTCACAATTTCATTTCTTCTTAACCCTGCATAATATTCCATGGTGTGTATACATGACAATTTGTTTATCAATTCATCAGTTGAAGGACACCTGGGTTGTTTCCAGCCTTGGGCAATTGTGAATAAAGCCACTTTGAACTTTGATGTGCAGATGTTTATTCATGTCACTGATCTCATAATTCTGGGTATATACCTAGTAATATTGTTGCCAAATCCCATGATAAGTGTATACTCAACTTCCCTAGGAACAGCCAAACAGTCCTCCACATAAGCTACACCATTCCCCATTTCCACCAAGAATGAATAATGTTTCAACATCCTCTCCAGAATTTACAGTTTTCCAGCTTTTTAATGGTGGTCTGTCTAATGGGTGTGAAATGATATCTCATTGTAGTTTTAATTTGTCTTTCCCTAATCATGAGTGTTGTTGAATATTTTTTCCTGCTTTTCTTCACCATTTGTATTTCTTCTTCGAACAGTTGTCTTTTCAAGTTTCTTTGCCATTTTTTAATCAGGTAGTTTGTCTTTTTATTGTTGAGAGGTATGATCTTTCTATATATATAATGAATAACAACCCTTGTTGGATATGTGATTGCCAAATGTTTTCTCCTACTGGGTCAGCTTCCTTTCACCCATTTAGCAAACCTGTTTGAGGCACAAAATGTTTAATTTTGAGGAGATCCCATTTTCCTACTTTTTTCTTTTGTTGCTCTGCTTTGGGTATAAGATTTAAGAAACTACAGCCTACCAAAAGATCTTGAAGATATTTTCCTACATTTTCTTCTAGTAGTTTTATGGTTGTCACTTTTATATTTACATCCTTGATTCATTTTGAGTTAATTTTTGTATAAGTTGTGAGATACAAGTCCTCTTTCTTTCTTTGGTATAGGGATATACAGTTTTCCAGCATCGTTTGTTGACCCTTCTGGCCCAGCTGGGAGGATTTGACAGGCTTGTCAAAGATCATTTGATGGTAGATATTAGGGTCTATTTCTGAATTCTTGGTTCAGTTCACCTGGTCAATCTGTCTGTGTTTATGCCAGTACCATAATGTTTTTACCACTGTCAAAGTAATATGCTTTAAAGTCAGGAAGTGTAAGTCCTCCAAACCCATTCTTCTTTTTAACATATTTTTGTCTATATGAGGTACATTACCATTCCAAAGAAATTTGATAATTGTCTTTTCCATTTCAGCATGAAAGCTGTTGTGATTTTTATTGGGATTGTGTTGAATCTGTAAATCAGTTTGGGTAGAATTGACATCTTAACAATATTTAATCTTCCAATCCATGACCACGAAATGTTCTTCCAATTATTTAAATCTTCACTTTCTTTAGCAACATTTTGTAGTTTTCTGAATACAGAACTTTTATGTCCTTGGTTAACTTTATTCCAAAATATTGATTGTTTTAGTCACTATTATAAATGGATTTTTTCTGATTTCCTCTTCAGACAGCAAATCAATAGTGTATAGAAATGGAACTCTTTTTTCTGTATTAATCTTCTACCCCACCACTTTGCCAAAATCGTCTACTATTTCTAATGCCTTTGTTGTGGATTTTTCAGGATTTTCTAGATATAGGATCATATCATCAGTGAATTGTGCAAAGTTTACTTCTTCCTTTCCTATTTGGGTGCCTTTTATTTCTTTATTTAGCCTGATTGCTCTAGTTAGAACTTCAAGCACAATATTGAAAAACAATGGTGACATGAGCATCCTTGTCTTGTTCCTGATCTGAACAATGAAAGCTTTCAGTCTTTCACCTTGAATGTAAGGCTGACTGTAGGTTTTTCATAATTGGAAACTTCCCTTCTATTCTTATCTTTTGCAGTGGTTTTTTCAAGAAAGGGTGCTTTATTTTTGTCAAATGCCTTTTCTTCATCAATTGAGAAAATCATATGATTTTTCACTTTCAATTTATCAATGTGGTTTATTACACTAATTGAATTTCTTGATTTGAACCACCCTTGCATGCATGGATTCAAACATATTTAATCATAGTGTATAATTCTTTTAATGTGCTTTTGGATTCTGTATGCAAATATTTTGTTGAGGATTTTTCCATTTATATTCATTAAGGATATTTGTCTGTAATTTTTGTTTTTTCATATTATCTTTATCTGGTTTTGGTATTAGGTTGAAATTGGCTTCATAGAATGAGTTTGGTACCATTCTTTCCTGTTCAAAGTTTTGGAAGAACTTGAGCAAGATTGGCATTAGATTGTCTTTGAATGATTGGTAGAATTCAACTGTGAAGCCAACTGGTCCTTGCATTTTAATCTTTGGAAGACTTTTTTTTTTCCAAATAAATTTTATTGATTCATAGTAATAAAGCATAAATACATCCAAAGTGTACAATCAATGGTATTTGGTATAATCACATAGATGTGCATTCATCACTTCAATCATTTTTAGAGCATTTTCAGTATTCAAGTAATGATAATAAAAAGACAAAAACCTAACAAACAAAACTCATCACCTCTTTGTTTCCCCTGCAATACATAGCTGCTATTCTGTTTTTGTCTCTCTAGTATATTTGTATTTATATTTTGTAAAACAGTCTTATATATGCAATATCACCCATATTTGTATTTTACATGAGGTTTCATTATGTTATACATCCCCATGTTACATTCTTTAGCTTTCCTTCTAGTAATATTCATGAACTTAGAGTTTCCTTTCAACCTCTGTCATATGCATATAATAGTTCTGCTAGTCACAAACATCATGATGTGTTCTCACCTTTTCCATTCATTTACAAAGATTTACAAAAATCATTTTGACCACTTCTGCACAGATTAACCCTCAGCTTTCCATTGCCTACCCTCATTCTATTTTCTATTTCCATGAGTTTACATAATATATTTAGTTCATAAATAGTGCAGTCATACAGTATTTGTCCTTTTGTGCCTGGATTGCTTCACACCACATAATGTACTACAGGTTCATCCATGTTGCCATATGATTGATGACCTAATTTCTTCTTACTGCTGAATAAAATTCCATCATGTGTATACACCACAATTTGCTTATCCATTCACCAGTATGAACACCTGGGTTATTTCCAACTTTGGGCAATCATGAATAATGCCACTATGATCATCAGTGTGAAGATGTCTGTTCATATCACTGCTCTCAGTTCTAGCAATGAGATTGCTAGTAATGATATTGCTTGGTCACATGGCAAGTCTATTTTCAACTTCCTTAGGAAATGCCAAACAGTCCTCTACAGTGGTTATGCATTTGGGAGACTTTAGATGACTGCTTCAATCTCTTTACTTGTGATTAGTTTCATGAAGTCTTTTATTTCTTCTTGGTTCATTGTAGGTGGTTTGTGTTTCTAAGAATTTTGTCCATTTCATCTACATTTTCTAGTTTTTTTCATATAATTTTTCATAGTATCTTCTTATGACGTATATTATTTCTGGGGAATCAGTGGTAATGTCCACCCTCTCATTTTTTATTTTATTTATTTTTGCCTTCTCTCTTTCTTCTTCATCAGTCTAGCTAAGCGTTTGTTGGTTTGTTGATGTTCTCAAAGAAACAATGTTTTGTTCTGTTTATTCTATTTCTTTGTTCTCAATTTCATTTATATCTGCTCTGCTCTTTATTATTTCTTTCCTTCTGCTAGATGTGGTATTTGTTTGCTTTTCTTTTTTCTATTTCCTCTAGGTGTGCAGTTAGATTGTCAAATTTTAGCTTTCTTCTTTTTTAAGGTAAGCATTGAGGGTTATAAATTTCCCTCTTAGCACTGCCTTTGCTGTGTCCCATAAATTTTGATATTTTTTGTTGTCATTTTCATTCATCTCAAGATATTTTCTTAATTCTTTTGCAATTTCTTCATTGACCCACTGATTATTTGAGTGTTTTTTTTAAATCTCCATATATTTAAGAATTTTCCAATTTTCTTTCCATTCTTGATTTCCAGCTTCATTCCGTTATGATCAGAGAAAGTGTTTTGTATCATTTCAATCTTTTAAAATTTGCTGAGACTTGTCTTGTGACCCAACATATGGTCTATCTTATAGAAGGATCCAGGAGCACTTGAAAAGAATGTATATCCTGCTGTTTTGAGTTGCAATCCTCTATAGATATCTGATAGGTCTTGTTCATTTATAATAGTATTAAAGCTCTTCATTCTTTTATTTATGCTCTTTGCAGAAATTCTATCCACTACTGATAGTGGTGTATAGAAGTCTCCAACTATTATTGTAGAGACATCTATTTCTCCCTTCAATTTTTCCAGTATATGCCTCATGAACTTGGGATACCAGCTGAGGTGCATACATTTTTAGTATAATTATTTCTTCTTGGTGAAGTGTGCCTTTTATTAATAGCTAATGACCTTCTTTATCCTTAATAACAGTTTTGTGTTTCAACTCTATTTTTCCAATATTAGTATCACTACTCCAACTCTTTTTCGGTTTCTATTTGCATGGAACATCTTTATCCAACATTTCACTTTTAACCTGATCATTTCCTTCCATCTGAGATGCATCTCTTGCAGACAACATATAGATGGCCCCAATTTTTAATCCATTCTATAGATTATGTCTTTGAATGGAAAGTTCAAACCACTAATTCAATGTTATTATTGTAAAGGCATTACTTACACCATCCATTTTGCCCTCTGGTTTTCTGTTGTCATATGTTAATATTGTCTGTCCTTTTACACTTTTTATTTATCTTTCTTAATAATCTGCACTTCTATACTCTTCTCCAAGCTTCATGCCTTTGCTTTGTTGCTGTTTTTGTTGTTGTTGTTGTTTTCCTTTTAGGCTTCAGTACTTCCATTAGTATCTCTTATAATTCTCGTCTCTTGGTAAGATATTCTATCAGATTTTGTTTGTCTGTGAAGACTCCTTAATTTTCAAAAGACAGTTTGATGGATATATAATTCTTGATTGGCAGATATTTTTCTTTCAAAATTTTAAATACATCATATCACTTTCTTCTCTCCTCCATGGTTTTAGATGAGAGGTCAGCACTTAATCTTATTGTGGTCCCCAGGGTATGCGATGCTTTGTTTTTCTCTTGCTGCTTTCAGAATCCTCTCTTAATCTCTGATATTTGTCATTCTGAATAATACATGTCTCAGGGTGGGTCTATTTGGATTTATTCTGTTTGCAGTGCATTGGCATTCTTGGATATTGATATTTAAGATTAGTAAGTTTTCAGTCATTGCTTCCTCAAATATTTTCTGCCCTTTTTCCATTCTCTTCTTTTTCTGTGACACTTATAACACATATGTTTGCATGTTTTGCATTGTCATTCAATTCCCTGAAACCCTGTTCCATTTTTTCAATCTCTCCTCTTGCTGTACTCCTGTCTTTTGCAGTTCAGATATTCAGACTTTGAAAATCAATAAGTATGTCTTTTTTAGAAATTCAAACCTGCTTTTATGTGCTTCTAAAGTATGTTTATTCTCATCCATTCTGTCTTTCATTTCCATAACTTCTGCTACTTTTCTTTGCAGGCTTTCAAATTGTTCTTTATGCTCACCCAGTTTCTTGTTACTATACATATCTTCTTTATCATATTTTCTTTTGGTTCTTTGTATTGATTTAATGGAGTTGTGTGATTATCATTGATTAATTGTCTTAAATCCTGTATCTTCAGGATACTTGGGTTTTTCCTTTGGCTGAGATATCCCTTCCTGTTTCCTAGTATGGCTTGTAAATTTTGTTGATGTTTAAGCATTTGAATATTTTGGTCAATATACTTTGATGACCAATTTCTCTCTCTTGCCTATTGCTTTTCTTTTTTTTCCCACAGCTCTTCTTTGATATTTGGTTAAACTTATTCTGTCTTTAAAATTGCCCAGTTTAAATTATCAACCAGGGCAGGGACTCACTAATGTGGTGCAGATTTTCACCCAGGAGTTTGAGTTAAGTGAGTCCTAAAAGCAGTTTTTGTGTGTTTTTTTTCATGCAATTTCCAGGCAACTGGCTACCTGATGACAGGTTGATTGCATTGGACTACTTCCATCATGGAAAGTGAAGCAATTTGTTCTAAGTGAAATAGACACATACTCCAGATATGGTTTTACCTTCCTTGTAGGCAGTTCTTCTTCTGTAACAGCCATCTGTTGACTTAGTGATTTATCTTTTGCTATGGCATTCCACACAATATTGGTTCAGATCATGAAACCCACTTCATAGAATATGATGTTTGGAAATGGGCACATGCTCTTAGAATTCACTGGTCTTATCATGTTTCCCATCATCCCAAAACAGATGGATTGGTAGAATGGTGGAATGACCTTTTGAAGGCTCAATTATTGTGCCAGCTATCTTGCAATAACTTCCAGGGCTGGGGAAATGTTCTCCAGGAAGCTGTGTATGTTCTAAAGCAGCATAATATTACAAAATCGCATACTATTTACAGATATCTCCTGTTCAGTTCTGTTTCTCTAGAGAACTATTATTCTAATAAGAATACACTCTTCTTATTAGAATATCAGAGAATTTATGTACCATTCCGAGAGGAGTTGAGGAGTTAACTAATCAGATGTTTTCATCAGGCTCTGTACCTTTGAAATTCAATTTTTAATGTGTCTGCTGCATTGTCTTTCTGGTAGCAGCAGCATCTGTTATTTCTGTAATAGTAACTGATTTTAACAAAGCATTGATAATTAATGCCTTCATCAGCTGGATCTTTCTAACACACGTATTTATGTCCTAGGAATCACCTATTTATTGCCTAAAAGTATTCTGGTCCAGAAGAGCAGAACACAATCTTTTGTGACACTGTAGAAATTAATAGGTCTTTGAAAATATTCTTAGGAATTATTTTCACAATGGCATATCAAATGAGATCCCCACTAAGTGACGCTAAGTCACTGTCCATGGTAATGTCCCTCGTCGCTCTGGGCAATTATTTTACACTTTGATTTAGTCTGCTTTAGGCACTGATTCTCTGGAGGCCCCAAAATGTTAAAGTCAGACACAGAGCAGGTCAGGAGACTTACTGGCTCTGTGCTAAAATAGCTTTCTGAAGAAAGGAGGAAAGATAATGTAGTCTGGAATGGTATTGGGCTAGGTGCCAGGAATATCTAACATGAGGAAGGACAAAGAGAACTAAAGACAGACATCACAATACAGATTTGGATCATTATCAAGAATAACCTAGATATGTAGAATGAGATAGATAAATAAAATCAGTGACTTATGAGGTCATGGATGGGTCCAGTTTATTTGTTAGGATTAAATTGACTTAGAGATTAATATAAGAAGAGTTAGAATATTAATACATTTGTGATATTGAATCCATGAAAACCATATTTCACTCTATTTAGTAAAGTCTTTCTATTCTCTCAGCATAGTTCTATAGTTTTAATGCACATATCATGCACCATGTTATATCACAATTATCCTTAACTACTTTATGGTTTTTATCTATTATAACTGACTATTGTATGTTGAATTGTACCCCCCCCCAAAAAAACATGTATATGTCCTAACCCTTGGTCTTGTGAATGCCACCTTATTTAGAAATAGAGTATTTGAAGATGCAGTTAGTTAAGATAAGATGCAACTGGATTTGGTTGTGCCCTAATTTAATATGACTTCCTTGAAAGAAGAGGAAAATTAGAACAGAGACAGAAACAGGGGAAGAATATCCATGTGAAGATGGAGACAGAATCTGGAATGTCTTCTAATGAAGACAAATAAATTCAACTACTCAAATTAATGAAAAAAAAAAATCCCTTGAAGAATGTTAGTTTAAAAAGCTCATAAAGAACCTAGAACGATCTCAATAGTCCTGCATATTTTAAAGGGATGAATTTGTTGTTTTAAATTTTTACAACAGGAAAACCCATCAGGTACTCTCCACTGGTCCATTCTACCAAATATTAAAGAACATATAATACCAAAATACACAAACTTTTCAGATCTCATCCTATTATACCAGTATTTTTCTGATTAATGTAAGTTATGATGGGCTTATATATTCCTTCATCTCTTCTATGTAAGTGGTAATATTTCTGAATAAGGACAGTTATTCCTTAAAAGTCTGGGTGACTTTTAATAAGTAAGTTTAGCAGGATTTCAGACTTATATACATATTCAAAAATCAATTATAGTTTTCATACTAGTAAAAGAATTCCATAATTGAAAATTTAAAATGCCACTCTTTTAAATTCCTAATCAGCCATAACAAAATACCACAAACAAGGTTGCTTCAAACAACAGAAACTTAGTGTTGAACACTTTTGGAGATAGAAGTAAAAAATCAATTAATCAGCAGGGCTGCACTTCCTCAGAAACCTGTAAGGGAGAATCTTTCCTTACATCCTCTTGCTTCTGGTGTTTGCTGGCAATTCTTGGTATTCCTTGGCTTGTACATGTATCATTCCAGATTCTGTCTCCATCTTCACATGGATATTCTTCCCCTGTTACTGTCTCTGTTCTAATTTCCCTCTTTTTTCAAAGAAGTCATATTAAATTAACGCCCAACCAAATCAAGTTTCATCTTATCTTAACTAATTTCATCCACAAATACTCTATTTCCAAATAAGGTGACATTCACAAGACCAAGGGTTAAGACATATACATATATTTGGGGGGGGGGGCACAATCCAACATACAACAGTCAGTTATAATAGATAAAAAACACAAAATAGTTAAGGATAACTATGATATAACATGGTGCAAGATATGTGCATTAAAACTATAGAACTATGCTGAGAGAATAGAAAGACTTTACTAAATGGAGTGCAATATTGTTTTCATGGATTTGATATCTCAAATGTATTAATATTTTAAGTCTTCTTATATTAAACTGTAGGTCAATGTAATCCCAAACAAAATCTAAACTGTTATTATTTTCATAAATTTACAAAATTATTTTGATATAAATATGGAAAATCAATGGATAATAATTATCACCAGAATTTAAAAAGGAAAAAAAAAAGACTGAACTTACATTATCTGATAGCAGCATATTTTATAAAGCTATGGCTTGGGTTTTTCATTAAGATGCTTAAGTTGTCAATGGAAAAGACTAGGAAGTGTAGTAATAGGTTGGTACATATATCTTCAACTAAATCTCAGCAAAGGTGTGTAGGAAATCAGTGGAGAAAAGATAGTGTTTCAACAAACGGTGATAGAACAATTGGATATCCACATATATAAAAGATTGGACACCAACCTATATTTTACTCATTGCACAAAATTAATTCAAAAGGGATCTTAGACCTAAACATTAATGTAAATGTACACAATGCTTAGAATAAAACAGGGGTGAAAATATTTCTGACCTTGGATTAAGCAAAAATTCCTTAATATAATGTAAAAATCATGAGACATTTAAAAAGAGATTAATTTTACCACATTAGAATTAAAATTTTTGAGGCAACAAAACCTGAGATGACAAGAAATGAATTGAGGTTTGATTCTGTAATTTACCACAGTGTGCATGAGGTACTTGCATACATTTCTAGGGTGTATCCAGATGTGTGTTTGAAAAGACAGTATGTTAGAGGCATGTAGAGCTAACTACTTTTGATTTATAGGGCATGTATAGGTGTATGTTTGAATAGGGAGGATGGTTAGAGGTATGAAAAGCTATCTTCTTCTGTGGATTTAATACCAGTGATCTTGATTAAAGACATTGTGTTGAAGTGGGTGACAAATCACTGGGTTCTTATATCCTTCATTGAATGTGCTAAAATCCTTCATTTAATCAGGGTTCCTTAAAATTCAAAGTCTGAAAGCAAGCATTAAACTTAGAAATACCCATTTATGTCACTGAATGGGGGATATTGAATATTGCTCTATGATTATCAGCTGTTTGAGGTGGTTCATAACAACTAGAAGGTTCAGTGTCCTTATGTGAATAATAGAGCTTATAATATGCATTTCAAAATAGGCATTATAGTGAGGAATAATTCATATACTGAAGATAATGTGCTCAATAATTTCTCAACCAATCAATATTTTTTTTGCATTTTTCTACAAATGCTGCTTGGAACTAGACAAGGTACTCTAAATTGCTGGTTTCCTGAAGTTTCAATTTATGAGAAAATCTTTCATGTATGGCTTTGCGTATAAAAGAAAGGGAAGAGCTCACTGAAAATCATTGTGTGCATTTGAGACTGTGTTTATACAACCTGCACTAATGCAGTGATGAAGGGGGAAATAATCACATGGAATGCAGAATAAAAGCCTTGTTGTATTTTGAATGCTCATTTCTTCTGACATTTTCATTATGTTCTCACATAATGATATCCCCTTTAACCCAGATATGCATATGAAGGGAAATTTTTATTCATATTTTTTCTCTTATTGCCTTCCCTCTTCCATTCCACAACCATCTCTCCCAAAATTGTTAGTTCCTGGATCAACAAATAACCTGGACCCATCCATGATCAAATTAGTCACTGATTTTATTTATCTACCTAGTTCTACACATCTAGTTTAGTCTTGATAATGAACCATATCTGGATTGTGATGTCTGTCTTTAGTTCTCTTTGTCCTTCCTGGTGTCATATATTCCTGGCCCCTAACCCAATACCAATCCAGGCTATATTATCTTTCCTCCTTTCTACAGAAAGTTATCTTAGCACAGAGCTGTCATGTCTCCTGACCTGCTCTGGTTCTTCAGCATTTTGGGGTCTCCAAAAAATCAGTGCCTGCGCCAGACCAAATAAAAATTGTAAAGTAAGTGCCCAGATCCACAAGGTACATTAAAATGGACAGTGACTTAGTGTCACTTAGTGAGGAACTGGTTTGATATGTCTCTAGGAAAATAATTCCTAAGAATGTTCAAAGATTTATTAATTTCTAGTGTCACAAAAATTTATATTCTGCTCTTCTGTACCAGAATACTTTTAGACAGTAAGTAAATGATTCCTAGGACATAAATACATGTGCTAGCATCTGTGGGTCTTTCAAAATCTTTTTGATTAAATTTTAGTTTGAGCTAGTGTGCAGATGGTAAAAATGCATTCAAAACTCCCAGCTTGCTTCTCCATTGTATAAGGATCCACATCTCCTTGCCACCCTGAAGGGTTTAGTGGATATTATGGTCCACTCCCTTGGCAAATATCTAGAAGTTTCTAAGGCACTTTGAGATTTCCAAATAATTTTGAGAATTAACCTGCTTGTGTTTCAGTTACTGATAATTCTCTGCATTTACTTCATATTTAGGTAATGGAGAAGAATTAGCAGAGTGAGTATCATGGGGAATTCTTCCTGATCCAGCCTAAATATAATATAAAGCACATTCAGACTTGATGGTCAATGAATTACATGGTGAGCTTGGTTTGGATAGTGTCCTACTATCCATGTTTTAGGGTGGTTGTGTGATATTGGCATTTATTCCATCTAATTTCATTCTTAAGACCATAAATTCTCTTGCAGCATAAGATAAATTGATTACTATAAAACTGTTTTAGCATACATTAGTTTATACACAAGCCATATTCATATCAGTTGAGAATAGTAGAGTTAAGTTAATGAATATTTGAGTTTAGCAGGGAATTCACTGAGTCACTTTCTAGTGTTCATGTATGTTCCTTAATATTCTGATCAAGGAATATATCCATTTATGTTTCCAATCAACAGTAAGATGAATTTCGTATGTTATAAACAGCCTGCCTTCTTAAAATACACTCGATTCATCTGTGTCAGCTGAGGAAAGTTTAAAATATGGCATGTTCTGATACATCTAAAAGGATATTTGAACTTAGAAACTGTAATTTAACATTAGGAAATCTGTTGATATTAGGCTATAGCACACAAAAAGGGCTTGCACAATATGTATTCAATCTATCAAAGAAATAAAGTGATAATTTCACAATATTTTTACGGTAATAGAAAAATCAGAGCAGGAATTAGTGTTAGGAATCATCTTAAAATAGTCTAATATCAGAATCTTTTTTTCATTAATGGATTGAAAAAATTGAAATTTATTTCATCACCCTCATTAAATCTATGTTTTTTTTTCTTCTGTTTTTTTTTTTTTCTTTTGTTACTTACTTCTTAAATTGAATTTGTTGTATATATGTGCTGGACAACTATAGTAGTTGCTAAGCTGCTCAAAATCAGAGTAAAAAAGTAAAAAAAAAAATGCGCAGCATTAGCCATGTATGACACTGGTGTATTTCATACTACCTCATGTATTTCCCATATTTCTGTATTATGAAATGATTTCATAATTATATAATTGACAAAAATGAGACTTAAGGAGCTTAAGCAATGTGCTCAATGCTGTCTACTGCTTAGTTTATTTTGCACTCCTCTGATTTTGTTGCCATTGTTTTAACCATTTATATAGTGATTGCTTAATGTATCTTTCTTTTTTTTTTAATATTTCTATCCAAGTTTATTATATTTAGGGTTCATTGGGATTCTTTTTTTTTTTAATTTATTTATTTTTAATTGTGGGCAAAAATCAAAATTTTCACAATACATACCACTATTTGTGAAATGATATATAAATATGTATGCATATATGTGCATTTGCTTACAAAAATGTTATTTATATATATATAAATATATTTTAAGAGGTGCTTAGATTACCCAAAATATTACACAGAACCCTCTGGGATTCCCATGTTGCCCACCTCCCACACCTCCCACCACATCCCACACAAACATCTCCCACAAGTGTGGGCCACCACCCTCAATGGACTTACACATCAGGGGATGAGTAGTTGAAATACACAGGCTTATTTGGGATTTGGAGGTTGTCCTGAGTACCGTTGTGCAATGGATGTAGGTCATTTTAAATCAGCACACACCACTCAGAACTGTGTGGGAGAGAGTGTGGTCTATGATGTGAACTGTGGTCTATGGTTGGTGGCAAGGCTTCCATGTCCTTTGATAGCTACCTTGCCATCTGCAAGCCTCTGCACTACATTATTATCATGAACAGTACCAAAGGCAATATTCTAGTCCTAGCTGTTTGGACATGTGGTGGGGCTGTCCATCCTTTCCTTAATTATCCATAACATTCCAGTTGCCCTTTTGTGGTCAGATTAAATTATCACTGTTTCTGCAATATTTTATCATTGCTAAATGCTTCCTGTAATGGCACCTACATCACTGGTGTCCTTGTGGTTACAAATTCACATAGGGTTGCCTTAGTAACTTGTGTTTTCTTATTTGTTTATTAAATCATTATATTATTCACCTTTGAAATGACTTATTTGTGAGAAGATGCAAACTCTCTCTCCCTGTGGGTCTCATATCACTCTGTGTAATTTTGGGGGCTTTCAATCTTTGCTAACCTTAAACTACTTAATACATACCCTAAGGATAAAATATTTGCATTATTTTACACCATCATTGTACCTTTGTTCAATCTATGTTCAATCCTATAATCTATACTCTGACATATGTATATGTCATATACATATGACAAATGCTATGAGAATGTAATGGTGTTGTAGTAATAAGGATCTCTAGGGAAAAGAACTAAATATATAAATATTACATATATAATGTATATTAATATGTATATTATGTGAATGTTATGAGATTTTCTATAAGAATTGGCTCAAAAGATTGTGGAAATGGGCAATTCCAAATTCTCTAAGATAGGCTGCAAGTTGAGAACTCCAATGAAGATTTTCAATGAATTTCCCAGTAGATGCTGGGCTGGCTGAATTAGAGATGGGAATTCTCCCTTCTGACTGCTGAAATCATTACTTCTCCTTTAAAGGTCTTCTTCTGATTGAAAGGGAAGTTTCTCATTGTTGAAGGCAATCTCCTCACTTGGTTTTAGATGTGATCAGCCATAGATGCAATAAATTTACTGATTATTTAAATCCATGACATAGTCTCACAGTGACAATCAAAATATTGTTTTCGTGATCAGACAACTGGGCACCATAACCTGGCCAACTTGACATATAAACTTAACAGGTGCCAAGCATTATTTTTGAAGGACTTACACAATGAATGTGGAATAAAAAAGATAGAAACTACCTCAAAGTTAATTATTCCTTGCTATCATGAATGAAATGCATGAGGAAAATAGAACTTAGAAGTTTCAAGAAACTACAAATCAAATACTTATTATACCATACAAAATGATTTGGAAACATAATTTTGTGGGTTACTGAAATGGATTAGTTAAGGTACTTGCAAAAAAATCATCTGTGTCAAAGCATTTATTGCAGTGTTATATTGAGCAGTGGATTATAATTTGAAATCTTAGTGATTATTTTAGTGAAATATCAGGCTTTCCTGAAAGGCCATATGGTGACTATTGCCACATTAGGTGGTAATTGAGAAGTTAAATCTGTAATTTAATCAACATTTTAAATTTATATTTTATATTTATCCATAAACCCTTTACTGGCCTGCAAAATCAATTGAGAAATAAAGAAATCAGTATAATAGATCTCATTTTAATCCCAAGGTTAATTTCTTTCTCCCTCTATGAAATTGTCTCATTTGTTCTTTAATATTTATTGCAAGGAAGAGCATTAATTTCTAGAGGTGTGAGGATATGCACATTAAACTCATTTTTCCTGCTAAGACCAGGTATGAAACTCTCAACTAGTGCTAAATGATGGTGCTTTAATGATTGCCATGCAAATTAATTGTTTGTAAATAAATATCTAGAAATAGAATAGTTGGATCATAATTTAGGATAGACAGTGGTTACCTCAAATAGTATTTTAAGGTATCTGTACAATTTTTCACCACTAGGAGCAATATATAACAGTTCCATCATATTGGCTTTTTATGTTTTTTTCTCTCTTTTCATTGATCAAGATAAATTCTTCAGACTTTTATTAATCCTTTCATGGAATCAACTTTTTTGTCTTGCTGATATTCTGTATTTAGAAATGTTAGTATGTCCTTTGGAATTCTATCCTTGTTTTTATTATATCTTTGTCTCTATATTGTTTGGATTTAATTTGCTTTTACATTTTGATACTTAGGGCATTTAGTTCACTTATTACTAAATATTTTATTTCTTAATGACACAGGTGTTAACATTATACATTGTACAGATTTTAAAAGGAAAATAAGGGGTTATTATAAACACATTAATGTCAATAAATTCAACAACTCAGAATTGACAAATTCCTTGAATACTGTTTATTTAAAAAGTACATTAAAACAAATAACAGGTCATTTCAATAGTCCTGTATATCTTAAAGAAATAGAATTTGTTTTTTTTCAAAGCTTCCCTCAAAGAATCCCCAGATCCAAATAGTTACATTTATGAATTCTATCAAATATTAAGATACAAATACTACCAATTCTACTCAAACACTCCCAGAAAAAGGAAAAGAAGTTAATGAACAGTGTCTGAACTCACTCTATTAGGCCAGCGTTTCTCTCATACTTATAAAATAGAATACAATTTCTCTATAGATTTTAAAATTTACTACTTAGACAATCATATCACCAGTAAATACAGACAGTTTTGCTTCTTCCTATCTAATTTGCACTATGTAACTTTTTTTAATTAATAAGTGAGCTTGGCAGGTTTGAAAAATGTGAGAGAAATATACAAAAATTGATTGCAAAGACTATTTGTAACAAGTAATCAGAAATTGATTTTTTAAAATTATATTATAAAATCCTTAATATACTTTGTATGTTAATATTTAAGAATTAAAACCTAGTAGTTAATGATATCACAATATATGCAAGGATCTACAGAAAACTACATAACTTTGAAAGGGGAAATTAAACAACACCTTTATAAATGGAGAAACATTCTGTACTCATAAGTGAAACAACTCAACATTTGTAAGATGTCATTTTTACCACTCACAAAATTAATTCCTAGACTCAGTGCTATTATCACCCAAAAACACAAATTATCTTTCCTTTTTAGAATTTTAGAATATAATTTTAACATTTATATGGAAATGCAAGTCATCTAGATCAGCCCACATAAGTTTATAAAGGAATAAATTTGGAGAAATCATATTTCCTAATTTCAAAACATATCATAAATCTACAGTAATCAAATTAGTATGGTATTTTCATAAAAATAAACAATCTTTGTATTGGACTTAGAATCCAGAATTAGATTCACACCTATTTGGTCAACTGAATCTAAACAAATGACTGTAGGCATTTGAAAGTATAGTGTTTTCAACAAATATTGGTGGAAAAAAATTCGACATCCAGATCAGATAATGGACCCTCAAACATTATACGCACATTAATTCAAAATGGATCATAGATGTTTATAGAAAATATAAAAGTATTTTTAAAGAATGAAACCTAGGTGAATATCTTCCAGTCCATGGATAGGCAAAGAGTTGATAGACACAGTATAAAACCATGATCAGGAAAATAAAAGGAGGAGCTCATATGGCTCAGTGTTTGAGCACCAGCTTCCCATACATGAGATACAGAGTTCAATTCCTCGCCCCTGTATTTAAAGAAAGAAAAGAAAAGAAAGGCATGATAATAGGATTTCAAAAAATGGTAAGAAGGCACTTTTAAATAGAATGCAAAAAGAATTTATGCACTAGGAGAAAGTATTTGAAAAACATAGTTTTTAAAAAGAACTATTGTTTAGAATATATAAAATATTTTACATATTAATAAGGTAAATTTAACAACCAAATCAAAATTGAACCAATGTTTTGAATGTATACTGCATTAAAGAAGATTAAACTTTGCAAATAATACAAGAAATAATGCTAGACATCATTAGTCATAATGTAAATGAAAATGATACTGCTTCTTGCCACTTGAATGGCTAAAATTAAAGATTGATCATATAAAGTGTTGGGGAAGATGTGGAACAGCAAAATATAAATGATTTTTTCATTCCTTAGGTGATATAGGAAGACTAGAAAGAATTGAAGTTTGGTTATTTCCTTTCCCCCAAGTAGGTTAGACTCTGGAAATACCCACCTTGGTTTCCTTTGAAACCAAGCAGGCATTTATCTACCTGCTCTGGTTTTATTTCACAGTAGTCAGTTTTCAACTCCCTTGCTAGAAACAGAAGGAGGTTTTTAATCAGATGGGGTTCCTGGAGATAAGTCTCATGTAAGTATGGGGTGCCCCTAAGGCTTGGCCACCTGCAAATTTTGTCTCTCAATCTAGCCCATGCCTGGACTCCAACGATTCAATTACTCTTTAATTTTCCTTCCTGGGACTGACTAAACCTGAGGTTTCTGCTCCAGGTAAATTATGATCGTTTTTTTTATCTGCCTATCTCTACAGTTGTCCAGGAAGGAGTTTTCCCTGAAACCCCCTTCTATGAAGGATCTCTAGTTGATAGACAGTTTTTCAGCTTTATCCCTTTGAGAGGGTGGAAGTGATGATTATCCAAGGTCTTTATATGTCAGAATGGAAAACAATTCATTATCATTCAATGTTAGGTATTTACAAACTTTTCTAATAATGTTTATTTCTTAAATAATATATTTAGCAGAATATACTTTTAATTTCTAAATATATATATTCATTTATTGTTACTTTTTCCCCGAATTTTATAGTTATTTACATATACACACACACACATATATATACACACACATTTATATATTTACACACAGACACAGACACAAATATTGGTGGAAAAAATATTTTCCTACATATCCTGTAGGTATTTTTTCCCTGGAGAACCCTGTCTAACACATAGTATGCAGTGGGTTGCCAGGTCAGGAATAGGGAAAATGCATGAATAAAGGAAAAATCATGCAAAATAAAATAAGCATTAGGAACCTGGCATGGATCCATGTGTATGGTCTGCTCTAAAAAAGGGGGTAAGATTAATTCTATTCTGTTATCTTTAGAATCTACTGGCACTGTCTCTTTCCCTCAACCCAGGGGGAAAATAAGACAAACATAAAAAACAAAGGCTAATGCAATAAAAATTGATTAATAATTGTGGATTTTCCTAATTTTAACTACCTTAATACTCACAGCTACCTAGTAACTCAAAAGTGTACATCACTATGGACTTTCAAATGGGTATAAATTTCTAAAAGTGTCTTCAAGCTCTCTAATAATGGCAACAATTTTGTGTTGCTAAGGAAAACTCTAATGCTCTTTTGAAGCTCTAGCTTCACATGAATGCAGTTAGATGATAAAGAAGAATTCAACTTTTCTGAAGTATGTATTATATACCATGGTTAAAAAAAGTTAGTGAATAAAGTCTTTAAGAAGAAAATTCTAAGATAGAGGACAGATAGAAAAACAAATATCTATAATATTTCAGCAGTGCCACACATAACAGTATTCCTGAATCTGTTATTTGATGGCCCTAAAGAAATGAATGCCAGAGAAACAAGCCTTAAAGCAGTCTATACGACAGCTATAATAGTATTGGCTTTACTTCTTTAATTATAAGTATGTATATTTGGCTGCTGCCAAAAGCACATGGGAGCTTTTCCTTCTGGTCCTTCCTGTGTCTTTTAATTTAAAGTGCTCTGAGCAAGGGTTCCCCAAAAGATGCTTTTTGATGGCAGGTTTGTGTAATAGTCCAAAGCTTTCCACATCAGTTTGCTAGTCCGTAGCACAATCCATAAATAGACAAGAACCCAGTCTGAAGGACCATCTTGACAAAGAAGAGTAAATTGTTGCAGAAGGATTGAACATGATGGTTAGTATTCATCGATTAAAAAAACATTTTGAGATTAAATCATTGTCATCTCAAATGTTTCTTTTTTTATATAAAATTTGACCTTACTATTTCCAAATTTGCAAGTTTATATTCTTCTGGAATACATTCCTATTAGCTATTTTCAGGAGGGGCCATTCAGTAAATATGGATGAAAATTTAGGAACAAATTAAGGTTTTAGCCAGTATTTGTACTTGAGAAAAAGTATTTAAGCATAGTGAAAATTGTTTGGGATTTAGAATCATTCAAAAGGCTCAGATTGAGTCTTTCCCTTAGCATTTGTGTAAACTTGGACTTTGGTTGTAATAAACATGTATATATATATATATATATACACACACACACACACCAATAATGTAAATGTATTCTCCAATAAACTATTGGTAGTAATAAACCCCCAGTAGGATATACTGAATATCAGTTAATGGGTATATGTAAAATATCTAATAAAGTGCCTAGAATATAGTACCCATAACTTATGCTATTTAAATATTTTACTCTAAATCCATCAAAGAATTAAGCATATGAATTTCATTTTCACAATTTTTTCTTTATAATAAATGTGATAGATAATTTAAAAATCTGAAAAAAACAGATATATTAGCCATTGTTGGGATTTCATACTACCCATATTCTCTTGTCTACGTAGACATAATTCACATATCTCAACAGCTTTTTCCTTCTTCAGTTTTCTCTTTTTTCTTCTTCAATTTTCTTATTCTTTTCTTTCAATCTATTTTTATTTCATAATGTAGAAAGCACGTATTTTCTAGGATAATTTTTCTCTAGGGATTTAATTTGTAAGGGAAGAGGGACTGAGGGTTAGTTAGGAAAAAGGTACACTTGAAATTATCCCAAAAACACTGCATTTATTTGCATGTGATTATGTGCAGATACATGAGTGTCTGTGTGTGTGTATTTGTCAAAGAGTAGAAATGGGAAGGAGAAAGGAAGAGAGAGGGAGTGACAATAAAAGGAGGGAAAGAGAGAGACAGGGAGGGAGAGAGGGTAGAAGGGAGAGGAAGAGAGAGAATGGATTTGTATATATTTGAGGGAGATTTTAAGCATTAGAATAAGACCAGAAATGAAATGATATGAGGATAGATCCAGGAAATATTTCAGGATGATTTTGCTTTTTAAGATGACTTTCAGTAACTAATCTCTGGGTTGTACTTTTAAGGATCTTTTCCTACTTAGGTGTGTGTTTTCCCAATTGATGTGGAATCATTATAGGTACAGCAAGATTGGACACAAATGTTCAGAGATCCTGAGGTTTACACCAAAATTAGAGAAATATTCTAAACCAAGAAATTGGCTTTTTATAGTCCCAGTTCTCTAGTTATTTTAGGATATTTTCTATAGTTCTACTGCAAATTTATTCCTAGGTATATTGTGTTCTTTAACTTATTAGATTAACTGACATACACAGAGGGCAGATATTGATATTCTCAATATGTCAATATGTATTATGTTAAGTTGAATTTTGAGCCCAAAATATTTACACCAATATCCCTGTTTTTCTCACACTTAGTATTTGTCTAGCATAAGTAAAACAACTGACAGGTGAATTAATTTATGACTATGATGTAATCACATTTTATTACACAAGTGTTTATACTCAGCAAAACATTTTCAGGGAGCTGTTCTGATATGATGGGCTTCATTTCTTTGGCTCTTGACAGAAAGTAAATGGACCCAATATTTTTGGTTCCACTTGCCAGTTGGATAAGAAATCTCAACAGAATGAGGTGATTAGTGCTAGCAATGTAGAACAATTAGGATATTCAAAACTCTATGCTCATATTCATGTTCCTTAGACTAGGGATGAGTACACTCCATCAAAATGTTCCCATACCTTAAAATAAAAATCCAAACAGCAACACTTTTAAAATAATAGATTTTTGGCAATCTAGATGACTTGGACGAGGAGGGCCTTTTGACATGGGCTAAAGGTGATGCTTTCAACATATTTGCTCCTTCCTCCCAAATACACTGCACCTGAGTGTCTGCACATATCTAAAGGTATATTCAAATGAGCAGATAATTCTTTCATCTTATTACTTCATTCAAAATGCCTAGAGAGAATACTTACCTTTCTAAAGTTTTTTAGAATAGCATCTTCAAAATATGCTTTTAACATAATTAAGAGAAAGATAAGGCTTTAAAAACGTCCCAAATTCATATATTCAGAGACCTAGCAATTGGTGTATCTGTATCTAATTCCCTATTTCTAGCAATCCAATGTCCTGAACTTCAATCATACATGAGAAGAAGTCAAGTCACTGAAAATATTAACAACTAAATTAGGTTATTTCTGTGATATGATTAATATCCTTGGCTTTTTTTAATTTCAAGAATAAATATTTAGTTTCAGTAGAGGTGTAGAATTATAGGGTGATGTGGGTCTCCACACAAAACATTAGTAAGATAGAAAAAGGGAGGTAGTTGCTTACAATTATGCAATTAGTTAGTGGTAGAGATGGAGAAACACCTCATTTATTTTGCAAAGATTGAAAATAGCTGGTTCCATTTGGCCTATGGTTAACACAGCACAGCCTTGAAGAGCATGGAATCTGACAAGGGGTAAAGTTTCTTATCTTAGATCTGCTACTATATATCTTAATGATGTGGTATAATTAATTGATCTCTCCTATGCCTCCAGTGCCCCATATAAAATGAGAATAAGAATATTATCTACTTAGGTTTGGGTTTTTATGGGAATTAATACATGTAAAATATTTATAAAACATAAGGATTAAAATATGTTCTTATTGAAAAATCATTTAACATGACAAAATAGTACTAACTTAAAAAGATTTTAAAAGATAAAACCTGTAACAAACCTACCTTGACCTGCATTGTTTTTCAATTAATAATTCACACCAAGTTTAAATGTGCTATTACATGTTTACTGTTCTGTATTATTTCAGATAAATTAAATTTCTTTTGTTTACTCTGGACTCACATTACCTCATGGAAAATCAGAACAATGTCACTGAATTTGTCTTCTTGGGGTTATGGGAAGACAAGTAGATAGAGCTACTGTTCCTGCTCTGTTTCTTGGTGGTCTTAATGGGGAACTTCATCATCTTACTCACAATTACCTGCAGCCATCTAATTGAACAGCCAATGTGCTATTTTCTCTGCCAACTATCCCTCATGGACCTCTCCTTTATCTCTTTTGTAATTCCCTGGCTAATCAGAGTCCTAGCATCAGAGAGAAAAATCATTTCCTATAACAACTGTATGACCCATCTCTTCACAATGAGCTTGCTGGAGGCTGTGGAAATATTCATCTTGGTGTCTATGGCTTTTGATCGCTATGTAGCCATTGTCAAGCCCCTGCACTATATGGTCATCATGAACAGGCAGAGATGTAACATGCCGATTATCATGGCCTGCAGTGTGAGTTTTTGTTCAACTGCTCATGGTCCTCAATTTACCTTTCT
This sequence comes from Tolypeutes matacus, assembly GCA_026826555.1. Classification (NCBI taxonomy): domain Eukaryota; kingdom Metazoa; phylum Chordata; class Mammalia; order Cingulata; family Chlamyphoridae; genus Tolypeutes; species Tolypeutes matacus. The sequence goes on from JAKSZT010037046.1 coordinate 26,715, forward strand.
GTGGCCTAATCAAATCAATTACTACATGTGTGATGTGAAGCCTCTTTTGAAACTGGTCTGCAAAGACATACATGTTTTTAGTGTCTTAGTTATTATTAATTCAGGGATTTCAAGGGTTTTAATTTTCCCTGTCCTGGTGGCATCTTACATAAGCATATTGTACAATCTTAAGACACACACCTCTGCAGCATGACACAAAGCTCTGTCAACCTGTAGCTCTCACATAATTGTTGTAATTTTATTTTTTGTGCCCCGTATCTATATATATATTCTACCTGCTGTCAGTGAGAACAAGGATAAGACAAAAATCACTTTGTTTTATACTGTGATTTACCTTATGCTGAATCTTTTCATCTATACAGTGAGAAATGTGGAGATAAAACTTGCCTTGCAAAAGTTATGGTCTCAAATGCTTCCTTGAGAATTAAAGTTAATAAGGTGATATTCATTGTGATTCCCATACTGTGTCCCTAGTGTAGCTATTATTCACATCAATGTAGAATGAAGATTTCCTTGGGAGCTGGAAAGTTAAATTCTGACATTACAAAAGCATAAAGAACTTATTATTATTATTCATGTTCCCGGTGTGAACACTTGTATATGAGGAACACAAGAAGTATCTCTCTAAATGGTATCTTTAAACCTGACACTCCCCTCTTCAGAAATTTACAAGAAAGGCTATTTTCCTTGGAATAATTTAGGACCTTCTATCCTGATAATCAGAAATCTCCCCTGATTATCAGACAGAATTGGTTCATGTCTGGTTTAATCATCATAGAGATCACTGCATCAGAAAAACACAATGCTGCAAAATATAATCGATTTTTAATGTCAAGGATACCTGTGTGATGTCTTTTCTATTGCCTACCTTTTTTCTTTTGTTTTCTTTTGTTTAGATGAATTAAGTAAATATACTGCACTCCTCTAATTCTCCAAACAGACTGATCTCTCACTTCCAGGTTTTATTTTCTGCTATCTTCTCTACTTAGGATACCCCTTCTCCTATATTTGAGGGTCATGATTTATGTATAACTCACACTAATCCTTATATTATATGATTCAGGAGAATTTTGCATACTCATCAAATGAGCAGAATTACAAGCATACAATGGAGATATTGTGGGTTTTGTTCCAGACCATTGCAATAAAGCAAATATCACAGAAAAGCAAGTCACACATTTTTTAGTTTCCTAGTATATATAAATTTATGTTGGGGAAGCGGCTGTGGCTCAATCAGTAGGGCTCCCGTTTACCATATGGGAGGCCCTGGGTTCGGTTCCCGGAGCCTCCTGGTGAAGGCAAGCCCGCCTGCACGGCGTGGTTAGCTGACCCAGCGAGCACAAGCAGCAAGGGGGGGATAAATGAATAAATAAATAAAATTTTTTTAAAAAAATTTTATGTTTACACACCACTGTAGTCTATCAACTGTAAGATAAATTTATGTCTAAAAAAATGTACCTACATTAATTTAAAATACTTTATTACTAAAATACTAACTAACGTCTGAGCCTCCAGAAATCCTAAACTTTGTGCTAGTGTTGGGTTTTGCTTTGATGTGGATGGCTGATCATTTATCAAGGTGGGTGTACCTGAAGTTTGGTGTGGCTGTGCAAATTTCTTAAAATAAAACAACTGTGAAGCTTTCTGCAATGATTAACTCTTTCTTTCATGATAGTTTTCTCTGTAGTATTTATGCTGTTTGATAGCATTTTGCCCACAATAGGATTTCTTTCAAAATTGATGTCAATATTCTCAAACCCTGTGACTGCTTTATAAGTTGAGTTTATGTAATATTCTAAATCCTTTGGTGTCCTTTCAACAATATTCACAATATCTTCACCAGGAGTAGGTTACATCTTAAGAGACCACATTGTTTGCTTATCCCTAAGAAGCAACTCCTCATCCATTCCATTGATGTATTACCATGAGATTGCAGCCAAATATTCACATCTTTAAGCTACATTTCTAATACTATTTCACTTCTTATTTTCATTACATCTGCAGTTAGTTCCTCCACTGAAGTCTTGAACCACTCCAGGTCATCCATGAGGATAGGAATCAACATCTTCCAAACTGCTGCTAATGTTGATATTTGACCTCCTCCCATGAATCACAAATGTTATTACTTTCCTAGAATTGTGAATCCTTTCCAGAAGGTTTTCAATTTTCTTTGCCCTGATCCATCAGAGGAATTACACTCTGGGTCAGCTAGAGCCCTCCAAAATGCATTTGTTAAATGAAAACACCAGAAAGTTAAAATTACTCCTAATCCGAGAGATGCAGAATGGATGCTACATTTGCAGGCATGAAAACAAAATTAATCTCACTGTACATCCCCAAGAGAGCTACTGGATAACCAATTGCATTGCCAATAAGCAGTAACATTTAAAAGGATTCTTCATTCTGAACAATATGTCTCCATAATGGCGTTAAAATACTCCATAAGTTATGTTGTAAACAGATGTGCTGTCACCCAGGCTATGTTTTTCCAATTATAGAGCACAGGTAGAGCAGATTTAACTTAATTCTTAAGGGCCCTAGGATTTACAGACTGGTAAATGAACATTGGTTCAATCTTAAAGTCACCAGGTGCATTTAGCCCTTAACAAGAGTATCGAGCTGTCCTTTGAAATTTTGAAGGCAAGCAATGACTACTCTATATCCATCAAAATCCTCCATGATATTTTCTTCCAATATAAGACTGCTTCATCTTGTACATTTTATGTTATGGACATGGCTTCTTTCCTTAAATCTCATGAACCTATATCTGCTAGCTTCAAACTATTTTTCTGCACCTTCCTCACCTCTCTCAGCCTTGAAAGAATTGAAGTTTAGGGTCTTTCTAGGGACTAAGCTTCAGATTCAGGGGATGTTGTGGCTGCTTTGATCTTCTATCCAGAACATTAAAATTTTCTTTATATCAGCAATAAGACTGTTTTACCTTCTTATCATTCATATGTTCACTGGAATAGCACTGTTAATGTCTATCAAGAATGTTTCCTTTGCATTCACAACTTGCTAACTCTTTGGTATAAGATTTTGTCCTATCTCTGCTTTCACTCTGCCCTCCTTAGTAAGCTTAATCGTTCCTAGATTTTTTAATAAAGTGAGAGACACATAGCTCTTCTTTTCACTGTAACACATAGTAGCCATTATAGGCTTATTAACTGGTCTACTTTCAATATTTTGTGTCTCAGGGAATAGTGACGCTCCAGGTGAGGGAGAGAGATGGAAATGCAATTGATGGTTGGTGGAGCAGTTACAAAACATAAAATATTTTTCAGGTAAGATCATCGTTTAACATGGGAGACTCTGAGTTTTGAGGAGAATACAGGAAAAGACCTATCCCATCAGAGAGAATGCTTTGTGACAAATATTGAATATTTTATTGTAATTAGTTTTGATTTGTTTTTAAAGGTCCCACACAATGTAATGGTTGAAAATATGATGAAACTATTTATTAGGTCCAGAACCAAAATCTCTTGAATTGAAATGATCTATTTGTTAGTAGTCCTTTCTAACATTCATTTTCCAACCTCTAACCCAATGCCTGGTGTTGAAAAAAATGACAAATCAACGTATGATGGATTTGATTAATTGACTTGCTAAGCATATGAATATAAGCATAGGAAATTTAAGAACTATTTTAGGTCATAAACATGTAATTTATAAAATTCTATCAATTCATATATTTTTTTAGAAATTTAAAGTACACCATAATAACTTTTTACAAGAATACCATAACTTAGCTTGAAAGCACCTATATTACACAAGCATATTATTTAAGCTGGCACATGGTCAGAAATCACCAGGTTGACAGAAGCTTAGAAGTCAGATATCAAAGTAAGTCAGGAGGTCATTCCAGGGGTTACACTTATGCAAGTCTCAGCAGGATCTCATTGACTGCCACACTAAACAGTGCCTCAAATAGCAGGGCTCTTGAGGGCTCTAGAGACATCCAGAATCTATAAGCAGGACAGACAGCTCAGGAATTCAGCACCATGTTAATGGGCCTTACTTTGGAATTTATGCTCCCCAGTGTAACAGAATTAGACTCATTTACAGGTTCCCTATACATGGCTCTTCTGCCACATTTATTTGAACTTATAATTAGCACTATCCTTGATAAATATATGTCCCAGAGACTTAAATCTTGGTCCATCCATGTGCCAGTTGAGCCCTGAATTTCAGCAGAGTTGCAACACTTACTCCAGTTCATTGGACTTACCCGGGACAACTAACAAGAAGATGATGATGGACAACACCTATCCCAAGGAACAGAGTGTCCGTAAATTCAAGCAAGATAGCTCCATCCATCTGCTCCATGGGATCTAAACTCTTCCTCAAAGAGAAGCAGAATGGGCATCACCATCCCAAAATTCTCAAATTGTGGAATGAACAATGGACTAAAGTAAACATTATTATTCTACTATAGACTTATTATTCTAGAAATGGAAAAACTCTCATAATTGGAAAAAATGCAGTGGCCCCCAGAGGTTCAGAGTGATGGGAGAGGGAAGAATAGGTGTAATATGCAGGCATTTTCAGGACATTGGAATTGTCATGCAAGACATTGCAATGATGAATACAGGCCATTGTATATTTTGTCATAGCCTACACAGTTGTGTAAGACAGAGTGTAAAGTATAATGTAAACTATAGTGCATGGTTAGTAGCAATGCTTCAATATGTGTTCATCAACTGTAACAAATGTACCAAACTAGTGAAAGATGTTGTTAATGTGGGAAATATGGGGCAGGGAATGGGGTAAATGGGAATCCCTTATGTTTTTTTATGTAACATTTATGTAATCTAAGCTTTCTTTAAAAATAAAAAAAATGAAAAAAATTTAGGGGCAGGTGGAGGTGGCAAAAGCAAAAAAATGAAAGCCAAAGTAAGCTGTGAGTGAACCTGTTCTTTATGAATTTTTGCCACCAAACTCTTCCAATTTTATCCTTTTTCTTCTTTCTCAAGCCTATATTTGTCCCTACTTTTCCATTGATAGGGAACATTTAGACACTTCTAGAATATTTTAGTATTCTTAAAGACATGAGAAAACCCTAGGTTAACAAAATATATCCTAGATATATATAAACAATCATAATTAAAAATAGGTTATTCTTTCCTCTCTAATTATCAACTTTTTTAGAACATTTTGATTTTATTAAATGTCTCTTGGACAATCTCTTTCATCTAAGAGTGTAAGAAATAATATTTTACTCTGTGTTCTGATAATTTGTTAAATGGCCCATATTGAGGAAGATTCCTTCTATTTCTATTATTTGAAGTATTTTTGTCAAGAAAAGATGCTGAATTTTGTCAGATACCTTTTCTGCATTGCTAGAGATGATCATGTGATTTTTCTCTCTCGATCTGTTAATGTAGTGTATAACAATATTTGCTTCACTTATATTGAACCATCTTTGCATATGTGGGATAAAACCCAATTGATCTTGTTGTATAATTTTATATAGTGTTGGATTCAATTTGCAAATATTTTTTGAGGATTTTTTTCATCTAAGCTCATTAGAGATGGATTACTAATGTTCTTTTCTTGTGGTATCTTTATGTAGCTTTGGTACTCAGGTGATACTGGCTTCATAGAATGAATCAGGTAATGTTCACTTCTCTTCAAATTTTTTGAAGAGTTTGAGTAGATTGGTATTAGTTCTTTTTGAAATTATATGTAGAATTCATCTGTGAAACCATTTGGTACTTGACCTTTATTTATTTGGAGGTTTTTTTATTACTGATAATTGATCTGTAGATGTATTCTATTACTTTTTTCATCAAGGTAATTTGTTTGTGTTTCTAGAAACATATCTATTTCATCTAAGTTGTCTAACTTGTTGGCATACAATTTTTCAGAGTATCCTCTTATTATCCTTTTTATTTCTGTGGGGTCAGTAATGATGTCCCCTCTCTCATTTCTGATTTTATTTGCATCTTCTCTTTTTTTTTTTCTTAGCTTAGCTAAGGGTTTGTCAATTTTATGAATCTTCTGAAAAACCAGCTTTTGATCGTGTTCTTTCAATTTTTTTCTAAATTTCATTTAATTCTGCTCTAACCCTTGTTATTTATCTTCTACTTCTAGCTTTGTAATTAGTTTGCCGTTCTATTTGTAGTTCCTCCAGATGTGCATTTAGGGTCTTTGATTTTAGCTTTTTCTTCTTGTTTTAATGTAGGCATTGAGGGCTATAAATTTACCTCTATATTCTGACTTAATTACATCTCATAAGTTTTGATATGTTGTGTTCTCATTTTCATTTGTATCAAAATAATTACTGAATTCTCTTGCAATTTGCTCCTTGATCCACTGATTGTTAGAGCCTGTTGTTTAAATTCCATATATTTGTGAATTTTCTTGTTCTCTGCCCATTATTGATTTCTGGCTTCCTTCCCTTGTGGTCAGAGAAAGTGCTTTGTATAATTTCAATCTTTATAAATTCTTTGAGACTTATTCTATGACCTAACATATGATTTATCCTGAAGAATAATCCATGAGTGTTCGAGAAGAGGGCATATCCTGCTGTTTGAAGGTGCAATGTTTTGTATGTATCATTAGGTGTATTTCCTTTAACATGTTATTCCATGATTTCTGTCTCTTTATTGATCCTCTGTCTAGACGTCCTGTCTATTGCTGAAAATGGTGTATTCAAGTGCCTTACTATGACTGTAGAGTTGTCTATTTCTTCCTTCAGTTTTGCCAGTGTTTGCCTCCTGTATTTCAGGACATCTTGGTAAGTTTCATAAATATTTATGACTGTTCTTTCTTCTTGTTAGATTGCCCCTTTTATTAGAATATAGAGTCCTTTCTTGTCTCTTACAACAATTTTACATTTAAAGTCTATTTTGTTCAATATTAGTTTATCTACCCCAGGTCTTTTTTTGGTTACTCTTTGTGTAGAAAAATCATTTTCCAACATTCACTTGAAACTATTTGTGTCGTTTGGTCTAACGTGAATCTCTTGTGCATAGCATATAGATCATATTTCTGTCCATTCTGCCAATCTGCCTCTTAATTGTGGCCTTTAATCCATTCACATTTAATGTCTTCACTGTAAACTCAGTAATGACTTTGGCCATTATAGCTTTAGGCTTGTATATGTTATATCTTATTTTTGTTTCCCTTTTGACACTTTTAGTTATACTTTATAATAATCTTCCTTTCTAAACTCTAGACCAAACATCCCACTCCATTCTTTTCTTTTCAACCTACATATCTCCCTTTAATTTTTTTTTTAAGGGCAGGTTTCTTATTGACCAATACTCTTAATATCTGTCTATTTGTGAATATCTTCATTTCTCCCTCACTTTTGAAAGATAATTTTGTTAGATACAGAATATTAGCTGTCATTTTTTTCTCTTTCAGCACCATAACTATGTCATACCACAGCCTTTTTGTTTCCATGGTTTCAGATGAGAAATCAGCAGTTAATCTTATAGTGCATACTTTATATGCAATGTATCTCCTTTCTCTTGCTGCTTTCAGGATTCTCTTTATCTTTGTCATTTCACAATCTGATTAGTATGTGTCTTAGAATAGATCTGTCAGTATTTATTCTGTTTTGAGTAAGATGCCCTTTGTGAACATGCACATCCATGTCCCTCATAAAAATTGGAAAATTTTCAGTCATTATTTCTTCAAACACTTCCTCTACACCCTTGCACTTCTAGCCTCACTCTGGGACACCCATAATGTGTATGCTTGTGCTTTTCATGTTTTCATTCAATTCCCTGCGTCTCTGCTCATTTTTCCATGTTTTTCTACATCTGTTCTATCTGTAATTTGCTTGTATGCTATCTTCTAGTTCACTGATTATTTCCTCTTCATGTTTGAATATGCTTTTATGTGATTCTACTATATTTTTAATTTCTTTTATTGTAGCTTTCATTAACATAAGATTTCTTTTTTAATATATGTTTACAATTTCTTCTATATTTTTTGAAGATTTCTGTGGAAATATTTGATTGGTTTTTCAAAATTTTATATCTCCTGTGGCTTTTTAGGTTGTTGTTTTGACTAATATCAAGCATCTGTTCAGCTTTGGTGAGTGTACTCTGTTGGATAGTTTCTTCTTGCAAAGGGTTATATTTTTATTTGTCTTTATCTTAAGGTTCTTCTTTGACACTTAGTTCCAATTAGTCTAAATCTTTAAATTTGCCTGTCTCTAACTGAATAAAATAAAGGAAAAAAAGATAAAAGAGGAAAAAAATGAAATGAGAAGGGGAAAACAGAAGAAAAGGAAGAGAAAAAGAAAGAAAAAAGAAAGAAAAAATGAAGGAAGGAAGGAAGGAAGGAAGGAAGGAAGGAAGGAAGGAAGGAAGGAAGGAAGGAAGGAAGGAAGGAAGAGAGGGAGGGAGGGAGGGAGGGAGGGAAGGAGGGAGGGAGGAGGAAAATTCCAGGTAACACTCTTAGGCAAGTAGTGTCCAGCTAGAATTCTCCTTGTCAGCTGCATTTGCTCACCTATTGCTCCATGGCCCTGGTGCTCCCTGAGTACCTGGAAAAGGAGAGAGAGAGAAAAAACCTGGACTTCCCTCTCAAGCCACTGGTGTCTGGTTAGGTTCCTTCTTGCCAACTGTCTTCACCTGCCTTTTGCACTTTGGTGTCCTCACTCCATGGGTATCTTAAAGAGGAATGAAAAAATACATAAACAAAATCCCTGGCTTCCATCTCAGGCCACAAGCATCCAGCTAGGCCCCTATATGCTATCTGCCCACACTTGTCACCTTGTGATCTTACCACTCCCCTGGTGCTTAACTAGGCACCCCCTCACTGGTTACCCACTCTTCCCCAGAGCCATGAGAGTTCCTCTATGCTTAATAAGCTTACCATCACTGTCCTGATTCTGTGATAATCAGGGTGGGCTAAACATTCGCTATATTAGAAACCATGCATGTGTCCCCAGACCTCGTTTTCCTCCCTAGGTCTGGTTTTTTAGAATGCTGGTGATAAACTAAGCCTGATTTATTATATGTCCATCCTGTATGGGAAAAGACTGTAACTCTAGGTATCTCTGGTCAACCTTAAGAGATATAGCAGGGGGCTATATCTGGTTGGCGTCCATCTCCCATATGGAGGGACCTGGGTTCGATCCCTGGGACCTCCTGGTAAAAATTTAAAAAATATATAGAAGGTGCGTGGGCCACCAGGCCCTGTGCACGGGCGCACCACCAGTTCCCGTGAGCCACACAGCAAGATGATGACATAATAAGAGAGTGACACAAGGGAGAGGCAAGATGAGACGCACCGAAAAACCAGCAACTAAGGTTGCGCCGGCAGGATGCCTCTCTCCTACATCAGAGATTCCAAGGATTGAATCCCAGTGAAGACAGGAGGAGAAGGATGAGAAGAGAGGGCAGAAAATGGACACAGAGTTGCCCAGCGAATGGACACAGAAACAGCAAAAACGGGGGGGAGGGGGAAGGGGTGTAAAAATGGATAAAAGTAAATAAATAAATAAATCCTTAAAAAAGAAAAAAAAAAATAACTTACCAGTCTTATCACTGCTTCTGGATGATGAGTGTAGCCTGCTGCCTGCTACTCCCTCATCTTGTATCCAACTCAACTGTTTTTCAGATGTACTTGTAAAACCTACAAAATTAATTCCTAGATTCAATGTTATCTTCCCCCTAAAACACAAACTGGCTTTTCTTTTCAGAATTTTAAAACTAATTGTAATAATTTAATGGAAATGTAAAGCATATGGGTCAGCCCATACAAATTTAAAAGAGAATGAATTTGAAAAATTACACTTCTTGATTTTAAGGTATTGTATAAACCAACAGTAATAAAATAATTCTGGTAATTCATAAAGATAGACAAATAAAATAGTCAAACCCTCTGAAGAGTTCACAATTAGGTCTACACATACATGATCTACTAAATCTAAACAAAGGACTGTAAGTAATTCCTTGGGGAAATGATAGTGTTTTCAACAAATATTGATGGAACAATTGTTCATACATATAAACAGCAAATTAACATTGACCTGTACCTCATAAATTATATGTACATTGATTCAATATGGTTCATAGATTTCTACATAATATATAAAATATGCAGTATTTAGATTGAAATGTAGAAGAAAATCATTAGGCCCTTAGACAAAGAAATGTTAATGTCAATACAAAACAATAATCCAGAAAAGAAAAGGCATGATAAATGAATTTTTAATAGGCGTAAAATTTTGCTACATGACTGAGATTGCAAAAAGAAGGAAAAAAAAATTATGCCCTAAAAGAATATAATTGAAAGTCATATAGTCATCACAGAACTACTATTTAAAATATATAAACATGTATTACATATGAATAAGAAAAAAATTGAACAGCCCAATAAAAATGAGCACAATAAAAAATTGTACAACCCAATTAAAAATGACCCAATGTTTTGAACAGAAAATTCAACAAGTGTGAAATAACTAGGAAATAATGCATGAAAAGAATCTAGACATCATTAGTCATGTAAATGCAAATACTACTTGACCGTCTACAATTAAAGATTGACCACAGAAAGTGTTGCTGTGGAGATGGAACAACACAAATCTTATATTTCCACTCCCTTAGTCAGGTTAATCTGGAAAAACCCTCTCTGGCTAGGCTCTGGTAAAATAGGGGAGGAAATTGTTAATGAGAATGGACTGTTTTTGTTTTAGTTCAAAATTGTCACTTTTCCCCTCCACTACTGGAAACATATGTATATTGTTATCTGAAATTCAGAGTGGAAATCAGACTGAGTTTCTGTAGATAAGACTCAAGTAATGTGGGTACCCCTAAGATTTAACCCCAGGAAATTTTGTCTTTCAAGCAAGCCCATGCTTGGATGCCAGCAATTCCTCATTTACCACCCCACACCCCCACTTTTTGGTTTCTACAGATTCTTAATTTTTAAATATATATATATATATATTTATTTACTTTTAAAAAGATACTTAGATTATATAAATGGGACATAAAAATATAGGGGATTCCCATATGCCCCAATCCCTACATCTCCCACATTTTCCCACATTAACAACATCCTTCATTAGTGGAGTACATTTGTTACAATTGATGAAAACATTTTGGAGCATTACCACTAACAGTCGATTTAGTTTACTTTGTAGTTTACACTCTCTCCCACAAAATTTTATAGGTTATGGCAAGATATGTTATGTCCTGTATCTGTCACTGTAATGTCATTCAAGACAATTCCCAAGTCCCCCAAATGCCCCAATATTACATCTGTTTTTCTTTCTCTCTCGTCTCAGAACCTCCACTGCCCCCTGCCTCCATATCAATGATATAACTACGTCCATTGCTAGAATCACAATAAGTGTATGGTAGAATGCCTTAAATCTACTTTAATCCATAGTTCATTCCCCAGGCTTGTCCCAGCTCCTGTGGTTTCTGTGCTAGTAAAATGATTGCTTGTTTCTGCCCATCTCTTCAGTTTTTGAGTAAATATTTTTCCATGTAACCTCAATTGTCTAAGAGGTCTAAAATTTGTTATATTCAGTTTTTCATAATTTTTTCTTGTTTAGAGGCTGAGAGTGAAGACTATCCAAGCCATTTAGATATCAGAACTGAAACCAGGTCATTATCATTCAATTAAAGATCTTTAATTTTTTTCTAAGATTGTTTAGTCTTTAAAAACATTTAGCAATTTATCTTTTAAATTTCCAAATATATACAAAATTACTTTTAACTTCTACTTTAAATTCACAGTTCTGTACAATGTCTCTCCTTTAAAGTTTATTGAGGCTTTTTTTTAGCACTGTAATAAGTGTTACAAATATTTTATCTCTGTATGTAGGAATATATATACCTTAATTGTTGGATGTATAATTGTATATTTCTCTAAATATGACTGCAGTTTTGAATTGTGTTATTTTATTTTTTATTTCTTACTTTTGCTTGCTTTATGAATAATGATAAATGAGTTTTAATGTTCCACTGGAAAGGTGAATTTATCTGTTTTTCCCAATTTTGCTGCATATATATTGAGGAATTATTATTAATTGGTTGTAACAGTCTGGGTCTTATAGCAAACATAGGACAGATTGAGGTGCCACAATTGAATGAGAGTATAAAAAAAGAGATTATTTTCAAAGATGAGTATAGTAGCAAGAATACCATAAGGATGTGCAGTACCTAGGGAGCTAGTAAGTGTTGAAAACTGACATGTATTAAATAGTGTGTGATATGTCGTGTGTCAATTTGGCTACCTTATGGTTTCCAGTTGTTTGAACAAACACTGATCAGATTTTTTTACTATGAGGGTATTTAATGGATTTAAATAATTAATAAGTTGATTTCATATATGGCTGATTACATTTTCAAGCAACAAATGATATTGCCTTCAGTAATGAGAGAGGACTCATCCTAACACTTAAAGGCCTTAAAGAAAGGACATATGAATTCAACAGTCAGAAAGAAGAATTTCTTTCTCTTCTGCAGTCAGCTTCTACCAGAGAATTCATCAAAATCTTCATCAGAGTTCTCAAGTTGTGGCCCAACCAATGGAATTTTACTTGCCAATCCAGAATTTGTACAGCCCCCATAGTGCTGCTTATTACATGGAAGCCAAGTGCCGTGAGCACACCCACATGCACACCTACACACCTGCACACCTGCAAACACACAGCTGTGCACACATGTGCACATGACCCACAGCATACCCAAGTTTGTGCATACAGCTCACGTTCCATGGTGGCAGTTTGATACAATGATGATGGAGCCAATCTGTCCAGGTGTGTTGCCTGTCATTGCCTCATGCATCCTCTCCCCTCCCCTCGGGGCATGTATATGCTTGCTGACAGAGCTTTCTGGTTTGCCCCTTCAGAAAAAGGAGGAAAAAACAAAACTGCAGAGCTATCTGCCCTGACATAGGACCTGGGTGTCTCCAGAGCTCTCAGGAGCCTGACAATTTGGGGTGATATCTGCCTTGGAATTCTATGAAATCTTATTGAAATGTGTGTAAGCATTACCTCTGGGATGACTTCCTGACTCATTTTGAAGTCTCCTAGCCATATAAACCCATTTGCCTTTATCTTTTGCTGCTTTTATTCAAGGTCTTTTTCCTGTCACAATGCCAGTTGGTGCTGGTAGCAATCTCTCAGTGTCAGGGAGGTTTATCCCCTGGAGTCATGTCCCAACTGGGAGGAAGGTAATACATTCATATGCTGAGTTTGGCTTAGAGAGAGGCCACATTTCAGCAAAAAGGAGGCTCTCAGGAGGCAACACTTAGGCACCCCATAGCAAAAGGCTAAGTTTCAATTTCAAGAGCAAAAACTCATAAGGCTAGTCATCAACATCAAGGGCCCATCACTGGATCATCCTGCTTCACCAGTCACTGCCCCTGCACTTGGGAGACTGTTGCTGCTCCCTTAGAGAATGTGGTAGAACTCTCCAGGATGGGGATTCAATATTCTCTCATATATTGAATGATTTTCCACCCACAGTGACAATACCCTCTTAAAATTTGGACATTTTTATATACCTTATATTTATGCTCAGGTGAGCTTCCTCCCATGCATCCGCCATCCATGACACCCCACACCAATGATCCTCCTCCACCCCAGTTGAAACCCTTCTGTGACCCAAAGCTTCTTCAAAGATGGAGCCAATACAATAGCTGAATACAATTAATAGGAAAATGACATAATAATGATAAGTCTAAATATAAGTGATAAAATACATATATTTTTTAAAAAACTAAAAGTAAAATAAAATTAAAAGATTGCAATTATTAAAAAATGAAAAATATAAAAAAAATTATTTTTCCCCTTTCCCCTATCATCACTGCAATATCTGATGCCCAGTCTGTATTGTGGCACCTTCTCCCTCTCATTCCCCAGTGTCTCACTATTTTTTTTTCAGAGTAGTTTTAGGTCACAGCTAAGTCACACACAGAATACAGGAGATTCTCATATATCCAACATCCTGCCCCCTTCCTCCCCCCATATTAATACCTTTTTATAAGTGGATGGTAACATTTTTATAACTGATATACAAATAGTGAAACATAGCTACTAAACATTGTCAATGATTTACACTATGGTTTACATTTTAGACTGTAAACTCTTATAAATTTTACTGATATTTACCATGTCCTGTGTCCATCACTGTATGGTAATGAAGAACATGTCTTCTGACCACAAAATATCCCTGATTGATTCCTACCCCTGTTTGATTCCTATTCCTCCCACCCCATCCTCCCGAGGCCCTGGCTTGACTCATTGGATGATAAGATTCATAGTTACATGCAACAAGAGTTCTTGACACACTGGTTTCGCATCCCCTATTAGGAACTGCCCTTGCTCTTGAAAGACTCCCTCCTGTCTGCTTCTGAACAAATCAGTTCTCTCAAAGATGGGAGTGCAACACCTTCCTGGTCATTATTTGGGTCTCCACCCACTGATACAATGCATTATGACAGAACGAACACTCACACACTCCTTAGAAGCCCTATGTCTTTGGCATTTCAGGGCCTCTTACCCATCCAAATAAATTTTAGAGCTAGTTTTTCCAATTCATGAAATAATACAGTGTTCATCTTTATTGGGATTGCATTAAATCTATAGGTTAGTTTGCATAGGATAGATACCTTGATGATCTTTAGTCTTCCTGTCCATGAACAGGGAATATTCTTCCATTTATTTAAGTCTTTTTTTATTTCCTTTAGCACTGTTGTGTAGTTTTCTGTATATACATCCTTTACATCTTTAGTTAAATTTATTCTTAGATATTTCAATCTTTTAGTTATTATGGTAAATAATATAATTTTCTTGATTTCCTCCTCAGATTTCTCATTATTGGTGTACAAAAATGCTACTAATTTTTGGGCATTGATCTTATAGCCTGAGAATTTAATGAACTCTTTTACAAGTTATAGAAACTTTCTTGTAGATTTCTCAGGACTTTCTATGTATAGGATCATGCTGTCTACAAATAACGAATTTTTTCTTCCTCCTTTCTAATTTAGAATACTTTAATACGTTTTTCCTGCCTCAGTGCTTAAGCAAGTACTTGTAAGACAATGTTACATAGGAGCGGTGACAGTGGGCATCCTTGTCTTGTTCCTGATCTTAGAAAGAAAGCTTTTAGGATTTCACCTTTGAAGATGATGTTAGCTGTGGGTTTTGATATATACCCTTTATCATGTTCATAAAGTTCCTTCTATTCCTGTCTTTTTCAGTGTTTTTATTGGGAAAGAGTACTGTATTTTGTCAAATGCTTTTTCTGCATCTATGGAGATGATTTTTTTTAAAAAATCTGTTTATGTGGTGTATTACATTGATTGATTTTCTTTTGTTGCTCCATCCTTGCATACCCGGGATGAAACCCACTTGGTCATGGTGTATAATCCCTTTGACATATTGTTGAATGTCATCAGGAAGTATTTTGTTAAGGATTTTAGTATCTGGGTTCATTAGAGAGATTGGTTTGTAATTTTCCTTTCTTGTGGCATCTTTTTTTGGCTTCGGTATTAGGGTGATGTTGGCATCATAGAATGTGTTATGTGATGTTCCTTCTACTTCTACTTTTAGGAAGAGCTTAAGCAGGATTGGTGTTAGCTCCTTCCAGAATGTATGGTAGAATTTGCCTGTGAAGCAATCTGGTCCTGTGCTCTTCTTTGTTGTGAGGCTTTTAATGACTGAGTCTATCTGTTTATTTGTAATTGCACTGTTGAGTTCATCAATTTCTTCTTTTGTCTATTTAGGGTGCTTGTGAGTTTCTAGGATTTTGTCCATTTCCTCTAAATTATCATTCTTGTTGGCATATAATTTTCAAAGTATACTTTTATGATACTCTTTATTTCTGTGGAGTCAATGATGATATCCCCTTCCTCATTTCTTATCTAGTGTATTTGCATCTGCTCTCTATTTTTGTTGTTGTTGTAAGTCTGGCTAAGGCTTTGTAAATTTTGTTGATCTTCTTGAAGAAACAGCTTTTGGTTATGTTTATGATTTCCAGTGCTTTCTTATTTTCTATTTCATATTGTTCTGTTCTAATCTTTGCTATTTCTTTCTCTTTAATTCCTTTGGGGTTAGTTTGTTGTTTCTCCAATTCCTATGAATTTCCCTCTCAGTACAGCTTTGTCTGCATCCCATACGCTTTGATATATTTTGTTATTGTTTTCATTCATTTCAAGGTAGTTACTGATTTCTTTTGAAATTTCCTCCTTGACCCACTGTTTGTCTAAGAGTGTCTTGTTAAACTTCGATCTTTTTATACTCTAGTTCTCTGGTCCTAACTGATTTCCAATTTCATTCCATTGTGGTCAGAGAATTTACTTTGTATTATCTCAATTTTTTCTGAATTCATTGAGAGTTGTTCTTTGACCTATCATGTGGTCTATCTTGGATTATGAACTATGTGCACTCTAGAAGAATATAAATCCCACTTTACTGGGATGTAATGTCCTGTGTATATCTATTAGGTCCATATCTTCCAATGTACTATTCAAGCTCTTTGATTCTTTCTTGATTCTCTGTTGAGATGTTCTGTTTAATGGTGATAATGTTGTATTAAAGTCCCCCACTATAATTGTAGAGGCATCTCTTTCTCCACTTAGACTTTCCAGTGTTTGCCTCATGTATTTTGAGGCACCTTGATTAGGTGCATAAATATTTTTGATTGTGAACCTTGTAAAAGATTACCCCTTTTACTAATATTTAGTGTCTGTCTGTCTCTAACAATGGTTTTGCATTTAAAGTCTATTTTGTCTGATATTAGTATAGCTAATCTTCCAATTTTTGGTTGTTGTTTGATTGTAAAATTGTTTTCCAACCTTTCACTTTCAGCCTCCTTGAATCCCTGGGTCCAAGATGGGTTTCTTGTAGACAACATATAGATGGGTCACATTTCATTATCCACTCTGCCAATCTGTACCTCTTGACTGGTAAGTTTAATCCATTAACATTCAGTGTTATTGCTCTCAAGTAATTTCTTTGGGTTTATTTATGTCATATTGTTTAAATTTCTCTTTTTATCTTTTTAGTTGTTCTTACACTCTCCACCAACTCTCTCTATACTGTTTTTTCCTTTCAACCTGTAGAATTTCCTTTAGTATTTCTTGAAGGGCAAGTTTCTTATTGGCATACTCTCTTAATTTCTGTTTGCCTGTGACTATTTTGTACTCTCCATCATTTTTGAATGCCAGATTTGCTATATAGAGAATTCATGGCTGGAAGTTTTTTCTCTGAGTACCTTGTTTATGTCATACCACTATTTTCTTGACTCCATAGTTTCAAATGAGAAATCAGCACTTATACTTATTGAGCTTCCCTTGTATGGATGGTTTTCTTTTCTCTTGCTGCCTTGGGTATTTTTTTCTTTGTCTTGAGCATTGGAAATTTGACAAGTATATCTCTTGGAGTAGAACTGTTAGGATTTATACACTTTGGGGTGCATGTGCTTCCTGGACATGTACATCCATCACCCTCAATAGGGTTGGGAAGTTTTCAGCTGTTACTTCCTTCAACACTCCTTCTGTACCCTTTACATTTTCCTCTCCCTCTGGGATGTTTATCATGAATATTTTGTGCATTTTGTGTTGCTGTCTAAATCCCTAAGTCCCTGTTGGATTTTTTCTATCTTTTTAACTATCTGTTCTACCATCTGTTTGATTTCAGATGTATTGTCTTGCACATCACTAATTCTTCTGCCGGTTCAAATCTGCTGTTATGTGATTCCAGTGTTTCCTTCATTTCTTGGATTGTGCCATTCATCATCATCATATCTGTTATCTTATTATATATGTTTACAATTTCTTCAGTATGTTCTCCCAGTGTCTTCTTAATATCCTTAATCTCTTTCTTCACTTAAGTTGGTCGATGATATTTGTTTAGACAGCCTGGATTATTTGTTCAATTTTCTGCATCTCTTCCTGGTTTTTAGTTTGTTCATTGGACTGGTCCTTGTCTTCCTGTTTCTTAGTATGGTTTGTAATTTTTTGTTGTCCTCTGTTCATCATTCATCTTGAAGGGTTTATTCAGTTGATTGGCTTTTCTCTGTGCTCTACAGTTTTTTCCAGCTTCTAGTTTTGTGTGTGTGTTAAGTTTTCTCTTTGACACTTTGTTCTTCTTGTTCTATTTCCTTGCTGTTTTCTTGTTCCCTTGAAGGAAAAATATTAGGGCCATTGAAATTGAAAGAGGTAAGAAAAAAAAAGGATAATTCTAATAATAATAAAAGTTAGAATAGGGACCATAGAAGACTTAGTATAATGAATATTTAACTCCTGTAAACTGTGTAGAGTAATAGGAATTAAAAAAATGAAATACCTACAATGAGATGGGAAATTGATTAGAGAAAAATACATAAAATTATTTAAAAGGCCAGAATGATGAGGAGGAGAGAAAGAGAAAATAAACGACAGAAAGAAAAATGTTAATTATAAAAGGAAACAGAATAGAAAAGATAGAAATTGAAACTAGTAGAGGACTACTTAAAAAAAAAGTTAGAATGTAAGGACCACAATAGAAAGCAGGAGATAGAAAGATGAAAGAAGGAAAAGAGATAATGTTGGTAGACAAAATCAGTATACACAGAATATTGGACATCAGGGAATAAGAAGCACAGCAAAGAAGAAACAAGCTAGCAGCACTTAATTTTAAAAAGGGGGACAGGGAGGAAAGAAAAACAAAAACAAAACAAAAACAAATACCCCAAACAAACACACAAGTAAGCAGTCAAACAAAGCTAAGGAAGAAGAGCATTCCTTATTGAGGCCTTTTGGAGACTCTCAGGCTGCCTGTGTTCATCAGTCAATTACCCTGCAGTCACTTTCTGCAGGTTTTGAGGCAGGTTATAGTGAGTAAACTAAGTTACTTTTTTTTAAATAACCTTTTTTTTTTTTTTTTTGGAAAAAAAAAGGACCCAAAAGAAGCTAGTACAAAAATAATGTCTATGTTTTCCCTGTTCTATGGTGTCAGCTGGATGTTAGATATCCTGATGGATCATTACTCTTTGAGGAGTTTGGAATCATATATTCAAGGCAGAATTTCCTCTACTGAGCTACCTACCTTTCTAGTTGGATCCATTAGCTCTTCAGAAAGCTATTCAGTCACTTTTCCCTAGGCAGATTTTACTGTTCTAGGGCAGCAGTATTCGGCAGTCTGTATGAGCAGATCCCCACTCCCCTCTCCTGGTCAGTTGAGTTCCCTTTTGAAATTCAAATGGGACCCTGAAGACAGAGTACAGAGCACCAAAATGATTTTTAGGCCTCTTCTAGACCAACCCCTCCTCCCAGGGGACCCTAAATAGGCCCTTGAAAAGTTATTAAGTGCTTCCCACTGCCTCACTCCCTTAGGGGAGTTGTAATTCTGATAGTCTTCAGTGAGGAACCATTAAATTGGCTGACTCTACTTTCTCTCAAGCCAACCCTCGGTATTCCAGGGCAGTTAGGTAAATTAGGCTTCTTCAGCAGATTCACCTCTCCCTTCAGCCTGTTGCCAATCTGAGGCAGCTGGAGTGCTCCCCAAAGCTCTAAGGGGATCCAGGCAACCAAACCCACAGAAAGGAAACCCCTCTCTATGCTTTGCCAGAACTCTCCCACTCTTGGAGTATCCTCTTTCTCGCTGTGTGGCAGGGGGGAGTAGGAACTCACCCTGGCCCACTGCCCTTAGGGTGGGGCTTAGCCACCCATGTTTTCCAGGAAAAGGGCTAAACACTCACTCTTTTATCTTGAGCAATTTATCTCCTTATCCAGCTCCCTCCCAGATTGATGCTGCAAATGCTTCTGCTACATGGTCTCCCAGAACAGCTCACTTAGGCAGGATACTGTCCCCACTCTGCTGTCTTTTGTGAGAGAGATGGTGAGTGTCCACATAAACCAAATATATCTCATTCTTTATACAAAAATTCATTCAAAATGCATCATAGAAATATACACAAAATGTAAATCATAAAATATATAGACTAAAATATGGGGGAATCTCCATGGCTTTCCACTTGTAAAGAATTGTTAGATATGATATGATAATGTGATCCTTAAACAACAGTGTAAATGAGAAACTGAACCTTATCAAAATGAAAAGCTTTGCAGTAAGAATTAGATGGTAATAAAATGAATAAAAAGTTGCACTCAGGGAAGAAATATTTGTAACTCATTTAATTATTAAAGAATTACTCTTCAGAACATATAATAGTATCTCAAAATTCCATAAACTGGACAGCCCAATGAAAAGTTAACAAATGCTTTGAACAAATATTTTATCAACTAAGAAAGATGCATTGAAAATAACTACATGAAAAGATTTTAGACATCATTAATTATTAGATGAAAACATATTAAAAGCACAAAGGTACTAGTGTCACAATGCAATGAGGTACAGGCCATGATATATCTTCCCATAACCTATAAAATTGGATGGGAGAGAGTGTAAACTTCAATGTAAACTATAATCCATGTTCAGTGGCAATTGTTCCAAAATGCATTCATCAATTGTAATCAATGAACCACACTAATGAAGGATGTTGTTAATGTGGGAAAATGTGGAAGGTGTAGGGAATAGTGCATGTGGGAATCCCCTTTATTTTTCAATGTAACATTCATGTAATCTAAGTAACTTTAAAAAACTAAATATATTTTTAAAAAAGCACAAAGATACTGCTACACACTCATTCAAATGGCTAAAATTAAAGACTGACCACATCAATTGTGGTGAATATATGGCACCACAGGACTTTAATGCAATCCTGCAGGAGATGCAAAATGGCACAACCACTCTTAAAAAACTTTTGGAATTTTCTTAAAAATATTAAATATACATTATCCCAATGACCAGTGATTCCAATGCTGTGTATTTACCCAAGTTGATGAAACTAATTGTTCATATAAAGGTTTGTACATAAATGACTTATTAAAGCAGTTTTATTAGTAATAGCCAAAACCAGACACAATAAAATTTCCATGATTGATGACTGGTTGAAAAAAATTGTAGAATTTTGAAACATTGGAATATTCTTCTGCAAAGAAAAGGAAAGAACTGTTAATATATATATGTGATGAATGAATCTCAGAATATGTAATTTGAGTGGAAAAATTCAAATATTCACCATTCAGTATTTCAAAATATGCAATTCCATTTACTAAAACTCTAGATAATGAAAATTAATACAGCATACAAGAAAGCAGATCAAGGTTTTCCTGGGTATTGGCAGAGAAGTAGTTTGGGGTTTCAATCATGTCTCCCACGAAAAAGCATGTTAAGGTCCCAATGCTTCATCCTATGGGTGTGAATCCATTTGTAAATAGGGCCATTGAAGATGTTAAAGTGTCCCCGAATTTAATGGGGTGGGCCTAAATTCAACATGGTTCAAATACTTATAAGGAAAGAATTTGGACAAAGAAAGAGAAGCCAAGAGAGAAGTTAGTAGCTTGAAGTCAATGGAACTCAGAAGAGAATGAGAACAGTGCCATTTCCAATAACTGATGATGGAAAATCCAAGTAATTTCAAAGATTGGTGATCAGACAAATATACGATTCCCTGGAGAAAGCAAGCATTCTAGACTCTGAAACACTAAGCCAATAAGTTCCTGTGGCTAAACCAAATCATTGTATGGTATTTATTTTAGCATAAAGGAAAGATAGGAAAATAGGCAGGAAACTAGAATTACAAAATGGAGAGCTAGGAAAATTTGGGGGTGATGTATCTGTTCATTTTCTTCATTGTGATGATAGTTTTACATGTATGCACATAGGTCCAAACTTTTCACTTTATGTATATTAATTATGTACATTGCTTTTGTGTTTGAATGGAAAATTCAATACAGTTATTAAAAATACATATATTTGATGGGAGTGGATGTTGCTGAGTGGTTGAGCACTGGCTTCCTGCATAAAAGGTCCTAGGATGAATACCTGGTCTTGATGCCTCAAAACAAAACAAAAAAAAAAAAAACAAAACAAAACAAAAAACATCCAAAACTGATCCTGTTAATGCTTCTCTGGCTCTTTGGGGAATTTGACATTTAGAAAGGAATCTAATGCTTATCATCAAGTTTATTTCTTCAGGAATGCCTTTAAACTTTCTCTAGACACTGCAATTTTGACACCTTCCTTTTTTTGAAAGTTTACAATGTAATCTCATTTCCAGAAATAAAGCCATGTAACACATGCAAAAAAAAGATTTTGGAAAGGGATTCTGGAAAAGAATAATGATAAGAAGAAAAACCAACCATCCATAGAACAATATGAATTTAGGAATTGGTGTCGCAGATGAGGCACTTGAATATATTTATAAGAAAATTGGTAGGTGTGTTTTTGGAGGGAGGATGATCATAGGTATAAGCAGCTAATACAGGTTAACATGAATTCAATTTAATCAACATCAGCTGTTACTTCAAAGTAGAAGAGAATTCAAACATTGTGTTTTGATATCCTTCATTCTAAAGTGCTTGAATCCTTCATTTACCCAATGTTAACTTAAATTTCAAAGCCTGGGAAAATTTACTAACTTTAAAAATACCTGTTCACTCCAACTCCAAGTGAGAGATGAGTGGGAGAGAGTGTGGTCTACAGTGTGAACTGTGGTCTATGGTTGGTGGCAAGGCTCCAGGATGTGTAAGTTCATTGAGGTTGGTGGGCCACACTGTGGGAGATGTTTGTGTGGGATGTGGTGGGAGGTGTGGGAGGTGGGCAACATGGGAATCCCAGTGGGATCCGTGTAATATTTTAGGTAATCTAAGCACCTCTTAAAATATATGTATATATATATATATAAATAACATTTTTGTAAGCAAATACACATATATGCATATATATTTATATATCATTTTACAAATGTTTGTATGTATTGTGAGAATTTTGATTTTTACCCATAATAATAATAATAAAAAAAAAATACCTGTTCTTTTTTTCAGTTACAAAAGACTCAGTGGTCCTGCTTCAGTGCTTCCTGGATATTTGAGCTAGTTTCTAACATCTGGAAGTCTTGGTGTTCTTATCTCATAATAGAACAATAAAACTCATTTCAAAATATGCATTATAGTCATGAATAAATGATGTATGAACTTTGAGCACTCGATAATTGCTCAACAAATAGTTATTATTATTTTGAACTATAAGGTATTATAATAAGCTAATTTTGTGAACAAAATTTTAAAGTATAGTTTTGTGTATGGTAAAGACATATTGGTAACTGGACTTCAGTGTGTATATTTGGGAACAAGTCTATAAAACTGTGAATATGTAGTGACAGGGAGAAAGAAATTGATGGCTAAGAGAATTAAAGTTTTGGTATACTTGAAGGCTGATTTTCTCTGACATTTCTCCTATTTTTCACTTAATGAATTCTCTTTTCCAAACCTGATATGCATATGAGGGGAAATGTTTATTCACTTTTCTCTTCTCTTCTATTCTCTCTTCTCTCCTCTCCTCTCCTCTCCTCTCCTCTCCTCTCCTCTTCTCCTCTCTTCTCTTTTCTTACCATTTAATTCTGCTAAAGTTGCCAAAGGTAATGTGCCAGAAATGGGTTGTCTTTTACAATGTGGAATTATTACCTTACAAGATTACAGTCCTGAGGACATGAAAATGTCCAAATCAAGACATCATAAGGCAATGTATTCCCTCTGAAGACCAACTACCTGCAATCCTGCACTCCTCTGGCATACAGCAAGGCACATGGTGGCGGCAACTGCTGGTCTCTTCCTTATCTTCCAGGTTTAGTTGCTTTCAGCTTCTGACTTCCAAGGCTTTGTCTCTTTCTCTCTGTATTCTCTTATAAATGACTCCAGCAAGAGGATTTAGACCATCTTGGGCAATGCTTTATGAAAGTAACCTGATCAAAAGGACCTTATCTAAAGTAACCTAATCTGATACAATTGGTTTGCACCTACAGGAATGGCTTAGCTTTAACAACATGATTCTCTGGGGTCTGTTCAGTTTCAAAATATGGGGTGCCTAAGGGTTGCCACCTGAGGGCCTCCTTGTTGCTCAAATGTGGCCTCTTGCTAAGCCAACTCAGCATATGAATGCATTGCCTTCCCCCCAGCAAGGGACATGACTCCCAGAGATGAGTCTCCCTGGCAACGAGGGATTAATACCAGGTGCCAACTGGCAACATGATTGGAAAAAGACCTTGAATAAAAGGGGGAAAAGGTAAAGACAAATGAGTTAATGTGGCTAAAAGACTTCAAAGATACTCGGGAGGTCATCCCAGAGGTAATGCTTATGCACACCTCAGTAGGATCTTATAGAACACCAAAGTGGATATCAACCCACACAGAGGGGCTCCTAAGGGCTCTGGAGACACCCAGGTCCTATATAAGGGGGGATAGCCCCAGAGATTGACACCTTATTAGTGAGCTCTTCTTTGGAATCTGTGCTCCTGAGAGTGACAGAGTTGGACTCAAATAAATCCTCCCTGCACATGGCCATCAGTCCCGTCTATTCAAACCTATATGTGATGCTGGAGTTTTTAGGTGTACTTCCATAGACTGGAGCCTCTGGCCTACCGATGTGTCAGCTGTGCCTGGAATCTCAGTGGAGCTGCAACTCCTACCCTATAGCTCAATGGACTCATCCAAGTCACCTGGTGAGGAGACAACGATGGGCAACGTCCATCCCAGGTAATGGAGAGGACCTGCAGCTGCAGGCAGGATAATCCCATCCACCATATCCATGGGATATAAGCCCTCTCTCCCTTGGAGGTGGAGTGGACATCACTATCCCTGTCTCCTCAGGATTGGAGGAAGAGCTATGGACTAGGGTGGACTTAATGGTATTCTGTTGTAGACATATTGTGATTCAAGCAATAGAAGAAATTATAATAGTGAGGTGGAGCCAGTGGCTGCTGGACGCTTTCAGGGCAGGGAAGGGAATGGCAGTTGAAATACAGGGGCTTTTTTGGGACTTGGGGGTTGTCCTGAATGGTGTTGCGGTGACGGATGTAGACCATTTTATATCAGCATATACCATGCAAAACTGTGTGGGAGAGAGTGTGGTCTGTGATGTGAACTGTGGTCTATGCTTGGTGGCAAGGCCCCAGGATGTGTATATCCATTGTGGGTGATGTGCCACACTAATGAAGGATGTTTGTGTGGGATGTTGTGGGAGGTGTTGGACATAGGGAACATGGGAATCCCTATAATTTTTGTGTAATATTTAGGTAATCTAAGCTCCTTTAAAAAATATATATATATAACATTTATGTAAGCAAATGCACATATATGCATATATATTTATATATCATTTTACAAATAAAAAAACAAAACAAAACAAAAATTAAAAATATCACACTCCACCCTCTGGGCAACAGAAAGACATGCTCTTTCCAAACACAAAATACATGCATTCCATCACAATACCCTAAAGTGTTAAATCATTTTAGTAACAATATTAAGGACAAAGTCTCATCAAAATTGGTTATGGGTATGGTTTGTTTTCGATCAATATTCCCCTTCTGCTTTGGACCTCTGAAACTTAGAATAATTTATCTGTTCTAATATACAAAGAAGGATCATTCATAAGATAAAAGTTACCATTGCCATCAGGAAAAACTGGAAGGAAAACAGAGATCACGATCTCCAAACAATTCTGAGACCCTGAAGCTCATACGTTGTTATATTTAAAGGTTGAAAAGTCATCTATAGAAAGATACTTTGTCCTCTGGCCTTGAAGAAGGGCTTTCACAGCAGGTCTGCTCTCCCCAAACACTGGGGTGAGGGCCTAATATCTCCAAGCCTTGGGTTAATGACCATGCCTTCATCAAGGATAGGGGTGACAGCCAAATGCTAGGCTCCAACCTCCTAAAGAATCTGGGTGGCTGCCAGCTTTTCCACAACCCACCAGGCATCTGAGAACATTGGGTGATAACACTCTTCCTGAACAATGGGGCAGAAAGTAGGACCTCTCCAATTTCTGAGACATATTCACCCTTTCCATGTACAAGGTGGGTCCTCTACCTTGGCCTGAGAATTCTTCAATACAGACCTCAGCTTTCATGGTTCTGCCTATGAAGTCATTTTTCCTTCCATCTGTCCCTTTTACTAAAGGCTGGCAGTGGTTCATTCATACAGATCTTGCAAAAAAAATGGTCAATTGAATGTAGCACACATGGGTCCTAACCATCAAACAAGAGATTTTTCCACAAATTCTTTCTGGATAAGTGACATGCACTGAAATTACTGACTAGTTCCATGTTCAGTTAAACCCTCACATGAGACACTATTCTCTGGGAACTCACTTTCTGGGAGATCAGAATTTTCCAAATCATCAATTTCTCATTTCTCTGTGCCCAGGAGTTCATTTCTCCTTACCCATTTCCTCTCATATTTTACCATAAACTGCAAGTAAAACCAGGCTTCACTGTTCACATTTAGTTTGGAAATCTCTTCAGCAAAATATCCAGGCTTGTCACACTTAAATTCTGTCTTCCATCTGACATCAGAACACAATTTTGCCATGTTCTCTACCTCATGAAATTAAGAATCACCTTTCTTCCATTTTATGGTGAACCATTTATCATTTCTAAGTCCTCATTAGAAGTAACTTTAGCATCCGTATTTCTGCCAACAGTCTCTTCAAAGCAATCTAGAACTTTTCTATCAACACCTCACAATTCTTCCTGTCTCTAGTCATTAACCAATTTTAAAACCTTCTTAACATTTTTGGTATATGCAATAGCAGCAACCCATTCCAGGCACCAAAATCTGAATTAAACTGATAAATATTCCAAAGGTGATATACCCGAAATAGGTTGAATTTTACACTGAGGATTTTTAGCTTACAAGTCTTCAGTCTGAGTCCATGAAAATGTCCAAATTGTGTAATCATAAGGCAATACTTTCTCCCTGAAGATTGGCTTCTGGTGATCCTGGATATGTTCTTCACATGGCAAGGCATATGGATATGACTACTGGTCTCTCACTCCTTTCCAGGTTTCATTATTTTAGCTGAGTCACTATTCATCATTTTCTCTCTGAATTTCATTCCTTATAAAGGACTCCAATATTTTGATTAAGACCCAACCTGGCAAGACCTTAGTGAAATAATCTGATCAAAAGACCCTTAACTTAAGTATTCTAATGAAAAGTCCCTACATACAATAAGTTTCCAGCCACAGAAATGGATTAGCTTTAATGACATGATTTTCTTGGGCCTATTCCATTTCAATCTATCAATCTTCTTTTACTCAAACATCTATTTCAACAAAGTTAGTCACTGGAAGAAAATAACTGGGTTACTGTTGATTTCTCAGGTTAATGATTTTATTGCTCTATCTACCTTTACATACCTAGATTACTTTTGAAAATTATCCTTATTGGAC
Source organism: Tolypeutes matacus (assembly GCA_026826555.1). Taxonomy (NCBI): domain Eukaryota; kingdom Metazoa; phylum Chordata; class Mammalia; order Cingulata; family Chlamyphoridae; genus Tolypeutes; species Tolypeutes matacus. The sequence continues at coordinate 53,972 of JAKSZT010037046.1, forward strand.
AATAAATCTTGATTTACAAAACATGATTTTAAGCTCTTGAAATTTCATTTTCTATATAAGAGTCAAAGTTATTGGACAATGTTCTTAACAACTGTTAGAAACACAATTTGCTAACAGTAATATTTTGATAATAATATCAGACATAAATTTTTCTATGGTTAATAAAGCAATAGATATTTATTGGTTTGAACTTGCAACCATATTGTGACAAAGTCCAGACAGGTTGCCCAATTTATGAAGGAGATAAATTAAATTCAGAAACAAATCATGCGGTACCCAAATTCACACACTGTGGTATAATAAATAATAGAGTCCAGGTAGTAACTCTTTCTCTGGCCACAAATGTTTCCCACATATGTTCTAGAAATTTCTTTTTTATTATGCGATGTCAGTCTCTTTAGATATTTTGGAAAAAACTTATACTGAATGATAATAGAACACAAAAATGAAGGCTACATTTCAAACAATTGAGGGAAAATTGATTTGAAAAATATGATAAATATGATACATGGAGTCCAGGGCAAAACCACCTAGGTAAAATGTCTGGTACTTCTTAGTTTTAACTATTGTTTTAATCTGTGGTTAATTTAAGTATATAATTTTAACTGAAATGTTTGTAGAAATAAATATACTTCTCTTATAAAATGTCAGCATTTTGCTGCCACAAATAAAGAAAAAGATAAACAAGCAAGAAAAAATTAATCAAACCAATTGCATTTGCTTATTGCAGAGAGTTATTTCTTCCCTTTAAGTATATAGGTATCATTACATCAATCTTTCATTTAATTTTTACCTAATGTTTTAGATAGCATATATTCTACTAGTGAACACAGGTACAACTTTACTTTTGCTTTTACATTGTTAAACAAACACTTTGCACATATTATACTTGTATCATTAAAATTTTTAAATTTGTAAGGATCAAGAGCTACATCTTTCCAAGTAATTAACCATATATTAAATTGGAATTGGGTAATGTTTGCTACTTAATATTTTTATAGTATTTCAATTGGCTGAATAAATGCATACACTTTTATTAATGTCAGGATTGAATGTAATGATCTGAAAGATTTATGGAAATTTTAATGATTTTTATTAAATATTATATTTCATTTTCTGAAACATTGGAATCATGCCAAATATAGTTTCATGAAATGTATGTTATTATCAATATTATCCATAAACTTTTCTGGCATTGACTTATGAATTTTGCCTTTACATACTACTGTTATGCCCTTTTTTTTCCTGTTATGCCTTTTTATTGCACTGAACCTTGGAAAAAAGAATAATGTAACTGTGTAATTTTTTAGGACTTTCCCAAAACAATCACATGGACAATCTATCTTGTATTCATTTTAATTTGTTACATTTCTATTTGGATGGAAACCATTTTTATATTTCTATCTCACGCAGTCAAGAAATTGACCTACCCATGTATTTCTTTCCTAATTGCCTTTCATTTTCTAACCCTTGCTACACATCCACAGTAATACCCAAATTAATGACTGACTTACTGGCAGAAAGGAGGATCATTTCATACAGTAACTGCATGATACAGCTGTTTATTATTCATTTCCTTGGAGTCATCAAGATCTTTATCCTCACAGGGGGGACTTATTATCACTATGTGGCCATGTGCAAGCCCCTGCACTACATCATCACCATTTGCAGGTGCAGACATATTGGGATCATCATAGCTTATCATGCTGGGTTATTGATACACTGCCAGTCAGTTTCTTCTCACCATCTGCTTATCTTTCTTTTGTCCCAGTGAGATAGACCACTAGTTCTGTGATGTATATCCTCTGCTGAATCTGGCATGCACCAATACATACAGAATTGATCTCTTGATAATTGTGAATGCAGGTCTGATTGTTTTGGTGTCTTTCATGATTGTGACGGTATCTTATTTTCTAATATTTTACCCCACCAGTGCTTACCCTGCACTGTGATCCTATATTTGTGCTTGGTATCTTTATTTAGACGACCCAAATTTTTAAAGAAGATGAAGTGTTTGCTCTTCTCTACACCATCATTGCCCCCTTCCTGAGCCCTATCATTTATACTCTGAGAAACATGGAGATGAATGCTTTGAGGAAACTGTGGTGTCATCAGTGGCTTTCAGAAGAAAAGTAACTTGTAGGAAAGGCATTTCTGAATTTCACTCTAGGCCTTTTAATATACTGCCTATTTAAATTAGAGCCCTGAAATTGATCTGGAATTATACACAAAGTAGAAGTCTTCACATTGGACCATGACTCTTCTTGACAGGAAATTTTTTATTACTTTTCAATTGTTCTTTGTTCCTCTATTCTTCTCACATATCGGTTTCATATCCTTATCTTTACTTTAACATAGAAAGCCATTTGTGCATCCCATTGTACACAGGCAAATCTAACCAGAAGCCATCTGGTAGAAGAGAAAAGCAATTTATAGGCTCTCTGTCCCAGTTTTACACAACAAAACTTAGAAGAGTGAATTTTTGGCTGATGCCAACAAATAAATGAGTGGAGCATACAACTTACTTGACTACTTAGCATTCATAAACTCTCCTCTATACATATTTAAACTTCTTAATAAAACAATTACATGATCCCACTTCTACTGAACAAGATACTTCTACAGATGTATTCTGAAACTGACCATTAAAAGAAAGATAGCATGCTCAATGTCTTTGTAGACATCTCTGGATAAGTTAATTAAATATTACTTGTTATTCTACTAGGTTACAATACCACCTGAATAATCTGTAGCTTAAAGATTACATTGTGAATTTAACTAAGAAAAAAACATCTTTTATATAAAATAATAAGGAAATAAAATGTGATTCATTCATATACACATATAGTAATTGTATTTGTATTCCACATACACATATAACTCTAACAAGTAAAGAGAAAATATTATAAATTTAGTTACTTAAATTGGTCTTAAGGTTTTAGTTAATATTTATATCTTTATTTCTTCCATTTCTAGTCCACATACCCTTTGCTCTCAGACTGACACTCAGCTGTTAGGATTTATCTAGTAGTTGAACAAAATTTCATTTCTGAATTTCTCACTCCTCAATAGTCATATTATTATTTTATTGTTGCTTTATTTTATAATTAAAATTCAATTTTCATCATGGAAATTATAAGAGATGAAGAAGAGTTCCTGTGTTTGAAGATATTGGTCAAATCTGCTCTCATTGTTATAAAAAAACACATTATCTTGGTTGTCAGTACCAATCAATACATTCCCTTGTTTGTCTGTTGGCATAGTACAGACAGGAGAAGCCTATATTGACCAGATGGCATTCTCAATTACCAATTCAATAAAATCATTGCTGTGATCCCTGATTAAAGCATAACCTCTTAGTAACTATGGTCACAAACCATCTGTGCTGAAAATGGTGAGAGAGGAAATATTCAGTAGATAAAATTTTAGCAGAATAGTAAAAGGAGTTACTTGCATTTACATACCTTGATTCCCATAACTGTTTATTCTGGATATGAAGGAAGCAATATTACACATTTGCCAATACATCCTTAAAGATAAAGCCCAAGATTTTCAAGCCATTTGCTCTGAATTGGTGCTTGAATATTCAGCAAGACATTGCACAACTTTATCATACCAGCCACTACAGGGTAATGGGGTTCCTGGTAAGACCAGTGATTTCCTTGGGAATGTGTCCACCACCATACTTCTTTCACTTTGAAATAATGTACTTTGATCAGGCTCACTGATGTTTGAATAACATGAATATTTGATTCCCAAGAATTTCTATATGCTCATGGATTACACTGTTATTACAAGCATTATGAGAAGAAAAAGGAAATTCATCCACATATTAGCAGAAGTGTCTATTTCTATGAGTACAAATTCTATCCCTTCATTATGGAAACTTTTCCATGTAATCAACATGCCACCAAGTGACTGAATACTCCCACAGAGAGATAATATATATATAGGATACTCAATCTTGGTTTCCAAAGTTTTCATATCAAAGTGCATTCTGCTTGCACTTTTTTCAATGTAACATTAACAATACCATAATTTTTTGTTATCTATCTTATCTTCCCTTGTACCTGCATAGATCTTTTTTTAGCTTTATTTTTAAAGAAGATTTAGATTATATAAATGTTACAATGAAAATATCAAAGTTTCCTATAGACCCATCTCCTCCCTTCCCACACATTCCCCTATTAACATTTTTCTTTACTGTGGTACATTTGTTACAATTGATGAACACATATTGAAGTATTGCTACTAACCATGGTTTATAGTTTACATTATGATTTACACTTTACACTGCACAATTTTATAGGTTTTGACAAAATATATAATGGACTGTATCTATCATTGCAATAAAATATGGAACAATTCCAAAGCCAAAAAAATGCCCCATGTTACACCTATTTTTTTCTTTCCCTTCCCTCAGAACCTCTTTTGAGCACTGCTTATATCATTGTTACAAGTTCTTTCATTACTCAAATAAAAATAAGTCTACTTCAGCTCATAGTTGCATTCCCCTCTTATGTTTGTTCATTCTTCAATCATTAGGATTGGAGGGTGGTGATGTCTACTCTGCTTCTGACTGAGAGGGGACTTAGATCACATGGGGCAGATGGGTGGAACTGACCTTGCTTGCAGTTGCAGATACTCTCTGTTGTTTGAGATGGGTGTTGTCCATCATCATCCATTTGTTAGTTGTCCTGGGTTTGTCTGATGAACTGGAAAGTAGGTGCTTGCTGCCACTCCTCTGAGATTCAGGGCTCAACTGGAATAGGAAGAGCCAGAATATTTATGTCTCTGGTATATATATTTAACAGGTATAGTGCTGATTATAGATTCTAATGAAATGGGCAGAAACGTGTGTAAGGAAATATAAATGAGTTTAACTCTGAAACATTGAGGAGTTAGGTTATCATTTCAGCTTCCAGACAATGATTCATCCCCATCCTTTTAGTCTTCTGAGACCACACACATCTTGTAGCATAGCCAGGCTGTTCCCATTATGTCTTATATAAATTCCTGTTCTACAGAGTCCATGAATATATTAATCAATTGTTTTATATAAAGTTTGGAGGATTTTCTTACACAGGCCTAATATTCACAATTTGGCACTCAGTAAGAGCAGCGATGAGATTAACAATGATGAAGGAATTGTTATCTTTATAATTATTTTATAAATATATATTTGCAATGCTTCATTCTTGCAACCATGGCATTTTATTCTTGAGTAAAATTTGAGTGGCTGAGATAAGAAGATGAATGACATCCTGAGAACATATAATCTTGTCTATTATTATTGGGAAACTTCTCTGCAGTGAATACCCTTTGATGGCCATTTGTAAGATTCAGATATTTTACCACTTTGTCCAGTAAATCCTTCCATACACATGATTAACACATGCCCTTACCACTTAAAATTCCACCATATGTTACAAAATCTCTGACCACTCATTGAAATTATTGCCAACTGCTATGAATTGGAATAGACCCATCTCTCTGTCTATACAAAGAGAACAGCCAAAATGTACTGGCTGAGCTTTGCTCACTGAGAAAATATTCCATTACTCCTCTGTCTATAGGAATATTTATGTTTGGGGTTTTAATGCTACAACATTCCACTTTCAGTTGGCACCATATTTTCATGTAGAACTAAACATAAATAGACATGATTTTATATTTCCTCTTCAATAAAAAAAAAAAAATAGGCCATATAATAAGTGTTGGAAGGAAGACAATCCATCAAGATTTTCATGCAATTTTCTTGTGCTTATCAGATTCATTCAAACCCAACCTCTATGATACCATTTTAAATTGGCTGTACACTGATGGTAAACAACCCCAAACATGGTGGAAAAGAACACCCTGAGATCATGATATTCATTTCACACAATGTGGACATTTGCTGCCTTTGGTTAGATGATAATTTTCTGCTAAGCACTTATGTCAAGTCGTTTTTTTTTTTTTTTTGTTTGTTTGTTTGTTTTTTAACAACATGTGAATAATTACCTTCAGGAAAACTTAAAGCTTTGCTGTAAAATCTTAGATATGCACATGATGATTCTCCTAATGAGGATTTACAGAGGCTCCATGTACCTTTCTTATTTAGATTTTCTTGGTTATAAGCCCCAAGTTGAAAATAACAAATTGTAAATAAATATACTTGTGTTATAAAATGCCAATAATTTACTGTTATAGTAAAAAAAAAATGTAAACTATTAAAATTAGTCAAAGTATTTCCATTAGCATCTTGCAGAGAATATTTTGTTACCTAATAATACATGTTAAAAGTTTTCATTTAAATGACTGAGTGCATTAATTTCTATTAATGTCCTATATTGAACGTAGTGTTGTGAAAGATTGCTGGAAATCATCATGAGAAGAACAGAAAAAACAATTTTATTATATCAGTTCTTTATTTTCTGAAGAATTCAAATCATGTCAATTAACAGTTTCATAATATATGTGTTATCATCAATATTCACCCTAAACCCTTCTGACATTGACCTATGAAATATGTTTTTTCTGGTGACTATTATGCATTTTTACATTTTCTTGCACTAGACCTGGAAGATAGAAATTATATCACACTGTGTTTATTCTCTTGGGAATTTCTTTTAAAAACCACATAGAAATACTCTGCTTTGTTTTGTTTTTATTTTGTTACATTGTTATTTGTTTAGGAAACTTATTCATAATGATATGAATATCATGCAGTTTATTGCCCAGTCCATATGTTTTTTTCCTTAATTGCCTCTAACTTTCCAATCTTTGCTATACATCCAAAGTGATGCTCAAACTAATGACTGACTTACTGGTAGAAAAGAAGGCCATTCTTTTTAATATATGCATGGTAGTTGGATATGAAACTGTGCATAGTGATAAACTTCTGAAAGTAATTTGTGAGGAAACTTAACATTCAACACACAAAAGAGTATTGATAAGGAAGCAGATGTGGCCTAAGTGGTTGAACATCTGTCTACTGTATTGATTGACCTGGATTCAATCTTTGGGATGCCCTGGTAAAATTTAAAAAAAGGGGAAGCAGGCAAACCAGGCCTTTGTGGTGAGCCACAGGCCTGTCCAGATGTTTACAAGCCAGGCCCACCGAGATATGCAGCAAGATAATGATGCAACAAAAGAGAGACACAGGAAGAGCCAAAATGAGATGCACCAGAAACCAGGAATTGAGGTGGTGCAAGTGACAGAGTGCCACTTTCACAAATTGGAAGTCCTAAGGATCAATTCTCAGTGAAGCCTGGAGGAGGAATATGAGAAGAGAAGGCAAGAAACAGACAAAGAAGATCATCCAGCAAATGGACAGAGACAGCAACTGGGGGTGTGGGGGGTGGGGGGTGGGGGGAACTCAACCTGTACACCAAAAAGAAAACAATAAAAGTCAATTTAAAAAAGAGCATTTATAGACATTGTGCACCTCATCTATGAAAGTTTAAATATGATAGAAGAAATTGTAAATTAGTAGTGAAATAATGGCTGGTTATTAATTGGTGCCGGAAAAATAAAATTTGTTTTAAAAATTGTCACAGTTGATTATGGAGTATCATACCAGATCCTATTAGAGCATTATATAAAATGTATTGTATATACTATGCAACTTTCTAAAACTTTTAAAATTTTGAATTTATGAACACATCACATAAAAATTAAGTAATTTTCATTACTTAAAAATTATGATCTACAATTAAGAATACAATGATAATTAACAGAAAATCTATTCATATTCATAAAATGAAAACTTATAAGCAAAAATATCAAAACTCATGGGATATTTAAGGAAATTTTAACATTTCTTTAGCCACTTAAAGGAAAATTAAACTTTTTTTAAAAAAATTTGAATCACCAGGTTCAGATTTACTGAAGTAAACTATTACTCAACAGTGAAGTAAGATATACTATTCATACACAATCTCCTTCATAAAAAATAAAGAAGACATATTCATCAATTCATTTTATAATAACAATATAAACTTAGTGGGAGCTGTGGAGGTGGGGCATTTGGGAATCACACACACACACACATGTATATAAAATGTATATGTATATAAAAGGGGAGTGTATGGGAACATTTTATTTAAACATTTATTTTAAATTAGAGAAGTTGTGAGTTTACAGAACAATCATGCATAAAATAAAGGATTCCCATTCACCACCCCACCACCTTGCATTGATGTAGAATAATTCTTACAATTGATGATAGCACTTTTTTATAATTGTACTATTTTTATTTAAAAATTATTTATTTATTTTTTCCTGTCTTATTTTATTTATTTTATTTTTTTAAAAGATACTTAGATTAATGTAACCTAAGTAACTTTTAAAACATAAGTGTAATATGGTGGAAAGTTTGGGACAATGGAATCGTCCTGAATGATGTGGCAGTGACAGGTACAGGTCTTTATATATCTTGTCATAACTTACAATAATGGGTGGGTTTATTAGTTTAAACTATAATGTAAACTGTAATCCACACTTAGAGACAAAGCTCCAATATGTGTTCATCAATTGTAACGAAAGTACCACTTTAATAAAGGATGTTGTTAATGTGGGAAAATGTGGGGAGGTAGAGAGTAGGGCATAAGGGAAACCTCTACATTTTTTATGTAACATTTATGTAATCTAAGTACCTTTTAAAAAAATAAAATAAATTATGAGTATTAATGCATTAAAAAAAACAAATGAGAAAGAGAATTATGGCCCAATACCAGTTATAAATATAAATGAGAATACTAAGTACAATATTAACAAAATGACTTAACACATCATGACAGACACTTAACACTTCATGACCAACAATATTTATCACAAATATATGCTTCAGATGAAAAATCAGCACTTAGTCTTATTGAGTTTCCCTTGTATGTGATGGTTCTCTTTTCTCTTGCTGCCTTGAATATTTTCTCTTTGTCTTGAGCATTGGGCATTTTGAGAAGTATATGTCTTGGAATAGGGGTGCTAGGATTTATACTGTTTGGGGTGTACTGTGCTTCCTGGACATGTACATCAATAGAGTTGGGAGGTTTTAAACCATTATTTCCTTCAACACTCCTTCTGTTCTGTTCCCTTTCCATTCTCTATTCACTCTGGGATGCTTATAATGCATATATTTGTTCATTTTGTGTTGTCGTTTAATCCCTAAGTCCCTGCTGGATTTTTTCTACCTTTTTATCTAACTGCTCTACTATCTGTTTGATTTCCAATGTACTGTCTTCCACATCATTAAATCTTTATTCTTCCTGTTCAAATCTGTTGTTGTGTGATTCCAGTGTTTTCTTCATTTCCTATATTTTGCCATTCATCACCATCATATCCATTATCTTTCTATGTCTGTTTACAATTTCTTCAGTATGTTCTCCTAGTGTCTTCTTAATATCCTTAATCTCTTCCTTCACTTCATTAATTTGGTCCATGATATTTGTTTGGAAAGCTTGGATTAGTTGTTCAATGTTCTGCATCTCTTCCTGGTTTTTGGTTTGTTCATTGGACTGGTCTATGTCTTCCTGTTCCTTAGTAAGTTTTGTAGCTTTTGGTTGCCCTCTGGTCATCACTTATCTTGATGGGTTTATTCAGTTGATTAGCTTCTCTCTTGGCTCTAGAGTTTTGTTTAGCTACTGGTTTTGTGTGTGTGTTAAGTTTTCTCTTTGACACTTTGTTCTATTTCCTTTCTGTTTTCTATATTCCCTTGAAGGAAAAAGATTAGAACCAGAGAAAGTGAAAGAGGTAAGGAAAAAAAAAGGATAATGGTAATAATAAAAAAGTTAGAAGTGGGGCCATATAAGACTTAGTATAATGAATATTTAACTCATGTATGCAGTGTAGAGTAATAAGAATAAAAAAGTGGAGTACCTACAATGAAATGGGAAACCTGAATAGAGAAAAATATATAGAATGATTTAAAAGGACAGAAAGACAAAACTTAATGAAAAAAAAGAAAAAATGATGGACAAGATAGAAATCAAAACCAGTAAAGTTGTGGACTAATAAGAAAAAGGTGGAATGTAGGAACCACAACAGAAAGCAGAAGATAGAAAAATGAAGGAAGGATAAGAGATAGCGTTGGTAGACAAAATCAGTATACACAGAAAATGGGAAATCAAGTAAGGTGAAGCACAGCAAAGAAGAAAAAGCTAGTAGCACCTAATTTTTAAAAAGTGGGAGCGAGGAGGAAAGAGGAAAGGAAAACAATAAGAAAATTAAAACAAAAACCACAAAAAATAACCCCCAACAAACACAAAAGCCAGCAGTCAAACAAAGTTAAGGAAGAACAGCATTCCTTCTTGGGCCCTTGGGGAGATTTCAGGATGCCTGTGTTCATCAATCAATTATCATGCAGGCTTCGCTATGCAGATTTTTTTTTTTTATTGTGGGTAAAAATCAACATTTTCACAATACATACCAACATTTGCAAAATGATATATAAATACATATGCATATATGTGCATTTGCTTACAAAAATGTTATATATATATATATATATATATAAATATTTTAAGAGGTGCTTAGATTACCCAAAATATTACACAGAACCCAAAAGGATTACCATGTTGCCCACCTCCAACACCTCCCACCACATCCCACACAAACATCTCCCAAAAGTGTGGCCCACCACCCTTAATGAACTTACACATCCTGGGGCCTTGCCACCAACCATAGACCACAGTTCACACCGTAGACCACATTCTCTCCCACACAGTTCTGAGTGGTGTGTGCTGATTTAAAATGGCCTACATCCGTTGCCACAACGGTACTCAGGACAACCTCCAAATCCCAAAAAAAACCCTGTATTTCAACTGCTCATCCCCTCCTTGCCCCAAAGTGTCAAGTGGCCACTGGCTCCACCTCATTGTTATAATTTCTTCCATTGCTAGAATCACCATATGTGAACAACAGAATACCATCAAGTCCACTCTAGTCCATAGTTCTTCCCCTAATCCTGAGGGGACTGGGATGGTGATGTCCACTCCACCTCCCAGTGAGAGAGGGTTTATATCCCATGGATATGGTGGGTGGGATGATCCTGCCTGCAGATGCAGGCCCTCTCCATTCCCTGGGATGGCCATTGCCCATCCTTGTCTCCTCACCAGGTGAGTTGGATGAGTCCATTGAGCTGTAGGGTAGGAGTTGCAGCACCACCGAGATTTCACACATACACGGCACATAGGTAGGCCAGAGGCTCCAGTCTCTGGAAGTATACCTAAAAATTCCAGCATCACATATAGGTTTGAATAGAAGGACTGATGTACCATGTGCAGGGAGGACTTATTTGAGTCCAATTCTGTCACTCTCAGGAGCACAGATTCCAAAATAGAGTCCACTGATAAGGCATCAGTCTCTGGGTCTATCCCCACTTATATAGGACCTGGGTGTCTCCAGAGCTCTCAGGAGCCCCTCTGTGTGGGGTGATAGGCACTTAGATGTTCTATGAGCTCCTACTGAGGTGTGCATAAGAGTTACCTCTGGGATGACCTCCCGACTCTCTTTGAAGTCTCTTATCCAGTTGAACTAATTTGTCTTCACCTATTCCCCCTTTAATTCAAGGACTTTTCCAGTTGTGTTGCCAGTTGGCACTTGGTATTAATCCCTCGTTGCCAAGGAGGCTCATCCCCGGGAGTCATGTCCCACATTGAGGGGAACATAATGCAATCATAGGCTGAGTTTGGCTTAGAGAAGGCCACATTTGAGCAACAAGGAGGCTCTCAGGTGGCAACCCTTAGGCACCCCACAACTGCAGGTTAAGTCTCAATTACAAAAGCAAAGACTCACAAGGGTAGTCACCAATAAAAAGAACACATCAGTGGCTCATTCTCTTTTGACAGACGTTGTCCCTGTACTCAGAGGACTATTGCTGTTACCTTGGAGACTTTGGCAGAGCTCTCCAGGCTAGGAATTCAGATTCCCTCATTTATTGTGTGATTGTCCACCAATCGTGACCATGCCCCATCTTTTGATCTTTTGAACGATTTGTATATCTTTCATGTATATTCGGATGTACTAATTCCCATGAAACCCCCCTCCCAGACACCCCCCATCAATAATCCCCTGCATTACCCATTGTCACCCTTCTGTGATCCAAATCCTCCATGAACATATAGTCCATAAAATAATCAAATACATTTACTAGGAAAAGAAACAATTATGATAAGCTTACATGCAAGAGACAAACATAAGGAAAATCAGGGGGAAAAAAAAGAGAATAAAAAAATAATCAAACAAAAAACAAAACAAAACATAATATAATTAACGGATTGGGACATTCAAGAAAATGGGCTAAAAAGCAAAGGAAATGCTTTAAAATATATATATATATTCTTTTTTTTTTTCCTTTCTCTTTTCTTTTTTTTTCCTGCCTTTTATCACTGTGTTATCGGATGTCCAGTGTGCCGTGACACCTTGCCCCTCTCAATCCCCATTGTCTCCCAATTTTTCATTTAATTTTCAAAAAAGTTTTACGTCACACACGGAGTGCCACAGACTCCCAGATACCAAACCACTGCCCCTTCCCCACCCCATATTAACCCACCCCCTTTTCTTTGGATGTTAGCATTGTTATAACTCTTATACAGGTAGCAAAATAGAGCAACTAAACATTGTCAATGATTTACAGTATTGTTTACAATTTAGATAATATGGTTTAATAATTTTGATGATATTTAACATGTCCTGTGTCCATTACTGTACTGTAATGAAAAACCTTCCCCATGACCACTAAACACCCCATTAGATCTTCACTGTTCCCTTACCCCAGCCCCCAAGGGCCCATGATACCACCCTCTCCCGACCCATGGAATGACAAGATTCACTGTTATATGCCCTAGGGATTTGAACCTACACTTCCTAACCCACCTACCCGCCAGTGCTGCACCACCAAACCCAGGAACACCACCACTCATCTGCCCCATCCCCCAACATGCAACCACACTCTATCCCTTTACCATAGATTATGTCCATATGGGTGATGGCTCAAAGCCTGCTCTTCTCTTACTCTCCTTTGTTAACCTATCTTTCAGAAAATGGTTCTCAGAGACTGCTCACTTTCTTCAGTTTAGATCAGTGAGGTCATATACTGTTCATCCTTCAGTGCCTGGCTTGCTTCACTCAGCATAAGGTCTTCAAGATTCATCCACGTTATTCCATGTGTTAGCACTTTGTTCTTTCTTACAGCTGAGTAATATTCCATTGAATGTATGTACCACATTTGGCTTATCCATTTGTCTGTTGATAGGCACCGGGGCTGATTCCAACTATGGCAATGGTGAACAATGCTGCTATGAACATTGGTGTGCATATATCTGTTTTTTGTCTTTGCTTTCAGTTCTTCTGGGTATATACCCAGCAGTGGAATTGCTGGATCATACGAAAGATCTATTGTTAGTTTTCTGAGGAACCGCCAAACTGTCCTCCACAGTGGCTGGACCATACTGCAGTCCCAGCAGGAGTGGATGAGGGTTCATATTCCTCCACATCCTCTCCAACATTAAGTGTCTCCTGTTTTTTTAATAGCTGCCATTATGACGAGTGAAAGATGGTATCTCGTAATTTTGATTTGCATTTCCCTGATAGCAAGCGATGTTGAGTATTTTTTCATGTGCTCTTTAGCCATTTGTATTTCTTCCTTGGAGAAGTGTCTTTTCAGGTCACTTGCCCATTTTTTAACTGGGTTGTTTGTCCTTTTATTTTCAAGGTGTAGGATTTCTTTATATATGCAGGATATTAGGCTCCTATCAGATATATGGTTGCCGAATATTTTTTCCCATTGGGTTGGCTGCCTTTTTATTTTCTTAATAACTTCCTTTGAGGTGCAGAAGTTTTTAATTTTGATCAGATCCCATTTATCTATTTTTTCTCTTGCTGCTCATGCATTGGCTGTGGAGTTCATGAAACCATTTCCTATTAAAAGGTCCTGTAGATGCTTCCCTACATTATCTTCCAAGGTCTTTATGGTTTTGGCTCTCATATTTAGATCTTTGATCCATCTTGAGTTGATTTTTGTATAAGGTGTGAGATGGTATTCTTCTCTTATTCTTTTGGATGTGGATATCCAGTTCTCCAAGCACCACTTGTTAAAGAGGCCATTCTCTCCCAACTGAGTGGGCTTCGTGGCCTTGTCAAAGATCAGATAACTGTTCATGCGAGGATCTATATGAGAACTCTCAATTCGATTCCATTGGTCATAGGTCTATCCTTGTGCCAATACCACGCAGTTTTAATCACTGTAGCTTTGTAGTATGTTTTAAAGTCAGGTAGTGTTATACCTCCAACTTCATTTTTCTTTTTAAATATATCTTTGGCAATTCGGGGCCTCTTGCCTCTCCAAATATATTTTGTGGTTACTTTTTCCAGTTCCTTAAAAAATGTAGTGTTGAATTTTATTGGGATTGCATTAAATCTGTAGATTAGTTTGTGTAGGATAGACATCTTGATGAATTTTAGTCTTGCTATCCATGAACAGGGAATATTTTTTACATTTATTTAAGTCTTCTTTGATTTCCTTTAAGAGTGTTGTGTAATTTTCTGTATATAAGTCCTTTACATCATTAGTTAAATTTATTCCTAGGTATTTGATTCTTTTATTTACTATTGTAAATGATATTTTTTTTCCTGATTTCCTCCTCAGTTTGCTCATTATTGGTGTACAGAAATGCTACTGATTTTTTAGCATTGATCTTATACCCTGCAACATTACTGAACTCCTTTATATGATCTAGAAACCTTGTTGTAGATTTCTTAGGGCTTTCTATATATGGGATCATGTCATCTGCAAATAATGAAATTTTTACTTCTTCTTTTCCAATCTGGATGCCTTTTATGTCCTTTTCTTGTCTCAGTGCTCGTGCAAGTACTTCTAACACAATATTAAATAGGAGTGGTGATAGTGGTCATCCTTGTCTTGTTCCCCATCTCGGAGGAAAAGCTTTTAGGATTTCACCATTAAAAATAATGTTAGCTTTGGGTTTTTCATATATACCCTTTATCATATTCAGAAAGTTTCCATCTATTCCTATCTTTTGTAGTGTTTTTATGAGGAAAGAGTGCTGTATTTTGTCAAATGCTTTTTCTTTATCTATACAGATGATCATGTGATTTTTTTCTTTCAATCTGTTTATGTGGTGTATTACATTGATTGATTTTCTTATATTGAATCCTTGCATACCCTGGATGAAAGCCACTTGGTCATGGTGTATAATCCTTTTGATATGTTGTTGAATGCGATTAGCAAGTATTTTGTTAAGGATTTTAGCATTTAGCTTCATTAGAGAAATTGGTCTGTAATTTTCCTTTCTTGTGGTATCTTTATTTGGTTCTGGTATTAGGGTAATGTTGGCATCATAGAATGAGTTAGGTAATATAACTTCTACTTCTATTTTTTGGAAGAGCTTAAGTAGAATTGGTGTTAGCTCTTTCCAGAATGTTTGGTAGAATTCAGCTGTGAAGTCATCTGGTCCTGGACACTTCTTAGTTGGGAGGTTTATAATGAATGAGTCCATCTCTTTACTTGTAATTGGAATATTGAGTTCATCTATTTCTACTTTCATCAATGTCGGGTGTTTGTGGGTTTCTAGAAACTTGTCCATTTCCTCTAAATTGTCATTCTTGTTGGCATATAATTTTTCAAAGTATCCTCTTATGATAGTCTTTATTTCTGTGGCATCAGTAGTGATATCACCTTGCTCATTCCTTATTTTATGTATTTGCATCTGTTCTCTCTTTTTCTTTGTTAGTCTGGCTAAGGGTTTGTCAATTTTGTTGATATTCTCAAAGAACCAACTTTTGGATTTGTTTATTGTTTCCAGTGCTTTCTTATCCTCTATTTCATTTAGTTCTTCTCTAATCTTTGTTATTTCCTTCTTTCTACTTCCTTTAGGTTTAGTTTTTTGTTGTTTTTCCAATTCCTCCAAGTGTGCAGTTAGGTCTTCAATTTTAGCTCTTTCTTCTTTTTTTATATATGAATTAATGGCTATGAACTTCCCTCTCAGGACTGCTTTCGCTGAATCCCATAGGTTTTGATATGTTGTGTTGTCTTTTTCATTAGTTTCAAGGTAGTTACTGATTTCTTTGAGATTTCCTCTTTGACCCACTTTTTGTCTAAGAGTGTGTTGTTTAACTTCCATATCCTTGTGCCTAACCTGTTTCTCTGGCCCTTAGTGATTTCCAACTTCATTCTGTTGTAGTCAGAGAAATCACTTTGTATAATCTCAATCTTTCTGAATTCATTGAGTGTTGTTCTGTGACCTAGCATGTGGTCTATTTTGGAGTATGTTCCATGTGCACTCGAGAAGAATGTAAATCCCACTGTATTTGGGTGTAGTGTTCTGTATATGTCTATTAAGTCCAGGTCTTCTAATGTATTGTTGAGTGCATTAGTTTCTTTATTGATTCTCTCTGCTGATGTTCTGTCTAATGCTTATAGTGGTGTGTTGAAGTCCCCTGCTATAATTGTAGAGGCATTTATTTCTCCTCTTACTTTGTCCAGGGTTTGCCGCACGTATTTTGAGGCACCTCGATTAGGTACGTAAATGATGATGATTGTTCTCTCATCTTGAGAGATTCCCCTTTTACTAATATGTAGTGTCCATCTTTATCTCTTACAATAGTTTTGCATTTAAAGTCTATTTTGTCTAATATTAGAATAGCTACTCCTGTCCTTTTTTGGCTATTGTTAGCTTGTAAAATGGTTTTCCAGCCATTCACTTTCAGCCTCCTTGATTCCCTGTGTTGAAGGTGGGTTTCTTGTAGACAGCATATAGATGGATCATATTTTCTTATCCATTCTGCCAATCTGTGTCTTTTGATTGGTGAATTTAATCTATTAACATTCAGTGTTATTACTCGTAACAAATTTCTTACTTCAGCCATTTTTTCTTTAGGTAAATGTATGTCATATGTTGTTTTGTTTCTCTTTTTTTTTTCTTTTCAGTTGTTTTTAAACTCTCCTCCAACTCTCTCTCCCTTGTTTTTCCCTTTCAACTTGTAGAGATTCCTTTAGTATTTCTTGAAGTGCTGGTATCTTCTTGACGTACTCTGATTTTCTGTTTATCTGTGAATATTTTGAACTCTCCATCGTTTTTGAATGCCAATATTGCTGGATAGAGAATTCGCAGCTAGAAGCTTTTTTGTGTGTGTGTTTTGACTATGTCATACCACTGTCTCCTTGCCTCCATGGTTTCAGTTGTGAAATCAGCACTTAATTTTATTGTGCTTCCCTTGTATGTGATGATTTTCTTTTTTCTTGATGCCTTGAGCATTTTCTCTTTGTCTTGAGCATTGGACATTTTGACAAGAATATGTCTTGGAGTTTGCCTGTTGGGATTTATACTATTTGGGGTGTGCTATGCTTCCTGGATCTGCACATCCATCTCTCTCAATAGATTTGGGAAGTTTAAGCCATTATTTCCTTCAACACTCCTTCTGTTCCCTTTCCCTTCTCTTCTCATTCTGAAATGCCCATAATGCGTAGTTTGTGCATTTTGTATTATCGGTTAATTCCCTGAGTCCATGCTGGATTTTTTTCTATCTTTTTGTCTATCTGCTCTACAATCTCATTGATTTCAGCTGTATTGTCTTCCATATCACTAAATCTTTCCTCTGCCTGTTCAAATCTGCTGTTATGTGAATCCAGCGTCTTTTTCATTTCTTGGCTTGTGCTATTGTCCACCATCATATCCATTACCTTTTTAGGCATGTTTGCTATTTTTTCAGTATGTTCTCCCAGTGTCTTCTTTATATCCTTAATCTCTTCCTTCTGTTCTTTAAGTTGGTCCATGATATTTGTTTTGATAGCTTTGATTTGTTGTTCGATGTTCTGCATTGATTCCTTGTTTTTATTTTGTGCTTTGGACTGGTCCATATTTTCCAGTTTCTCAGAGTCATTTGTATTTTTTGTTTCCCTCTGGTCATCATATTATCTTGATGGGTTTGTTCAGTTGATTAGCTTTTCTCTATGCTCTAGAGTTTTATTTAGCTGTTGGTTCTGCGTATAAGTTAAGTTTTCTCTTTGGCAGTTTTCCTTATTTTTTTTTCCTTACTTCTTTCTATGTTCCCTTGAAGGCACAAGGTTAGGCCCAGAGGAATCAAAAGATGTAAGGAAGGCAGAAGGATAATTGTACTATTGATAAAAGTTAGAAGAGGGGCAAAATGAGACTTAGTGAGATGAATATTTAACTTGTGTAGGCAGTGTAGAGTACTAAGGAAAAAAATGGAGTTCCTACAATGGACTGGGAAAACAAATGGAGGAATATATATAGAGTGATTTAGAAGGCTAGAATTATGAGGAGGGAGAGAAGTAGTAAAGAATGGTCTGAAAGGAAAGAGTTAATACTAATTAAAAAAAGAAGAAAACAAAATAGGCGGAATAGAAATTGACACCCTTATATTGTGGGCCTATGAAAAAATGTTGTATCAAAGAGCCACAACAGAAAACAGAATACAGAAAGATGCCAGAAAGATAAGCGATAGTTTGTAATACATGATCAATATATACAGCGATTGGGAAATTACTGAAAAAGAAGCACAGCAAAGAAGCGACAAGCTAGCAGCACCTAATTTTTAAAAAAATGGAAGAAAAAAGAAAGGGGGAGGAAAGAGGAAAGAAAAGCAAGGGACCAGAAAGAAACAGAGAGAAATCAAAGATCCACACAGGCAAGCAGTCAAACAGAGCTAAGGGGGGGTCAATGATTTCCCTAGGGTCCACGTGGATCCTTCCTGCCTACTAGAGTTTATCAATCAATTTCCCCCCAGGGTTCTATATGCAGGTCCTGGAGCAGCTTTTAGCTATTAAACTGAATTAAAAAGAATTTATTTTTCATTTATTGAAGTGACTTTCTCACTTTTTTTTTTAATTTTAATTTTTTTTTAGCGAAATGCTGGACCCAAAATAATTCCTCTTCTAGGCCTACTCCCTTACAGAAGGACCCTAGCTAGGCCCGTGGAAATTATTCAAGCACGTCCCACTTTCTGGGCTCCCCAGGGTAGCTGTAGCTCTGATGTTAGTCAGTGTGGCATGCTAAAGACGGTCGATTAGGCCCCTTCTGGAGCAGAGCTTGAGAGTCACCGGGTTGCTAAGTAAATCAATTTTAGTGCAGATTCGCATCTGCTCTCAGCCTTATGCTGCTTCACGTCGGCTTATCTGCTCCCCAAAGCTATGGGGTGGTTCAGGCAGCCAGATCGATGTCTAAAAATAAAAAATACCCTTCCCTGTCCTCTAACAGAACCCTCCCTCTCTTTGGAAGTGTCCCTTCTTCCTGGCTCCGCAGCAGCCTGGGTCTTATTCCTGGGTCGCTAGGGAAATCAGCTCCATCCCCCGACCAGAATCCCCCCTCCGGTTCAATGGGTGCTGATTAGCTCGGTTGTTCTGTTTACACAAGGCCAAGGGGCGCCAGACAGCCAGATCCCCAGAAAATAAATCATTCTCGCCTGCTCGCAGCTCCAAATGGCCATTTTATTTTATTTTATTTTATTTTATTTTATTTTATTTTATTTTATTTATTTTATTTTATTTTATTTTATTTTTCCTCCCTTACCGCGGAGCTCAGCCGTCTATGCCAACCACCTCCGGCAGCCTTAAAACTCATCAATCTCTTCCTTTCTGTCCACACCGTTGATCTGCGCAGATAGATGTCCCAAGCTTCTCACTCCACGTGTGCGCAGCACAGACCCCTGGGCAGGGCCCTGTCCACAATCCGCCTTGCTCTGGGAGCTTGCAGTGTGCCCTCCTACACTAATGCCATCTTGGCCCCTCTCCCTCTCTGCAGGTTTTGAGGTGGGTTTTTATGAGTAAACTAAGTTAATGTTTTTTAAGTAACCTTTTTTTTTTTTTTGGAAAAGTAAGGGACCAAAATGAAGCTAGTACAAAAATAATGTCTATGTTTTCCCTGTTCTTTTGTATTAGCTGGATGTTAGATATCCTGGTGGATCACTACTCTTAGAGGAGCTAGGAATTGAAATAGGAACCTCATATATTCAAAGCAGAAATTCTGCCACTGAGCTATCTTTCTAATTAGGTTAATTAGTACTTCAGAAAGCTATTCAGTCACTTTATCCCAGGCAGGTTTTACTCTCCTAGCACAGCAGGGTTCAACAGGTTGTAAGAGTAGATCCCCCCTCCCCTCTCCTAGTCAGGTTGAGTTCCCTTTTGAAATTCAAATGGGACCCAGATGACTGAGTACACTGCACCAAAATGATTTTCAAACCTCTTCTAGACCAACACCTCCTCCCAGGGGATGCCAAATAGGCTTAGGAAAACTTACTAATCACTTCCCATTGACTGACTCCCTTAGAGGAGTTGAAATTCTGATAGTTCTCAGTGCAGAACTATTAAATTGGCTCACTCAGCCCTCTTTCTAGCCAAGCCTCTGTATCCCATAGTGGTTAGGTAAATCAGGGTTCCTCATTGAATTCACCCAGGTATGAGGTTGAAAGTACCACGGTGGGAATGCTCTTATGGTTATATAACAAGGAAGGGTTACTGGTTTAGGGTGTTGTTTCAGGACAGGGTGCACCTGTAGCAGGCTTCTAGGGAGTGTGTGAGTGTTCATTCTGTCATAATGTATTGTATCACTGGGTAGAGACCCACATAATGAGTAGGTAGGAGTAGGACTCCCATCTTTAGGAGGACCGATTTGTTCAGCAATAGGCAGGCAGAAGTCTCTCAAGAGCAAGGGCGGTTACCAATAGGGGAGGGCAAACCAGTGTGTCATGATCTCTTGTTGCATGTAACTATTAATCTTGTTATCAAATGAGTCAAGCCAGGGTGTTGTCATGAGCATCTGGGGAATGGGTTGGGAGGAATAGACTAGATCAAACAGGGTGTATTTAGTAGTCAGTGGAAATGTTCTTTATTAAC
Source organism: Tolypeutes matacus (assembly GCA_026826555.1). Taxonomy (NCBI): domain Eukaryota; kingdom Metazoa; phylum Chordata; class Mammalia; order Cingulata; family Chlamyphoridae; genus Tolypeutes; species Tolypeutes matacus. The sequence continues at coordinate 74,823 of JAKSZT010037046.1, forward strand.
ATGCAGTGATGGACACAGGACATGGTAAATATCATCAAAATTTATAAAAGTGTATGGTCTAAAATGTAAACCATAGTGTAAACCATTGACAAAGTTTAGTAGCTTTTTTCACTATTTGTATATCAGTTATAACAATGCTACCATCCACATATAAAAAGGAATTAATATAAGGGGGAGGAAAGAAGGAGGATGTTGCATATATGAGAATCTCCTGTATTCTGTGTGTGACTTTGCTGTGAGCTAAAATTTCTTTGAAAACAAAATGAAAAATAGTGAGGCACTGGGAAATGAGAGTGGGAAGGTGCCACGGTACAGACTAGAGACCAGATATAGTAGTGATGAAAAGCATAAGGTCAAAAATTTTTTTTATATTTTTCATTTTTTGATAGCTCAATCTATTAATTTTATTTTTAGTTTTTTTGAAAAAAATATGTATTTTATACCTTACTTTTAAAGTTATAATTACTATTTCATTTTCCTATTAATTGTATTTAGCTCTTTAATGGCTTCATCTTTGAAGAAATTTTGGATCACAGAAGTGTTACAAATGGTGCAGGGGAGGATCATTGGGGTGGGGTGTCATGGATGGAAGATGCATGGGAGGAAGTTCACCTGAGCAGAAATATAATGTATATAAAAATGTTCAAATATTCATGGGGCATTGTTGCAGTGGGTGGAGAATCACTCAATAAATGAGAGAATACTTAAATCCCATCTTGGAGAGCTCTGCCACATTCTCTAAGGGAGCAGCAACATTCATGCAAATGTATGGGTAGTGACTGGTGAAGGAGGATGATCCACTGATGCGCCCTTGATATTGATGACTAGCCTTATGAGTCTTTGCTCCTGAAATTGAAACTTAACTTATTGTTATGGTGTACCCAAGGGTTGCCTCCTGAGAGCCTCCTTGTTGCTCAGATGTAGTTTATCTCTAAGCAAAACTCAGCATATGAATGCATTACCTCCCTCCCAGCATGGGACATGACTCCTGGGGATGAGCCTCTCTGGCTCCAAGAGATTGCTACCAAGCACCAGCTGGTAATGCAACTGGAACAAGACCTTGAATAAAAGGGGGAAAAGGTTAAGACAAATGAGTTTATATGGCTAAAAGACTTCAAAATGAGTCAGGAGGTCATCCCAGAGGTAATGCTTACACACATCTTAGTAGTATCTTATAGAGTTCCAAAGTGGATATCACCCCAAATAGTAGGGATCCTGAAGGATCTGGAGACACCCAGGTCCTATGCCAGGGAAAATAGCTCCAGAGTTTGGTGCCTTGCCAGTGGGCCTTACTTTGGAGTTTGTGCTCCTGAGAGTGACAGAGATGGACTCAACTATGTCTTCCCTGCACATGGCTTATCGTTCCCTCCTATTCAAACCTATACTTGGTGTTGGAGTTTGTAGGTGTATGTCCAGTGACTTGAGTCTTTGGGCTGTCCATGTGCCAGCTGGGTCCAGAAGCTCATTGGAGAAGCAATTCCTACTTTACATCTCATAGTATTCACCAAAGGCCAACTGGTGGGGTAATGATGATCGACAATGGATGGCTATACCAGGGAATGGAGAGTCTGCAGCTGCAGGCAGGATAATACCATCCATCTATCCCATGGGATATAAGCCCCCTCTCACTTGGAGGTGGAGTGGACATCACCAACCCAGACTCCTCAGGATGGGGGGAAGAGCTATGTACTAAACTGGACTTACTGGTTTTGTACTATAGACATATTGTGAGTCAAGCAATGGATGACATTACAACATTGATGTGGAGCCAGTGGGCACTGGAAGTTCTGGGGCAGGTAGAGGGGAAAGCAGTTGTAATACAGGAGCTTTTTCGGGACTTGGGAATTTTCTTTAGTGACAATGCAATGACAGATATAGGCCATTTTATATCATCATATAACATGCCAAACTCTGTGGGAGAGAGTGTGGTATACAATGTGATCTATGTTCCAAGCTCAATGACAAAGCCCCAGGATGTGTTTATCAATTGCAATTAATGTGCCACAGTAATGAAGAGTGATTATGTGGGAGGTTGTGGGAAGTGTGGGGGGTGGGGCCTATGGGAATACCTATATTTTTTGTGTAACATTTATGTAATCTAAGCATGTTTTTTTAAAAAATTGAAAAATTAAAAAAATATACATACTTCTCCATTAGAGATTCACAAATGTTAAGAGAAAATCTCCATCATCAAAAAAATAGTAAAAATAAATAAAGTGATGGATTTCTTTACAAAGGAAATTTTTAAGAAAACTTCTTACATCTTATACAGGTTTCTGAAAGACATAGAACAGAGTGAACATCATGTTCAATGTTGAAATGTTAGAAACATTCCACTTAAAATCTGCTCCCAATCATGTACCTCAATTATCACTATTTCTACTCATCATTGCCTGGAGGTACTATACAGGATATTATGATAAATCAAAGAGATAAATATCCACAAATTGGAAAACAAAACAAAACAAAACTACAGTTTTTATTCACAGATGATGTGAATGTTGATGTCAAAAATGAACTCATAATATAATTATGAAGGGAATATTTAAAGTTTTTAGAAATAGGGTTAACATAAAAAAGTAAATTTCATTTCTATTTACTATGAGACACATAAAATAAGTCTTGGATAAAATACAATTTAAAATAGAAAGCAAACATATAAAAGAGAAAGAAAAATATCTCATAAAATATAAGCAAAATTATAAATTTTTTGAAAGATATTGTAAAAGACAAGCAAATGGGGAGATGTAACATATTCTTAGGGAATTATAATATCATATAGATGGCATTTTCTCTAATTTTGGTTAGAGTTTCAGTGCAATTAATGAATATCCTAGCAGTATATTTCATAGAATTCCTCAAGCAAATTCTAAATATATGTGGAATACAAAAGAACATTAAAAAATGATAATTCTGAAGGATAATAAGAAGGAAGGGAGATTGGCCTTTGCAGACAGCATCATTTATTATATACCATAAGAATGAAAAAAACCGATATAACCAGATGGTTAGAAAAAAAAGTTATCCAATTAAACAAACAGAGATCAGGAAGAAATCATCTCCTGCATAATGTCATGCATGAAACTTTACACGATAGAAGGAATTGTAGTTTAGTAGTGAAATACTGACTAGTCTTTTATTGGTGCTGGAAAACCAATTTTCCATAAAGGAAAGATAAATGAAATTGTATCTTTATTTCACATGATATAAAAAATTCATTTCAAGACAGATTATAGACTTAAAGATAAAAGGCAAATTTCCATTATTATATGAAATTATGATTGAATATATTTATCCTGTTAATATTGAGACAGATTCCTTCAATATGTCAAAAGATAACAATAAAGAAAAATTTGAAATTTTACTATATTAAAATTAATAACTTTATTAAAAAATCTATCATAATTTGAAGGAAAAAATATCACTAAACGGCAAGAGGATATTTTAAAAGTTTATCACTTACATAGCATTCATGTCCAAATATATATTCATATAAAAAACTTCTTTATCTCAATAAGAAGAAAGGAAACAATCCATTAGAAAAAAATATATACAAAAGACACCAATATCCATATAATTGAAGAGAAAGACAAAATTTCCTTTAAGAATATGAAAAGATTATTAATTGTCAGGAAAATGCATACGAAAATCACAATGTCATAACATTTTAACCAATCTTCTGGCAAAATTTAAATTCAAAAAAGATCATGTGTTGGCAAGAATGTGGGACTCTGGGCCCTCTCATGCATTACTTTAGATAAGGGATTCTAAACTTTTTTGTTCCACTGACCTCTTTGCCAGTCAGTTGAAAACCTTGGACCCCTTACTAAATCCATACTATACTGTGTATTACTTAATTAATATATCACACCCACACCAACATGTCCCAACAAAAATAATGTTTTATTGACTTTCAATTCAAGCCCATGGACCTCTTGTTAAGAAACACTGCTTTAGAAAATATTAATTTTTGCCACCTATTTTGATAAGGATTAACTATTAAATTGAATATATACAATTTCTATAACAGTGATTCAAGTACTAATGATATGTCATGAAAAATTCTTGCACATTTACATGAAGTGATGATTTCAACAATGTTCATGGAAACCTGGTTTTTATTATGAAAAAAAAGAAAAAAAGGAAAACAGGACAAATCACTTGCTCAAAAATAGAACAATGGGTAAAATGTATGCTCTTCATATGATGAAACACTACATAAAGAAAAAGGAATGAACCAAACACATACTTCAGATAAATAAAACTCAAAATTATACTTCTGAGCAAAAGAGGTCATTCACAGATGATTCAAAGTAAATCTTGGTAAATTAGACATACATATATGTATGTATCAAGAAGTTACCTCTAAGTTAGAGTGAGGAGATAGTTTGAGAAGGGATGTCAAGTCACTTGAAAGTTACTGGTGATGTTTCATTTGTTAAAAATTTGGAGTTAAGGAGTTAATTTTATTTAGACTATATGTATGTATAAGTATATAGGTACATATGTGAATATATAAATATAGTTACATATAAGCACACACAAAAGCACAAACTCATTTATAATTATTATTTTATTTAATATATATTTTTTCAAATACAATTATAAAACTCAATGATGTATTGAAGAGCAGTTATTGTGCTGAGAAAAATAGGGATAAACATCACCTGGAAAATTCCCCTGGAAGTCAATGCAAAATGTTTAAAAAAAGAAGATGATTAATATAAGATAGGAGTAAATGGAAGAATTAACATATCTATATAAAGGGAATTCCATAAGTTGAAAAGCAGTAATTCAATAAAGAATTTGAGGAAATAACCTTGAATTTAAGAACGTGGAGCAGTGTCTTAGTTTTCTGCCTGTATGTCAAATAACACACATTAGATACATTAAAACAACAGAAATTTGTTGTGTAATAGTTTCAGAGCCCAGACAGATTTCTTCCTCCCAGGCTTGGTAACATACTGGCTCACATGAAACAATTGGGTTCCTTGGGCTCTGGTTATATGGCAATGCACATGGCTGGGTTCTATCCTTTCTCTTCCAGGTTCTGTGTTCTGGCCTCTAGCACTTCCCCAGGAAATTTTCTTTTTTAATTCTTCAAATAACAGGATTAAGACTAATGCTGACTCATTTGGCCATGCATTAAATAAAATGATATCTTCAAAATATCTTATTTACAGTGGGCTCACAGTTACAGGAAAATAATTAAGATTAAGAATATACCCCTGAAGGTACATAATTCAAGCAACCAACAAAAGCTGCAAGCAATTGAATAAGAAAATAACCTTGAATTTAAGAAAGACATAATTATTCAGATAAACATTCCTTGCCATTGATATCCACTGTCATTCAAAATAGTTGCAAATGGCACAATACCTAATATACATTAGTAAAATGTATAAATGTTTAGACTTGAAGTGTATGGAGTTTCTCCTGGGGTTGTTCTAAGACCTGAATCTTGCCTTTGTCCTAGAAGAAATGAGGCATAGTAAGTAGGGTCTTATGGAAGTGAGATGATTAGAATTTTAAGTCAGCTTGAACATGCAGACACAGTGTATACAATTCTGAAAGGTATACTTGAAGTAGTCCTACTCATCAGCTGGCACAATCCACACGATGGTTCCCTGACCTATGGAGTATAGGCAAATTTCTAGGAAAGGCCAATTGGAAGCCAACAAACTGCATTTACCTAGCAAAATAGTAAACTAAAAAGTAATAACGCATTTCTAGAGGAATTGCAGGGATTTGTGACCCCATCAAGGATTTGAAGGATGCAGGAGTGATTATCCCCACCAGTGATTGTTTGAGATTAATTTATGACTCCAAAAATAAGAAAGATTATAAACTAATCTATTTGTCTGGGTGTGATACCCTTTGATTATACTAAATTCAGTTGAGGGAACCTTGATTAGATTACCTGTCAAAATTGCTTTGAAGGCTTTTTGATTTGGCCATGTCAGTGAGGCCTGACTCATGTTGAGTTCCTGGCCCCTTGGCGGGTCTGATATAAAATGGCACACAGACAGAAAGACACACAGGGAAGAGAGAACTCTGCCACTTTTTATCTGGCCTTGTAACAGAAGTCTCAAACAACTAAAGCCCCAGGGAGAATTGATCTGTTTTGTCTGATAGCTTACAGCTGACCTTGGAAGAGAGCTGAGCCTGATTAGGAAGCCCTGAAAAAACAAGCCTGCAGCTGAAATCAGGAAGAAGTATAGCAGTTGATCCTGAGAGAGGAACCCAGAAGGGAAGGCTGAAATCTCACAGAGACTGTCTACCACCTTGTTTCAACATGTGCCAGCTGACTTTGGTGAGAAAGGACCTTTTGTAGTAAATTGAGTTGGAATTTCCCTGGCCTTGGGGCTGTAAGATTTTACCCAAAATAAACATCCTTTATAAAAGCCAACAGATTTCTGGTACTTTGCATTGGCAACCCTTAGGCAGACTAATACACCACCACATCTCCATTCAACTTTCCTATACAGCCTGCACAAAAAAGAAATTACTCTTGGAGTATGGTAGTAGATAATTCTATACTTAACCAGTATAGAGTCAGTGGTGACTCCAATTGCAGCTTCTGTTCCATATGTGGTATTGTATTACTGCTTGAGAAAATTAACACAATGAGTGGTACATGGTGTGCAGGTATTGATATAGTAATGACTTGTCTCAAAACATCTTAGTAAAGACAGAAAGAAACAGTTTTCTTTTGGCTGGCAATACACCTCAATGTCCTTCCTCAGAAATATAGCAACTACCCAGCCCTATATCATAATCTATTCCTCAAGTAATTTGATCACTTTTCCCTTCCACAATAAATCACCCTTGTCCAGTACATTGGTTACATAATATTGATTGGACCTAGTGAACAAGAAGTAGCAATTACTTTATGATAATTGGTAAGTTTCCATATCAGAAGACGGGAAATAAATCCAACAAAACTCAGGTGAAATTTCTAGGTGCCCAGTGTTGTGGGGCAAGTTAAGATAACCCTTCTAAGGTGAAGGATAATTTGTTGCCTCTGGCCATCCCTACAACCATAAAAGAGGCACAGCATCTAGTTGCCCTCTTTGGATTTTGGAGGCAATACATCCCTCATTTGGGTGTGCTATTTCAGCACTTTCATCAGGTGAATTGAAATGCTGCTAATTTTTAATTGGGACCAGAATTACAGGCTTCTTAAAATAAACCCCAAAATTTAACACTTGCCCATCCAGCTCTAGACATTTCCATTGATATTCGCCTTCTTGAATTAGATAATCATTCCAGGAGGTAATAAGCACAATACACACATCAAAATTAGACTTTGACTCGATCCACTATTATCTTTTTTATTCATTTTTAACATACTTAATCATTTCTTGCCTCCCCTTAAGACTCTTAAGTTCCATATACATGTGGAATTTGGGGAAGGGAAAAACATTTGCTGACATCTCCATCACTCATACCTAATTTCGGTAATTATACTCTACACCTGAAAACTTGGATTTCTGCTGCACATGGGATAATGTACATTATATGTACATCATTCATTCTCCTAATGGGGGTCATGATAAAAAGAAAGAATACCAGAAATATCAGTTCAGGTGCACTCAAACTTGCAAACTTGGTGAATTTTTATTCATTTTCTAGGCCTTAGTTATACCCTTCATATGTGTGTTGTTGAAGTGAATGGCATTAGTTGATTTTGAAGGTGCCATCCGGTACATACAACTTGAAGATTCCTACATAAATGAAAAATACACCTCATGAAATAAAGGTGAACTTGGCTAATGTCCCAGTTTTCAGTTTGTCTTATTAGTTTCTTAGTCCAATATTCTTTATTTCTCCCTAGTATAAGGGCCTCCCTGAGTGGAGACAAGACAGTGTTGCATAGTTTAGAAGGGTGAAAGAAAACATCAAAAGATACTAAATGTATGGTGGACAGTGAGGTATCACAAATTTCACCCAGAAATTACATCAGTTTACCTATGTGCCTTCTTAAGCTCAGGGCCTTTCACAAGGTGGGAAATTTTCCATCCTGAATATTTTCAAAGAGAATCAATTGCATATTCATGAAAAGTTTTAAATGAAGCCATAAATACAGTCATAGAAATGCATATATAAGATTGAAAGATGTTCACCATCCAACTTGAAACTGTGAAGTACTAGAATACACCAATGCTGGGTACAAAGGGTTAATAACATTATACATATATACATAACTTCCATAATTATGTTGTCAATAGTATGCTTGTATTGAATTTCCTTCTATTAGAAGTGTAATTTTTTCAATGTAAAGATTTAAAATTTACAACAATACTTGCAATATTTTCTTGCATTGTTGTTTATTATAATAATATAATTCTCAAAAATGGAAGTGCCAAGGATCTCTCTCAATCCATGAGAGGTGACTCAATCATGATAGGTTTCTTAAAGCAGAACACAAACTCCAAGCCCTGCATTATTTAAAATTTGCCCTGATAAAAGGACACTAATATCCCCTATATGTGGGATCAGGAAGTACAATTTTATTTCCAGAATGTCAGAGCTGGAAGAGATGAGATCATCTTATCTATTGCCTTTTTCACAAGTTCAGTAAATAAAGTAGAGAGTGAGTGACAGGTCCTCTCCCTTTGAGGTCTGCAACTTCACATGACAGCACACCATCCTTCTGTACCTACTGCATTTGTTGAACTTAAAATTGCGTGAAAAGAATGAGATGGTCAAAAGGTCTCAAACACCCACAGCATCATTTCTCTTCAAACAGCCTCTCTCTGCATCACACTTTCTTCATGGTGTTCTTCACATCTGTTTCTCAGTGGGTGGATCAGGGGGTTAAACTTGGGTGCCACCATCATGTAAAATAGAGCCAACACCTTGTAATCACTGACAGAATCCACCATGGGGACATAGGATTAAGGAAATGCCAATTTAATGATGAGATATTTTATCATGCATCATTTTCATAAAAATAAAATGAAAAAGCCTGTCCATATAAAAGTTTGATGATGTTTCAGGACATCAACATATATCTTTAAACTACCTCATATTCATTGTTGCCTTGTTCAAATTTGGAAAACAGAAGTGCTCTAAACACCTAACAATAATAGAATGCCAATTACGTGATAGATACAAATTATGGAAAATATGTCAGAAAATTAAATTTTGGATCTATCTGGCACATCTAAATGGATAAATGACTAAGCTATATTGTTGAGCAGAAAATATTAGGCACACCATGATCATCACAGTATTATAACCCATATGTTATAAAGTCACTCCAAATAATGGCTTTCACCCCTGAGCACAATATTAGCTGTGGGCATTTTATATATGCCTTTATCATGATGAGAAATTTTCCTTCAATTCCTATCTTTTGGTGATTTTATCACAAAAGGATTCCGAATTTTGTCAAATTTCTTTTCTGCATCAATCTAGATGATCATGTAATTTTTCTTCCTTGATTTATTAATGTGGTATATTATGCTGACTGATTTTCTTGTGTTGAACCACCCTTGTATGCCTGGGATAAAACCCACAGGATCTTAGATTACCCAAATTTGATTTTTTACCCATAATAAAAAAAAAAAAAAAAAAAAAAGATGTTATGGTTTGGGGGAGGAGTGGCAATAAACTCCTCCCCGCACCCATGAGTTCAGAGTCAATTAAGAGATTTGGGATTATAATGTCACCATTATTAATGTTTAAGGCTGTTTGTAGAATGTTGTTTTAGATGTATGGCCAAGTGAGCTTCCTAATATCTCACCTTGTATTAGACAGAATTACCAGTCATAGGAAGCATTGGGCAATTACAGGCCTCTCTTGCATAGAATTATTCAATTCCTTCTTTTTTTCTTCCTTCCTTTGTTCCACAATTTATTGAACATTTATGTGTCAGATACATTTCTATATTCTGAGGATAAAGTATTTGTTTTAGTTTGCTAAAAAAAAAAACAAAAAAACCACAGGATCATGGTATATTTTAATAATTGTTTTAATGAGTTGTTGGATTCGTATTAGTGAGTAAATCATTGTGGACTTTTGCATCTGTGTTCATTAGGTAAGTGGGTCTGTAATTTTCCTTTTTTTGTAATACTTTTTCTGGCTTTGCTATTAGGGTGATATTGACTTCATATAATAAGTTTGGCAACATTCTCTTTTGTTCAATTATTTGGAAGAGTTTGCATAAAATTGGTATTAGATCTATGAATGCTAGGTAGAATTCAATTGTGAAGCCATCTGTTACTGGGTTTTTCATTTTAGGGAGTTGTTTGATGTCTGTTTTAATCACTGTACTTCTGACAGGATTGTTGGGGTCCTCTATTTCTTCAAGTGTCAGTGGAGGTTTTTCATATGATCCTAGCAATTTTTCCATTTCATCTACCTTGACTAGTTTGTTGGCATACAGTTTCTCCTATTATCTATCATCTTATGATCTCTTTTAATCCTATGGGGTCAGTAGTAATGTCCCCATTTTCATTTCAGATTTTATTTATTTGCATCTTCTCTTTCTTTCTTTGTCAATATAGCTATGTGTTTGTCAATTTTGTTAATCTTCTCAAAGAATAAACTGTGTTTTGTAGTTCCCAATTTGTATTCCTTTTCCTTCTCTGTTTCATTTCTGTCTGCTCTGATATTGGCTATATCATGTATATTGATTGCTTTGAGAACATATTGTTGTTCTTTCCTAGTTTCTCCTGCTCTTTAGTTAGGTCAGTGATTTTAGCTCTTCTATCTTTGTTAATGTTAGCATGGAGGGTTATATATTTCTATCTCAGCACTCCCTTCACTGAATTCTTATATGTTGTGTACTCATTTTCAATTGTATTGAGATATTTATTGATTTTTCCCACAATTTCTTCTTTGACCCACTCATTATTTGAGTGTGTTGTTTCATCTCTCTTATATTTGTGAATTCAGTTTTTCTACTTGTTGATTTCAACCTTTGTTGCCTCATGAGCAGAGAAAGTGATTTGTGTAATTTTGATCTTGTTAAATTTATTGAGATCTCACTGACTTATTTTGTGTGAAGAAAATTACAGAATACTGATCACAGGAACAATTAGCCAGTTGCACTAAATAATTATTGTTCATATACTATATTATTATTTTACATTTGTCTGGTCTACTGCAGCAATTTTTGGCCTAGTATTTGCATGGAATATCTTTTCCCAACTCTCACTTTTAACTTGGTTGTGTCCTTACATCTGTGGAGAGTCTCTTGTAGACAACATATACACAGCTCATTTTTAAAATCTATTCTATCAATCTATGTCTTTGATTGGGGAGTTTAATCCATTAATATTCAGTGTTATTACTGTAAAAGCATTACTTACTTCATCCATTTTGTCCTTGGCTTCTCTGTTGTCATACTGCTCTTTTTTATGTCTTCTTATCCTTTAGTTTACCCTTCCTAAAAATCTTCATTTGTAAACTCTTCTCTAAATCACTTGCTCTTCTTCTTTACTTTCATGGTGCAGCACCCCACTTAGAATCTCTTGTAAATCTGATCTTTTGGTAACATATTCTATCAGTGTTTGTTTCACTGTGAAGAATTTGAACTCACTCTCATTTTGGAAGGACAGCTTTGCTGGATACAGAATTCTTGGCTGGCAGTTTTTCTTTTTCAGTACCTTAAATACATCATACCACCTTCTCTCTTCCATGGTTTCTGATAAAAGGTCCACACTTAAGCTTATCTAGTTTCCCTTGTATATGATGCCTTGTTTTTCTCTTACTGCTTTCAGAATCCTCTCTTTAACTCTGATATTAATCATTAATCAAATAGTAGATGTCTTGGGGTAGGCCTATTCAGGTTCATTCTGTTTGGTGTGCATTGTCCTTCTTGGATATTGATATTTATGTCCTTCATAAGGATTGGGAAGGTTTCAGTCATTATTTCCTTAAATATTCTTTCTATTCCTTTTCCATTCTTTTCTCCTTCTGGGGCACCAATAATGCAAATATTTGAGTGTTTTGCATTCTCATTCAATTCTCTGACACCCTGTTCCATTTCTTCCAATCTCTTCTCTTGTCTTTTTCCAGTTCAGATGTTCTGTTTTTGGAGTCACTAATTCTGCCTTCAAATTGCTCAAATATGCTCTTTTAATCTCATCCATCATGTCTTTCAATCTGATGGGTATGTTACTTTCCTTTGCAGGATTTCAAATTGTGCTTTACACTATTCCAGTGCCTTCTTAATATCCTTTATTTCTTTAGTCATATTTTCTATAAAGTCTATGAAGTGATTTAAGACAGTTGTGTGATTATTGCTGATTAATTGTCTTAAATCCTGTCTCTTTTCAAGATATTTGGTTTGTTCTTTTGGTAGGGCCATCTTTTCCTGCCTGGAGTAGGGATGGAGCTGCAGGCATAGGCAGCAAACTAAGCAGTGTGGATAAAACCTGACAGCAGTTGCCAATGTATACTGACAAACCACCAGCTCCCCTGATCCCCTGCCAGGGTCAGGGATTGAGCTCCACGAGTGACAACCATCTAGTCCACATGGTCATTTGCACTTGCAGTTGCCCTGAGAGGCTGAGGGAACACCATCCATTCTGCCCTTTCAGGGAATGGAATAGAAACACAAGTGGACCCAACAACCAAGTCAATGTGGACCAAAAGTACAGGCAGTTGCCCAGAGAAGTTGAGGAAACACCAATCTCCTCCTTTCATTTTGGGGGTGAAGATGGAGTCACAGTTGCCCAATATTCCAGTAAGTTGCCCAGAGAGTCTTTGAAAACACCACTCCCTCCAATCCTATCAGGGAGTTGTGACAGAACCACAAGTGTACAACAATCCAGTCTACTTTTAGCTGTTCTTAGGAATATAATTTTAGCCCATCAAATTTACTAATCAGAAGCTAAAGTCAGTGCCTGACCATCTCTTAGGAAATGGACCTTCCAACTCCAGTCAGGGAATAGCTCCTGAGGTGGCTTATGCAGCCACAGGAGGATGGACACTGGCTTTTGCAGTGTAGAATGCTGTACTCAAGAATCTTCACTGAAGATGGACTGTCTCCTCCTTCCGTTATTCCAAGGATTTTGTAGGATATTCTTCTGGTCTCCTGGGTCCTGAAAAAAGGTGTTTTAGATTGATCTGAGTGATCTCTGACTACACTGTAGGATGAGCTTACTCTTGAAGATCCTTAATTTGTGGCCATCTTGCCCCTTCCCCTATTAATCTCATTTTTGACTCATAGTCTACTATGTTTACATTGGCCCCTCAAACTCTATGATATTTATTAAGAATTTCCAAAAGGAAATCACTTCCAAAAACCATAATTCTCATTTTAATCGATGCTATGATGAAGAAAATTGATTATATATGAAATAATTTTATATTTCATTTATTCTAACATACAAATGTCAGCATTTT
>JAKSZT010037046.1:93184-168385 GCA_026826555.1 Tolypeutes matacus
GAGGAGACAACGATGGGCAATGGCCATCCCAGGGAATGGAGAGGGCCTGCATCGGCAGGCAGGATCATCCCACCCACCATATCCATGGGATATAAGCCCTCTCTCACTTGGAGTTTGAGTGGACATCACCATCCCAGTCCCCTCAGGATTTGGGGAAGAACTATGGACTAGAGTGGACTTGATGGTATTCTCTTGTTCAAATATGGTGATTCTAGCAATGCAAGAAATTATAACAATGAGGTGGAGCCAGTAGCCACTTGACACTTTTGGGGTAGGGAGGGGATGAGCAGTTGAAATACAGGGGCTTCTTTGGGAGTTGGAGGTTGTCCTGAGTACTGTTGTGGCAACGGATGTAGGCCATTTTAAATCAGCACACACCACTGAGAACTGAGTGGGAGAGAGTGTGGTCTACAGTGTGAACTGTGGTCTATGGTTGGTGGCAAGGCTCCAGGATGTGTAAGTTCATTGAGGGTGGTGGGCCACACTGTGGGAGATGTTTGTGTGGGATGTGGTGGGAGGTGTGGGAGGTGGGCAACATGGGAATCCCAGTGGGTTCTGTGTAATATTTTGGGTAATCTAAGCACCTCTTAAAGTATATTTATATATATATATATATATAAATAACATTTTTGTAAGCAAATACACATATATGCATATATATTTATATATCATTTTTCAAATGTTTGTATGTATTGTGAGAATTTTGATTTTTACCCATAATTAAAAAAAAAAAAAAAAAAAAAAAAAAAGAACAGCCATGCACTCGAGAGACCCACCTGTCTATTTGTGAAAATTTGACCCTCCCAAGGCTGGGAGTCCTAGTCCTTCCCATTCCTTGTGTGGGTCTCCACCCACTGATACAACACATTATTAAAGAGTGATCACTCACACACTCCCAAGAAGCCTGCTCTAGGTGCAACCTGTCCCAAGTGCACCCCCTTCCAACACCCTTAACCAGTAACTCTTCCTTGTCATATTGCCCAAAGAATAGTCTCAACTTTGTACTTTTAACCACATACCCAAAAATCCCAATTGTTCACCTGGTGCCTCTCCCAACCCTCCCCCACCCCAGTTTGCTGGACCTTGCAACCCACTCTTCCCAATCTACCCACCTGTCTGCACCACCCAATCCAGTAATATCACTACCCTCCTGTCATATCTCTTCAATATGCAACTACATACTTTCACCTTACCATAGATTACATCCTTATGGGTGTTGGCTCACAGCCTTCTTCTCCCTTTCTATTTCTTGTTGACATATCTTCAGGCAATAGCTCTCTGATTCTACACAATTTGCTTATTTCACATCAGTGAGGTCATGTATTGTTCATCTTTGAATGCCTGGTTTGCTTCTCTCAACATAAGGTCCTCAAGATTCATCCATGTTATCCCATGTGCTAACACTTTATTCTTTCTTACAACTGAGTAATATTCCATTGTGTGAATGTATCACATTTTGTTTATCCATTGAACTTTTTTATGGGCACTTGGGTTGAATCCAACATTTGGCAAAAGTGAATAATGCTGTTATGAATATTGGTGTGCATAGATCTGTTTGTGTCTTTGCTTTCAGTTCTTCTGGATATATACCCAATAGTGGAATTGATGGATCATATGGCAGTTCTATGGTTAATTTTTTGAGGAACCACCACACTGTGATCCACATTGGCTGGAGCATTCTACATTTCCAACAGCAGTGGATAATGTTTCCCATTTACCACGTCCTCTTCAACACTTATAGTCCACCATTTTTTAAAATGCCGCCATTTTAATGGATGTATGATGGTATCTCATTGTTGTTTTGATTTGCATTTCCCTATTAGCTAGTGATGTTGAACATCTTTTCATGTGCTTTTTAGCCATTTGTATTTCTTCCTTGGAGAAGTATCTTTTTAGATGGCTTGCCCATTTTTTAAATGGGTTCTTTGTCTTTTAATTTTTGAGGTGTAGGAATTCTTTGTATATGCAGCCTATTCTGATCCTTTCAGATATATGGTTGCCAAATATTTTCTCCCATTGTATAGTCTGCATTTTTCCTTTCTTGATAACTTCCTTTGAGGTGCAAAAGTTTTTATTTTGAGGAGATACCATTTATCTATTTTCTCTTTTATTACTCTTTTTTTGGGTGTGAACTTCATGAAACCATTTTCTATTACAAGATCCTGTAGAAACTTGCCTATATTATCCACCAAGGTCTTTATGGTCTTGGCTCTTATATTTAGATCTTTTATACATCTTGAAGTGGTTTTTGTATAACTTGTGAGATGGTGTACTCTCTCATTCTTTTGGATATGGATATCCAGTTCTTCAAGCACTAATTGTTGAAGAGGCCATTCTCTCCCAACTGAGCGGGCTTGGTGGCCTTGTCAAATATCAGATGACTGTATAAGCAAGGATCTATATCAGAATTCTCAAGTCAGGTTCATTGGTTGGTACGTCTATCCTTGTGCCAATGCCATGTGGTTTTGACCACTGTAGCTTTGTAAAATGTTTTAAAGTCAGGTGATATGATACCTCCGATTTTAATTTTCTTTCCAATATTTCTTTGGCTATTCAGGGCCTCTTACCCTTCCAAACATGTTTTGTAGTTAGTTTTTCCAATTCAACAAAATACCAACACTTTCCTGATAAAAACACTGCAAAGATAGGAATAGAAGGAAACTTTCTGAACATGTTAAAGGGTATATATGAAAAACACAAAGCTGGCATCACTTTCCTAATAGCTTTCCCTCTACTATTGGGAATAAGACAAAGATGCCCACTATCATTGCTCTTATTTAACATTGTGTTGAAGTACTTGCTCTAGCACTGAGGCAAGAAAAAGATATAAAAGTCATCCAAATTGTAAAGGAGGAAGTAAAAATTTCACTATTTGCAGGTGACATGATCCTATACATTGAAAACCCTGAGAAATCTACAACAAAGCTTCCAGAACATATAAACGAGTTCAGTAAAATCACAGTCTATAAGATCAATGCTCAAAAATCAAGCATTTCTGTACACCAATAATGAACAATCTGAAGAGGAAATCAAGAAAAAAATATGATTAGCAATTGTTAATAAATGAATCAAATACCTAGGAATAAGTTTAACTAAAGGTATAAAGGACTTATATACAGAAAAATAGACAACACTGTTTAAGGAAATCAAAGAAGACTTAAATAAATGGAAGAATATTCCATGTTCATGGATAGGAAGACTAAACATCATTAAAATGTTAATCCTACCTAAGCTATTCTACAGATTTAATGCAATCCCAATAAAAATCAACACAGCATATTTTTTTAATTGACTTAGAATTTCTTTCAAGTTAGTTCTTTAAAGGCATAACAAAGCTCACATCCTGGATTGTTCCAGTAACTTAGACAACTGTTTAGACTTGTCTTTTAAATTTCTCACCCTGTTATATACTACAAAATAGAATATATAAAGAAAAGTTAAAAAAAACTTATGGTTGATTTATTCTTGAAACCTCCCTTTTAAATCAAGAAGCAGAACACTGCCATTATCTCCAAAGCCCATGTTATGAGCCTTCCTGAATGTAACCCTTCCTTTCTCCTTAAATTAAATATTCCTCTGGCTTTTACTAATAATCTATTCCTTACCTGATTCTCTTAGATAGGATTATCTCATGGAAGTTCTTAGTGTTCATCTCATTGGTTTCCTTTGAAGACAGAATGAGATTATTTGGTCAGCAGATCATATGGTAAGTGCTCAAACATGTTTGCTATTACTCATTCTGCTCATGCAGCACATTGGAAGCCAGGAAAATTAGAATGACTGAATTTGTTTGGTGTCAATAATTGTAGGTAATACATGGTTTTGCAGGAAATATAAAGTACTATGAAAAATTGGGGGTTTTCTTTTGTGATTATGAATTTGAACTCTGGACTAAGAAAACTCTGGTTTCAAGTTCTGAATTGTTAAATGCTAGTTATATATGCTGTATGTAAGTACGCTAAGAAAACCTCAAGGATTTTTTTATCTCTTTAACATACAATTACTCTTGTATGAGCTAAAAAAATGAAGTCAATAACATGTCAACTAAGTATTTTTTCTTCTCTAAGGTTTGATTTATCTATCTTAAATTTGAAACTCAAAACTGACTCAATTATTTAGTTATGTGATAAATAACATCTCTATATTTTAGATGAAGAAATCATTGTTGAAAGAAACGAAGTTACTTGCAGAGTTCAGAACTAAAATCAATTGCAGTGTTAAGAATAGAAAATAGAGATCCTCTCCAGTCTACAGTTAAGGAGATAGAAAATTGGTGGCAGTTTATACATGGTGAACCATTAATTTCAGGGGAAAGTGGAATCAAAGGGGAAGATTTCAACAAGTGAAATAAAGCATCATCTGTGGTTTGGGAATTGGAGAAAACTGGTGTCATATACATATTTATAAACATTATTTGGTTAGAATATCAATTTAATTAGAGTAATTAACTTTGTACCAATAAATGCAGACAGAAAGACAGAAAGTTTGGCTTTGCCTGAGCGCTCTAATAACCTTGGTTTCTTAAGAATAGCAATTTCATGTGTGAACCATAATTTTCTGAATTCTGTTATTTCTTACTTCATGAATTTCCCAAAATCATAAAAATGTCTCCTTCATTTATAATCTGATGAAAGATAAGAAACCAAAGAGTCATAACATTTTACTTCCACAGTAGAAAGTTATTATTTGAAGTGTTTTTAAAAGCTGGAAGGAAAGAGTGAAAATGCACATTTCAAGTGGAAAAATCAGCATATTTATAGAGAAAATGCAATTTATATTATATATGTGGAAAGTTATTTCTTTCTATTTGAATTCAATATTTATTTTTTCTAGTTTATTTGGATTTTTGGCATACCATTTTTCATTTTATTTTGGGAGGTGGAGTATATGGGGAAAGAAATTCACATTTGTTTGTTTTCCCCATGCACATGACTAAAATAATTTTATTGTTTACATCCATTCAAATTAGGAATAGTCTTTTTTTTTTTTTTTTTTTTTTTTTTATTACCGGGAGGTACCGGGGATCGAACCCCGGTCTCTCCATATGGTAGACGGACACCGAACCTCTTGAGCCACATCCGTTTCCCCATCCATTCAAATTAATAAGCAATTAATTTAAGAGTTCTCCAAACCAATATTTTAAATATTATTTTAAAATGAAAAATGGGCTTTTCACTTATAAGTGAGGAAATATTTACACAGCATAGTTGGGGATATACTGAGAAGCTTTACTCTTAATGGTTTATATAACAGATAATTCTAAATCTTAAAATTGCATAATACAGAATGTGATTTAGATAGATCAAGTTGTTGGTAATGTCTTCCTGTTGTACATGTTCTGTACTACCAGACTGTTGCCTTCTGGTTTTCCACCTTTTTGAGAACAGGAAAGATTTTTATAGATGCATAATTCAGGTTAATTTATTTTTAAGGCTACATCTCCATTGCAATGGAATTTCTTTTTTTGAAGTTGACAATGGTCAACTAACTCTGTAAAAGAATTTTGAAAGGGGAACTTAAAAATTAATTGATGGAAAAAGATATGAATATGTGGAGGGGGGAAGGTGGTGGCAGAGTAAGGAGCTCCAAGAGCCAGCTATCTAAGTCACTGTGTTGGGAGATCTAGGAGAAAACAAGAGCATCTGCAGTGACAATCATGTTTAGGGCACTCCACACTGAGGAGGCCAGTGCCCCTCCCCTGCAAGAGGCATAAATCACCTCAGGATCTATTCCCTAGCTAGAGTTGTAAGCTCCATTTTCCAAAAATGGGTGAGGAAGAGATGGTTAGACACCAATTTCAGCTACTAATTAGTAAATTTGGATGGCTGAAGTCCAATTCTAAGAACAACTAAACTTTGAGTATGTCCAAATCAGAAATAGGTCAATAGCTTCCATTTTAACTCTGCCCCTGGCAAGAGAGGAAGTGGGGCTGAGTGAAAATAACTGAATACAAGGATTGGTGTATTTCCACACTGGTTGGATTGCAGCCCTATCTTACGCTCCAGCTTCACTTGCAGCGTGGAGAAAGCTGGGGGTATCTGCAGCATGCTTTCTGGGCAACTGCAGGCACTTCTGGCCTGCACAGACTAGGTTAATGGGCAAAGTTGTGGATGCATTTCCAGCCCCAATAAAATAGAATGGGGGTGGTGTTTCCTCAAATTCTCCAGGCAACTGCAGCTGCTTTCTGCACACAAAAACAGAATTATTGGACACATCTGTGGCTCCATCCCTGTCCCTGACAGAACAGAAGGAGGGATAGTCGCTTTCTGTACGAAACTGCAGTCAATTTCAGCCTGCAAGTTCTAGATTCTCTGCCACACAGGAGGATCCAATCCCACCCCTTGCAGGGGAGGAGGGAGATATGTGCTTCTTAAGTCTACATGGGTAACTGCAGTCAGTTTTGACTCACACAGCTTAGTTAGCTGTCCACTCCTGTGTCTCCAGGCCTGCCCCAAGTAGGGTAAGAAGAAGTGTGGAACTTCTTCAGTCCCTCCTGCCAAATACAGATTGTCTTGGCCTGCACGGCTTTGAATACTGCCAACAGATTCAGCTACATACATAATACTGCAGGGGAGGAATTCAGAGAAGCTTCTTCACTTTCTGGGACAATGTGGTCAGCTTCAGTCTCCACAGCTTACACTACCAACTATATCCTTGGCTTCTATTCTGCAACAAGCAAGAGAGAAAGTGTAAGAAATAGATGAAAATGAGCTGGAAAATATCAGATGGGCTAAGCATGAACCACTATAAAGTTTCAAATTAAATTGAGCCAAGTATCAACGAGGGACTGTAGCACAAAACAAAACAAATAGAAAGCCCTAGACTAAGTAAAGAAAAAGACCAAGAATAAATAGGTATAGTATATCAGGTGCTGAGACAACAAAAAAATTACAATCCATACCAAGAAACAGGAAGACATAGCCTAGCCATAGGAACAAACTAACCTTCCAGATAACATAAAGGAGTTGAGAAATGTTATCATAGATGTGCACACAATTTTCCTTCATAAATTCAATGAGATGGCTAAAGAGATTAAGCATATTAAGAAGACACTGAGTAAGAACAAAGAAAAATATGAAGGCATACATAGAAAAATAGGAGGTCTTATGGAAATGAAAGGTACAATAAAAGAAATTAAAATAAACTATAGGCATTTAACAACAGATTTGAAGAGACAGAAGAAAAGATCAATGAAAATGAAAGACAAGGCCTTTGAAAACAAACATACAAAAAAAAGATAAAGAAAAGAATGGAAAAAGTTCAACAGGTCTCAGGAAACTAAATGATGGCAAGAGACATGCAAACATACATATCATGAGAGTCCCAGACAGAAAAGAGAAGGGGAAAGGGGCAGAAGGAATATTTTATGAAATAATGTAAGAAAATTTCCCAGCCTTATGGAAGGACATAGATATCTGTGTCCAAGAAGCACATTTTCCCATTTGAATGAATCTGAACTGATCTACTCTGAGGCATTAATCAGGATGTCAAATGCCAAAGATAAAGAGGGAATCCTGAGAATGCAAGAGAAAAGAGATATATCACATATAAGGAATGTCCAATAAGAAACCATGGAGGCAAGAAGGCAGTAGTATGAAATATTTAGGACCCTGAAGTACAAAAACTGCCAGCCAAGAATCTTATATCAAGCAAGATCGACATTAAAAATTGAGGGCAGGTTTAAAATATTCACACATAAACAGATACTGAGGGATTTTGTAACCAACAGACTGGCTTTGCAGGAAATACTAAAGGTAGTGATACTGGCTGAAAAGAGAAGGCAGGAGAGAGAGGCTTGGAAGAGTCTAGAAATGAAGATTGAATCAATAAAAGTAGCTAAAATTGTAAAATGTGTGGTGGAAACTATATGACCGATAAAAACCAAAGATCAAAATGTTTGAAGTAAGCACAGCCTACATGGTAACAACATTGAATGTTAATGTGTTAAACTCCATCATCAAAAGACACAGATTGGCAGAATGGATAAGAAAATATAAGCCATCTATATGCTGTCTACAAGAGACTCGTCTGAGACTCAGGGATACAAATAGATTGAAAGTGAAAGGCTCAAAAAAGATTTTCCATACATGCAGTAACATGCACAAAAGATGGACTACCTATACTTATATTGGATGAAAAATACTTTTAAAACAAAGCTCTTATTAGACACAAGGAAGATCATTGTATACTAATAAAAGGGGCAATTCACCAGGAGGAAATAACAATCATATATGTATATGCATCTAAGCAGGAGGCCCAAAATTACATAAGGCAATTACTGGCAGAACTGAAGGGAGAACTAGATGTCTGTACAATAAAAATAAATCTGAAAATTAACTTCAGGCATTAAAGAGGAAAATTCACAAATACAGGGAGATTAAACAATACACAATTATAGCATCAGTGGGTCAAAGGGGAAATTGCAAGAGATATCTGTAAATATCTCGAGATGAATGGAACTGAGAACACAACATATCAGAGCTTATTGGATGCAGCTAAAGCAATGCTGAGAGGAAATTTATAGCCTACACTAAAATCAAGGACCTAAGCACACAGCTGGAGGAACTAGAAAAAGAACAGCAAACCATGGTCAGAGCAAGCAGAAAGAATGAAATAACCACATCATAGCAGAAATAAATTAAATTGAGAACAAGAAAACAATAGAGTTAATTGACAAAACCAAAAGTAGTTTATTAGAGATCAACAAAATTGACAAACCCTTATGTACATTGGCATATTTCACTTACAGTCATATATATATCTGATTCCTCAGTGCCAGGCACCAGAAATAAGTACACCAGAAAGAAGGTTATACTTTTTATTGAGAGCAATATGATTTTTCCAAAGCATTGTTGTGGAGATAAAATAACAAATGTAAAATACTTTGCAGAATTCTGGTAATTTTGGGACATCTATGTTAGGTACATAAACATTTATTATTGTACTTTCTTCTCTGTGAATTTTCCCTTTTATTAATATGTAGTAACCTACTTCATCTATTATAAAATTTTTATTTAAAATCTATTTTTATCTGATATTAGTATTGATACACACACTCTTTTTCAATTGTTATTACTATGGATATGCTTTCTGAAGGTTTCAGGTTCAGCCTGCTTGTGTCCTTGCATCAAAGTTTACTCTCTTGTAGACAACAAATAGATGGCTCATATTTTTTATCCATTCTACCAATCTATGTCTTTTAATCATGGAGTTCAAGCCATTATCATTCAGTGTAACTACTATAAAGATGTTACTTTCTTCATCCACTTTATCCCTTGACTTTCTGTTGTCATTTCTTACTATTGCCTGTCTTTTAACCTTTTCAATTTCTCTTACTTATGATCTTCATTTCTAAACTCTTTTCCAGGCTCTCTCACTTGTCTTCCTGGTAGGCTATAATACACCCTTTAATATCTCTTGTTGAGTTAGTCTCTTGGAAACATACTCTCTCAGATTTTGTTTGTCTGTAAGACTTTAAACTTGCCTTCAATTCTGAATGATTGTTTTGCCAGATAAAGAATATTTTCCTGGCAATTTTTCTCTTTCACTACCTTAAATATATCAAACTACTGCCTCTCACCTCTGTAGTTTCTGAAGAGGGATTGGCACTTAGCATTATTGAATCTTGCTTTTAAATAATACATTGCTTTTTTTTTTTTTTTTTTTTTTTTGCTACCTTCAAAATCCTTTACCTTTGGCCTTTGACAATCTGAATAGTAAATGTTTTGAGAAGGTCTATTAGGATTTATTCTTTTTCAGGTATGTTGTTCTTGAATGTTGTTATTCATGTCTTTCATAACAGTTGTAAAATTCTTAATCCTTATTTTCTCAAGTATTCTTTCTACCTCTTTCCTTTCCCTTCTCTTTATGGGACACCTATAACATATATGTTTGTGTATTTCATATTGAAGTTCAGTTCCCTGAGACCCTGTTCAATTTTTTGCATACTTTCCTCTGTCTCTTCTATTAGCATTTCAGTTTCTAGTATCCTGTCTTTGAAATTACTTATTTATTCTTTTAACATTTCAAATCTGCTGTTTTAGGCTGCTAATATATGTTTAATATCATCTATTGTATCTTTCAATTCCATAAGCTATTACTTTTTTTGCAGGCTTTCAAATTATTCTTTATGCTCACATAGTACATAGTGTCACCTTAATATCTTTTATCTCTTTAGTCATATTTTCTTTCAGTTTTTTAAATTGATTAATAAGGTTTGTTTGGACATCATTTAAATCCTGAGTTTCATCTACATTCTTGGCTTGTTCATTTGACTGGTCCTTATCTTCCAATTCCTTAGAATGGGTTGTTATCATGTGGTGATATGTAGGCACCTGCTTATGGTGATGATATTATACTGTTTAACAATTTCTATCTCTTGCCTAGTGGTTTTATTTTACAGCTTTCATTTGATTTTTAGTTTACTTTTTTCTAAAACTTTAATATTGACTTGTTTATGATATGAAAACTGGGATAGGGAACTGCTAATGGGGCCCAACCATGTCTTTTGTGCCTGGGAAAGAATTGGAAGAGACCAGTCTGGCTTTCTTCACTTTCCTGGCTGGTCAATAAATGGTGCTCCTCAGGAAATCCTTCTATATAGATTAATTCTTCAATTTACACTACCTCTTCAGAGTTAGCATGTTATGGTAATGACATTCACCAATGAGAAACCACAGTCAGCCTTATGCCACACCCTCCCTTTTCCCAGGTAAGAATCCGTTCTTTCCCTATCTCTGCAGGCCACTCAGCTGTAAGTTTTACTAAGGCTGCTTGTCTAAGGGTTGGGGACTGGGTGACGTTCCCAGATATAAGGGCAACAACTCATGGTTTTCCCTCTGGTTTCTCTATCTCTTCATCCCCAGTCCCTCCTGGAGGATGTGTGTGGCACTTCTCTGGTGTGCAGAGGTCTCCAAAGTAGCTCCTTTAGACTTCTTCTATGTCTTCTCCCCTATTTTGCAAGAGAGCTTTGCCCTACCTGAGCTAGTCTGGTGCCCAACTTTCAACGTTTAGAAATGTTTTTCTTATCATAATGCGTGTTAGTAAGGTCTTGTAACTGCTGCTAAACATGTGCATTTGGCTCTGCAAGTTTTTCCTGTGTTATTTTCCTTATCACTTAAGTTGGATTTCCAATTTTATTGAAAAAATATATTCCAAGTACATGACCTTAATTATCACCACAATTTCCTCATTTTTGTAAAGTACAATAAATCATCATGACTGAACAATCCATTGTTCTGCCTGGTCCTAACAAACATTCTTGGAATGTTGAATCCCAGTGGGAGAAACTTGGATTATGGATGTATAAAGATATTTTTAACTGATTGGAATGGTAAAGAAGGTCCATCCTAATTTTATAAATGAAGGATTATATTTCATAGTCAACTAATGGAATAACAAGAGATGTTTGCTATCTCTATTTTGCAACACATTATCTCAGACATAGGAAAAACTAACATGTACACATTAATGCAAGGTGTTCATAATAAGGAAAATTACATGTGTGAATGGGGTATATGAGAACTGTACTTTCTGCATTCTTTTTCTGTGAATCTCTAATTTAAAGAAACAACAACATGTATTTGACTTTCAGGAGGTCTTTGGCACTTGAGAATTAGTTTCAATTGTTAGAGATGCATCCACTCTCATACTCACTTTGATAAGTTGGTTTCTTTTTGATTCATGTAAACAAATTGTTCGATTTTTCCTAACCAATCTTCCTAAAATATATCCCAATTTTTCTGTCCATGTTGCCAGTTTTAGCAACATAGACTAGGTTTTCTCTTCTTCTATCCCAATATTTTCACTCCCTCCTTCTTGCCATTATTATAAAGTAATATAATACCACCTCTATTAATGTTTATATGGTAATAATTGTTGAATATTAACAGATAAATAACTCTCTACTGGAGAATTTCATGCATTGTTGATAAGCCAAGAAAGAACTAATGATAACAAGCTTTTAATCCATTCCTTCAAATCACACTGTAATTTCTCATTTCACATATATAAAACCTGAACCTTAGTATGAAAAATATTTTATATTCATTACTTATATTTTCAGGACTAAGGTATTTACAATTTATTTTCAATACTATAAGTCTTTCTCCCTCATTTTTCCTTTCAATGGAGTTAAAAATCATCCAAATTTGTGTATATAAAGCTCTTAAAATAAAGTAGGATTTGGGAGAAAAAATGTTTAAATCAATCCAGAGTATGATAGCATCAATTGCCCCACAATGTCCTTTTTTACTGAATAGTGAAGAAGAGATATCCATAGTAGTAAAACTAGGTGTCTAATTCAATTAACAATTGCAATTTAGACTTTTAAAAATTTTCCTAAAAATTCAAAAAATTTAGTGCTTTCTTAGAGCTTATTTCAAGATTATATTCCTATTTATCAGTGAAAAAACTCTCTTACATATTTAATTCCAGTCTATCTTTACTTCACCTTTAACTTGATGTATGAGCTTGATCTCTTCACTCCAGATTTCTCAGCTATTTTTCTCTTGCCAATAGTCTAAGACTCAGCCTGATTGAACCCATTGGATCTCTATGAGATTATTTATCAGGTAATAAACCAACTCATGTTTGAAAGACATTTTAAATGTCACTCTGTTAAGACTGTCTTTTCATACCAAACGTGGAAAATAAACAAGTTTGTATTTTAACACAGGTTATTTTTGATAAATTTTTGCATAATCTCATGAATATATTGAGTCCAGTTTATTAGAGAGATGGAAAGAAATATGAAGAAAAGATTACATTATTTTAGTTTAAATCTGATACAAACTCCATATGGTGCACCACTCAAAAATTATATTCAATGCTCTTGAATCTCTTAAAATATAATTTCCCTATTTTCAAGTATATGTATAAAAAGAAAATATGACCCTTATATATCTACAGGAATCATTTAATATCTTCACACTTATTTAAATAGTAATATTATGCCTTATCAATACCCATAATTTAAAACAGTGGACTATTTCAAAATCAGAGTAAAGCATTATCTCCTTCATCTGGCTATGCTACTTCCTAAGAAGATGATTTTAATACCTCACATCTCTGCACTTCAGTTTAACCATAAGTAAGTTGTGGGATTTAAGTTAGATGACCTTTAAGGGCCTCTTCTGGGCCTGATCCATAATTGATTTTTTTTAATCAAGAAAGCAGTGGGAATTCACTGGGTTATTTTACACAGGGAATTGACATTAGTTTCATGTTAGTGTACTGATGTATTTAAACACTTAGTATCCCAAGCTGCTTACATATATACAACCATCCTTGCCCTTCTATGATAAGCAAATATCACTGAACATGAATGCTGCTATGAAGTCAATGAAGAATTTATTAAGTACCCACTCTCTATAAAAACCACTGGTATTTAGTTTTCAAATGCTGAGAACTGCAAATCTTTTTTCCCCATTTTTAAATTTATTTTTTTTTAAAATTTAAACAATTGAAGTATATCACTCATCCATGAACATACATAAACTATAAGTGTTCAGTAAACATTGTGATCTTACAAAACAAACATGCATAACATCATACAGGACTCCCACACATCAGTCCACACAAACATCCTGCATTGTTGTGAAACATTTGTTAACAAATCATGAAAGAGCATCATCAAAGTATTATAACTAACTATAGTCCAAATCTTCCTCCCCTATATATATTTTAAGGATTTATTTGTTTATTAATTTTTATATATTTTTATCTCCCTCCCCAGATTTTGCTGTTTCTGTGTCCATTCGCTGGGCAACTCTCTGTGTCCATTTCCTGCCCTCTCTTCTCTTCCTTCTCCTTCTCTCTTCACTGGGATTTGATCCTTGGAGCCTCTGATGTGGGAGAGGGGCATCCTACTACATCCTGTGCCACCTTAGCTCCCGGTTTCAGTGCATCTCATCTTGGCTCTCCCTTGTGTCACTCTCCTGTTATGTCATCATCTTGCTGTTTGGCTTGCGAGGCTAGGTGGCATACCCACGCATGGGGTCTCTTAGCTCACCCATGCATGGGGCCTGGTGGCTCACCCACACACAGGACCTCATGGCACACCTGCGGATGGGGCTTGATGGCTCACATGCTCATGGGGTCTGATGGCTCACCTGCGTACAGGGCCTGGCAACAGAGCCTGGTGGCTCCTCTGTGGACAGGGCCTGATGGCTCACCTGCATTCAGGGCCTGGCAGCTCACCTGCTCATGGGACCTGGTGGCTCACCCGATAGTGGAGTCTGGCAGCATACCCATGCATGGAGCCTAGTGGCCAATGTGCCTTCTATATTTTTCTTTTTTTTTTCTTTTTACTGGGAGGTATTGGGGGGTCGAACCAGGTCCCTCCATGTGGGAGATGGACACCCAACCACCCCAGCTTCATCCATCTCCCTGTTATATCTTTTAAGTTTGAACAAAGATACTCAAAGTTACAGTCTTTTCCCATACAGGATGGTCATATAATAAATCAGGCTTAGTTTATCACCAGCATTCTAAGAACCAAACCTAGGGAGAAAAACTAGGTCTGGGGACACATGCATGGTTTCTAATACAGTGAATTATTAGCCTACTCTGATTATCACAAAATCAGGACAGCGAGAATATTCACATCATAATTCATTTTGAGGTAAATTCTAAGAAAGCAGGAACTGGGTATTATCTTAAACATCAAAGCACTTCAGAATAAATTCACAATTACTGCCTTGGGTCATTGTCTGTCCTATTTCTTGTAACATCCTGGATACTAATATCTCCCAATCACACAATCACAGAGCTGCCACAATCTCCCTTTCATTGGATGCACCATAACTTGATAAACTCTTTAAACACTGTTAATTTTACATAATCCACATACTCAAAAATCTCTGATAAACACTACAGTTTAAAACTTCATTTAGCCATAAGATTCCTTAATGCTGTCTGCTGCAGAAGAACCAGGCATTCACCATTCCAAACCAGGTCTTGCTTAACCCATCAGAATCTACTCAGCTCCCACTATTTCCAGATTGATTTCACTGATTACTGCAGCCCACCAGAAAATAAATACTCAAATCTCCTAAGTCTTTTGAGATTTAGAATTGACTACTTGGCATTATATTGTTTATTTTTGAGCATGTGTTAAATAAATTAGCTTATCTCTATAAGTGAATCTTATCTCTATAAGTGAATCTTAGCTCACTTATAGAGATAAGTGAGAGATAAGTATAATATAATACAGTGCCTCATATTATCTCTGAACTGGACATAATGGAAACAAAACAAAACAAATCTTAATGGTCTTCAGATTTGTTTTGATTGTTAGGTCCCTGAGTTTCAAGATTTTCTTGTACACTTCTATTAAATACAAAACTCACCTTCTGATTTATTTATTTCCTCTCAACTTTTCCAAAATCACAATAAAATAAATTATTGTTGCCCTTATTTGAATTCACTTATGCAATTTATATGGAAAGTGCAAATTATCATATATGGAGTCTCTAAAAATATATAGACACAAAAGATGATCTAAATTACCAAGTAGAAGGTGTAATAGTATCAACAATTGCTTGCATTTTTTTTTATTATGGGTAAAAATCAAAATTCTCACAATACATACAAACATTTGCAAAATGATATATAAATATATATGCATATATGTGTATTTGCTTACAAAAATGTTATTTATATATATATAAATACACATATTTTAAGAGGTGCTTAGATTACCCAAAATATTACATGGAACACACTGGGATTCCCATGTTGCCCACCTCCCACACCTCCCACCACATCCCACACAAACATCTCCCACAGTGTGGCCCACCACCCTCAATGAACTTACACATCCTGGAGCCTTGCCACCAACCATAGACCACAGTTCACACTGTAGACCACACTCTCTCCCACTCAGTTCTCAGTGGTGTGTGCTGATTTAAAATGGCCTACATCCGTTGCCACAACAATACTCAGGACAACCTCCAACTCCCAAAGAAGCCCCTGTATTTCAACTGCTCATCTTGCATTTTGATTACTAAATTATGGCCAGAGTTTTCCAATAAACATTAGTAAAGATGCAAAAAATAATTTTTACTATTTTAATAATAAATACCAAATTACATTTCTTATTTATATTTGACATTGATTAGTTGTAGGCTGCTTAAACAAAACTTAACTGGTGTCCAATATCCAATTCTCTAAGTGCCCTATTTAAATCTAAGATTTAAGCAATGATCCACAGTTGCCATACAATCAGAATCAACTGATAAATTCCATGAATATGTATTAATAAATTTCAATATGAAAATAGTTCTGAAGAATCCTGAAGGTGGCACTTACCTACTTTCTAAGGAAAGGTTTCAGTTTTTTCTAAAACAAATTCAAGGACTTTTTCCAAATTTCATTTCAATTTTCAAGAAAAGAAGAAACCAGTATCTTCAGCATTTATGTTGCCATATAATCTTTATCAATCCTAATATAGTATATTTGTCAAAGTCTCTTGGGAAAATGAAAACAAAGACAATACATGGTTCCTGTTTGACTTCCAAACAAGTTTAACTGAGAGATATTTAATTCGCAGAAATTTTATACCAGTACCTCTGTGAGTTTGTAACTTTCCATTGGGATAAATTGACCAATTGATAAATTGACAAGGTGAAGATGAACGTTTTTTCTCTTTTAAACTTTGTTCAAAGTCCTAATAATACTAATCTCAATCAAATCATCTTTTTTTTCCCCATGCACATCTGGAAACTAAGATAAGATGAGTTTCCATTTTGCTATAGGAATAATTGTAGGAAACTCTGAATGCCTGGAATGAAAGTACATAATGCCTACAACAGAGGAAAGAAAAACAGTAGAAAGAGTAATAAACCCTTAGTTGTAAGTAAATGGGAAGCACTAGTGTTGCCTCAGTTTATCATTTAAAGTCTAATAAAAACTTTGAAGAGTGAACACAATGTATTACTTTTGTAGTTTGAGTCTTTTGGGGACCGCAGAAATTTATATTCTTGAATTGGACAATTTCTGTGGTTGTGAACCTATTGAGGGTGGGACCCTTGATTTGATTACTTCAGTAAGCTGTAGTCCATGGTGGGTTTTATAATTGTGTGATAGAAGAATGTGACAAATTTCCATAAAACTTCAAAGGCCTCCCTGAGAGTGTGCCAATAGGCTTGAGGCTAGATGGCAAAAACAAATTTAAAGAGTCTAGAGGTCAGAATAAGAGGGGAGATGATACAAATGCTAAAAGGAGCATGTACAAAGAGACTATGGGGGAGTAAGGATGTCAAATTGGGAAATAGTATCTTCTTATATTATTGCAGTAGCACCCTCCCAATCAAGCCTTCCAGTGGCATTTCCTCTTGTTTCAGATTTTTCCTTATATTGCAGCCAGAATGCATTTTCTAATACACAATATTTACTTTATTATTCCATAAATCCCTCATTGGTTCCACAGTCTTACTTGATAAAATCCTTAGCATGACATACATGGCCATTTGAGTTTTGGCTCCTGTTTTAGTTTGGTTAGAGCTGCTGGGAGCACCAAGAATAATTTGGCTTTTATAGAGGGAATTTATTAAGTTAAAAGCTTAGTGTTTTTAGGCTGTGAACCTTTCCAAATAAAGGCATCATTAGAAATGCTGTCACCTAAGGTTGGCTTTAGTGATCCTGGAGTCGTTCCATGTGGCAAAGCACATGGAAACATCTGCTTCTCTTCTGGGTCTTTTTGTTTCAGTTTCTGGCTGCTCCATCTGTGGCTCCCTCTCTCCCACTCTCCTCTTTGAGCTCCTTCACACCTTGTCTGCAGCTTTTTTCTGTGCGTCTGCTACTTTCAGTCCTCCAATTCTAAAGGACTCCAGCAAGATGCTTCAAAGTGTTACATTTAAATCTCTATATTGATTTTAACTACATCATTCTTTCCCTTGCCACATGTTTAAGCATGTTTAAGACTACAGCTTACTAAATACACCATGACCATTTAACTAGAGTCATTGAACATTCTTCTCCTTTTGACTTCAGTTTGCCAATATCCATGTGCCCTTAGGACTATACATTCATTTTATTGGCTCCAAGACAGGAAAATGTTCCTAATTCCTTCCTCATCCTAACCCAGACTCTGTGTCTTATCAGTCCTAATTGATCTACTTTGCTTCTTGTACATCATTATATTGAACATAATACACTTTATTGAAATCACATGCATGTCTGTTTTTCTTCCACTAAATGATATGTTTTATAGGGAATGGATTTTTGTTTAATTCATTATGTCCCTCCTACAACTATTGCTATGCCTAGAACAGTAATTGCTGAAATCATGTAATTCCCTTTTCAACCTGCAACAGAGATATTTAAAATAGATTAAATGGAACATCATCATCAGTGTGTATTGATTTATTTGTTGTTGTTTGATCACCAACTCTTTATTTTATTATTTAATTGGTAATTGTGGAAGTGACCAAATACACATACTAGGCCAAGTTAAATATTAATATGAAAAATGAAAACGAAAATTAATAAATGATTTGTTGTTGGAATATAATCATTTACCATCATTGAACATTTATGGCCTTATTTTTGATAGAAAGGAGGATGAAATAAACAATCCTCAAAGTACATTAAAACTCTGAATTTGCTTTCAATTAGTGTCTCCATTGCTGCCTTTATACAATAAGGACTTCATTTAATTTATGCTAAGACCCTGCCACTTATAGGTGTTTCTATTTCTTACTTGTAAGAGAAAAGCAAATTTATGCTTTCACCTACTATTTTTTAGAGGGAAATTTTGTACTCCTGGATTATATTTTTAAATTTTTACCAATTGACATGCAATTTAGTTGATAATAAGACATCATTTAATATGAAAGGAGATCCAAGATGGCAGATTAGGGAAAGGCAGGCTAAGCTCCTCCTCCATAAATTGTGGGAAGGTAGGTAATCTTGCTTGGCAGAGGGAACACGCAGGACAATGGGGGGCAATTAGAGAGAGAAGCTATATAGGTGTTATTCAATGGGCTATGGGAGAGGGAAGCAAGGTAATTAATTTGGCTGGAAGACCACTGCTCAGTCATCTCTGAGACTAAGGAATAAACCCAGGGACCATGTTTCCAATGGCCAGTAGTCTCCTGAGGTGGGGGATCTGTGGAGCAAACAGGTGTGGGGAGTGGCACCCAACCAATTCAGGAAGTTAGAGAAGTGGGAAGAAGGGGATATAGGGCTGGTGGATGGGCCTTGAGCCAGTTCTCAAGAAAAGGAGAAATTCCAGCCTGTGCTGAAGCAGATCCAGGAAGAAGGAAAGGGGAAGCTAATCAAGTGGGCTGTTATACCCACCTTCCCTGGATGAGAGAGGAAATGGGTAAGTGAGTGGGTGGGCTGACATGTGCCCAACAGCGCTGGTGAGAGAGGAACTGGGAGTGGAAGTATGGAAGCTATCAGATGTGCAACCATCCTCAGTTAAATGGGGGAAGGGAGAGGCAAATGGTGAGCTGTCAGGTGCCCAAACAGCCCAGAATAGAAGGGAGCCAGAGTCATCCAATGAGTTGTCAGACACCCAGCCAGCTCCCTGGGGGAGGGTCATTTGTGGTACAAGCATCCTCATGAAAGAAAACTTAGACTGAGATTTATTTATTTATTTATTTATTTATTTATTTATTTATTTATTTTTGCTTCTATTACTTATTCTTTGTTTCTTTCTCTTCATCCAGGTACCTTACTTGCAGAGGACAGGGTACAGGACGATTGATTGCTAAGCACTGGCAGCATGAGAAGGTTGCTAAAGGCCACAGAGGGAGGCCAGTTTTGTTCTTATTTTTCCCTTTTTTTTCTTATTTCTTTTTTCTTTTTCTCCTTATTTTCCTTTTTTCTTTATTTTTAAAGATGTTTTGGATTATGTAAAAGTAACATCAAAAATATAGAGGATTCCCATATTCCCCAACCCTCCCCTCATATTTTCCCCTATTAATAGTGTCTTTCATTAGTGTATTACATTTGTTATAATTGATAAACAAATAGTGAAGCATTGCTATTAACTATGGTCTATAGTTTAAATTATGATTTACACTTTGCATCACACAATGTTATAGGTTTTGGCAAAATGTATAATGGCCTGTATCCATTATAGCAATATCACGCAGAACAATTCTATGGTAAGAGAAATACCCATGTTACACCTATTTTTCCCTCTCCATCTCCTCAGAATCTCTGGTAACCAGTCTTTATAACAATGTTACAAGTTATTCTATTACAAGAAAAATAATAATTATTATTTGTTCCATAGTTTCAGTGTCCTCATGTTTGTTCATTCCTCTGTCATGAGGATTTTGGGATGGTGAGGCCAACTCTGCTTCCAACTAAGAGGGGCCTTAGATCCCATGGGTCAGATGGATGGAACTCTCTTGCTTGGAGTTATAAATAATCTCTGTTTTTTGGAATGGGTGTTTTCCATCATCATTCTTCTGTTAGTTGTCCTGCGCAAGTCTGATGAACTGGAGAGTAGGTGTTGGCTGAAACTCTGCTGAGATTCAGGGCTTAAGTAGCACATGAAAAGCCCAAAGATTTAAGACTCTGGGACATATATTTAACTGGTACCATGCTAATTATAGGTACAAATAAAATGGGCAAAAGAACCATGTATAGGAAAATTATGAATGAGTAACTCTACTACATTGGGGAGATAGGTTATCATATATTCCAAGGTAAGCCCTACAGACTGAGTGTTGATTTGCTGGGGTTAAACACCCTGCTTATACTGTCCAGACATCTCTAGAGCCTTCAGACTTGAGGCATTGTTTACTATGGAAGTCAGAGAGATCTTCCAAATACATATATACATGTAACCTATGGAATGAAATCCTGACTCATGTGTGAAATCTCTTAGCCATAAAAACTCATTTATATTTACTACTTCCCCTTTTATTCAAGGTCTTTTTCCAAATGCATTGCTAACTGGCACTTGATAGTAATCAGCTTGTGCCAGAGAAACCCATCCTCATGTATCATGTACCATGCCAGGAGAAAGGCAGTGAGCTTTTATGCTGAGTTTGGTTTAGACTGTGGCCACATAGGATTAACGAGGAGATGTTCAGGAGGTAACTCTTAGGCAAAAATATGACTAGGCTAAGTTTCAATTTTATAAGAATAAGGTTCATAAGTATAAGCATTAATAAGATATAATTAATAAGATTAACAAGATATTTTTAATTGAACATTCTTAGAATCCACAAGCAGGACTAGGATAAAATTTGAATTTTGGGCATTATGAATCCATAAATCAGGGAAATCATCTAGTTTGGACATACTAAGCCTACTGTGACCTAAAGCATAACAGTAATAGCTAGAATTTACATGGTCTTAATATCCACCCTACTTTCATTGTTCTGTGTTTATATATGTTAGATTATTTCATATTAATGCTAAATCAATGTGAGGAATAGAGTCCTCTATATTGTCAGATGAGTAAAGTGAGGCATGAAGAGGTCAAATGAAACATCCAAGAACACATGATTCATAAAGGATGAAGCTGAGATTCAAACACAAGACCTAGGCTAGAGTCAGTGAAACTGCCACTTACCAATTCTCATGAAATTGCCACATACTAACCCACTTTTTAAAGTAGGCACTCCCTTACTGGTTTATAGAAATTTTTAAGTTTCTACTTCACTTTTGTTCAAATGCCCACCTCCTCATGTTTATTCATAGGAGACTTGTTGCATCATGAGATATGTTACTATTTCTTCTCCCCCTTGCAGCACCTACCAAACCCTGAAGAGTTCTATCCAATGAGAATGCTAGGCCTCCATTTTAACATGAAGCATAACCACCACAATCAGATGAGAGGTTTGGGAGAAAGAAATATCCCATCACATTTAGTTATCAATCTCTGTAGTTTTTACTCTCTCCCACATTTGACAGCACCTTTTTTTGAGGACAGGGAAAGGTTTCAATTCATTTTTATTATATAATCTCACTCCTCTCACTAAAATATGCTTCTTTGACAGATGTCATGCTTTTCTTGTTGCCACATTTAGATTATAACTGAGCACATAGAACTGAGCTATGTCAGTGATGATGTCACACAAGGGTTACTGGGAGCCTTGGTGCTCACTCAGCTCCCAACCGCTCCTTTGTTAGGTTGGTAATCTCAGACCTCCCTGTGGGAGAGTGATTTGCTGTAAACTGACAGATATTCAGGACTAAATCAGAGTCCACACTTCAGGAAATGTTGGGACAGCACTTACAACTAGGACATGTGATAAAATCTTGCAGAAACTGTTCTTTTAGGTACACATTCACCCAGATAAGATGAAACAACAATCTGGAGGAAGAGACCTTTCTATAAAACTTTAGGTAAGGATGGAAGGAAAATTTACTGATGGGAGCTGGAAAATGAGGAGTCTGATTCTCCCTGTCCAGATTTCCCATGATTTCTCTGGGACCTGATTTACCCAGGGCCAGAACAAAAATGAAGGATTTAAGGTAAGGGGATAAAGTTTACTGAGGCATTTGCTGAGAAAGTACTTTATGTTACTTAGTAGAAAATTAACAAAATATCTTAATATGAAAGAATAAATGAATAAAGGAGTGAGCAAATATAAGAGTTCTGAGTCTGAGATATTTCCAGAATTGATCCAGAAAATTTATCCAATTTTGCTATGCATTCCAAGATCTAAATATTTATGTAGATAAAAAGGGAAGAAATGGGCAATTGGGTCAGAAGAGTGTTGGGCAGGGGAACAGGGTATTTAGAAAGATTTTTACTTCAGTGTAATTGTTATTACATTTTCTAATGAGATTGTATTTTTTGAGGAATTTAGGAAAGCAATACAATTGAGATCATCTAATAAAGGCATGGTAATAGGACCTTCTTTTCAGGAAAAAGTAGTTTTTACATTAAACTGTTACTTGGTTAAAAATGCTAAAAAGAAGAGGTGTAACTGTGAGAACTAATGCATATTATAGGAGTTAATATCTTTCTTTAAACATAATTTCTTTTCCATAAGCCTTCCCT
This sequence comes from Tolypeutes matacus, assembly GCA_026826555.1. Lineage (NCBI taxonomy): Eukaryota > Metazoa > Chordata > Mammalia > Cingulata > Chlamyphoridae > Tolypeutes > Tolypeutes matacus. The sequence continues at coordinate 116,163 of JAKSZT010037046.1, forward strand.
TAAAAGAAATTTGGAAACACATTAAAAAGAAGTGACCATTTCTCCTATTTCAGTGTTTGTATTTTGAATATGCAAAGAAAATCATTTTCATAAAATGCTTCTTTAAAGAAGTAGCATACTATTAGGAAGGTTCAGGCATATGAAGTGATTTCAATGTTACAAATGAAAAAATCATTTAGAATTCAAAATTAGATACAAAAATTTATATATGTGTGTGTGTGTGAATCTATAGTTGTAAACATAAAATCCCAATATTTATTATAGTGTTTTCAAAGAATAAATATGTTTGCTATTTGGTGAGAATATCAGTGGCTCCAAGCTCCAGGCCCAGCAAGATTCCAAAGGTATCAGAGATGTCTTCTTCAACTTTCACTGAGAAGACCATTACTTCATCGACCTATGGGTCTGCTTCAGAGCTTCAATGGTCAGGTACAAATATTTTACCTGAGTGCACAGAGTAAAGGTTGTTTCTCGTGAGGGACAAACCAAAACCACATATTCACCAGCTGGAAAAACACCCCGGATCTTTGAGGCTGGACTCTCCCAAGAGACACCATCAGCTTTCTCCCCAGTCTAATTAACACCAAGTACTTGCTCAGCTCCCAAAAGCATTTCCTGGAGGAACATGAGACTTGAATCTGTGAACCCACTGTAAAGGTGAAGGAAGATGAGACCATGCTGTGACCCCAGACTGGCTGGTCACCAGGCAGCATGGCTTTCATTGCATGGCTTGTTGACTTATATTCCCCTCCATTAGGCATTACTTGGCACATGTAAAGCATGAAGGGAAAGAGGGATTCACCTGCCACATCCTCTTTTAGGAGTTGCTGGAGAGGTAGAGGTCCCGCTGAGAACAGCACCATCACAGAGTGCCACCAATTGGTCTAGCAAATCCTAAAGACCAACATGAAAAAGGAAATGAAAAAGAAGGAAAAAGTCTGTCACTGCTCACAGGAAAAGTCAGAAATACAAAAACAAGAGCTCATCAGGCCACAGCAAGAGCTGTCAAAGGCTGCAGAGGCAGGAGGCCTGGCAGAAGAAACTGAAAGCAGCATATTCTCAAGGACAGAGGGTGAGGCATTTAAAGACTTTCTGGAAGACACCCTGACTTGGAAAGAGCAAGGTGCTTGAGCTGAGAAATAGGAATCATTCTGTGAAGACATCTCTTCAGGGTGCTTCAATACATCTGCTCTTTAAGAAGTAGCATTCCATCCACTAAAACCCCTAGCTTACCCCAGTCTCATGGGTATCACCTGCCCTGGGAGGAACTAAACATCATTTCAGGCTCAGAACCTCAACCAGGTCAGGGGAATAGAGAATCCTTATCTGAACAATGAGTTCTAGAAGACCCTGAATATGAACCACCCTTTATGTCAGGAAGGAGAAATTGGATATTATTGGGATATGTGATGCTGGAGAGGGTCTCAGACAAGCCAGCTCCAGGGTAAAATGTGTTTCTGAAGGATGATGTAACAGGTTTTTTAATAATAGAAAGAACAGAAGCAATGCAAGGTTGCTGGAAATACTGCCTGCATGGAAACAATGGGCCAACCTACAGGTAGTGAAAAGAAGGAGGGCATTGCAAGAGGATAGGAGGGAATTGTGAGATAATGTGAGTTCATGACACCAGCAGTTTCCTCACAGGCAGAAATTGAATTTGGGTTTATGACATATTGTTTCCTCTTAGTTTAGTGGAAATGGCAGTTAAGATAGAAGAATTCTACTGAGGCTTTTACTTTTCTGGATAAGAGTAGAAAAAGTACATCATGGATATACTGCTGCATAGAGTTCTTTAAATGTATGAGAATTTTTAAATAGATTGTCCTCTGTGATTTTACATATATCATTGAGTCTTCTTAGCTTTTATTTTTTCTGTTCTGTAAAATGACCTATCCTGAGATCATCACATAGATAAAGGCACAGATCATAGTAAAGGCAAAAAAAGAGAGATGAAGTTATCCTAAACCTGAACTAAACAACAGTAACCTATATAATCAGAAGTGAGGATGAGACAGCCAAATTCAGACCGAAATTCTCTAATGGGCAGAAGAGCCTAAGTCATAGGCAAGCATCAAGCCCCAGGACCTGGGAACTCATGGAGGTACCAGAGGCATGTGCATCTCCCTAAGATGACCCAGAGAGGCACTGAGAAGCTTTCAGAGATACTAGAAAAGAGGTCAGGGCCTCTGGGACAATCACATCCATCCCTAGTGTGTCCTATTTTTTTTTCAATTTTGCAGAGACATAGTGACAGCTGCAATTAACAATAACTTTTGAGGTGGAGGTAATTGAGGGCTTTAAGAGAAGGTTAATCTGTACACTATCACCATGAAAAAGAAAACCTGAGAAGCACAGATGTACCACAGTAGGAGGTGGCTAGAGGTTGGGGAGAGGCTGTCTTATGGCTTCCAACTCCTTGAAGAAATTTTGCCCCAAATCTTCTTTTTCCTTGTAAATTGCATCTTCTCAGTTAACTCCCTTTTTGTTCAGTCTTCTGAGAAGGCCTAGAGTGTACAATGGTGAGTTTTCAAAAAGAACACATTTGGAAAGAAGGTGAGAGTAGTAAATGTGAAAGAAAACCTTGTAGTGGCCAATATATTTCCTATTGAATTGCACATACTGTAACACTACTCCTTATTCCTAGAAATGCACACTCAATAGTTACTTCAACATCAATATAAAAATAGTGGTTACCAGAGTTTCTGAGGGGAGTGGTAAGAAAGACTAGGTGGAACATAGAGCATTTTGTTATGCATGATATTGCAATGGTGGATACAGGGCTTTATACATTTTCTCAAAACCTATAAAATTGTGCAATGCAAAGTGAAAACCATAATGTAACTATAAATCATTGTTAGTAGCAATGTTTCAATATTTGTTCATCAATTGTAACAAATGTACCACACTAATGTAAGATGTTATTAATAGGAGAAAAGGTGACACGGGAATGGGGTGGAGTATATGGGAATCCCCTATATTTTCAATGTAGCTTTTCTGTAATTTGAAACTTCTTTAAAATAAAATTAAAAATTAGTTACATCAAGAATAAACACATTAACTCTCATAAAATTATTTTTGGTCATTTCTAGGTATAGAGTGAAATTGAAAGGATGAAAAGACAGACAATAGTAAGAAATGACAACAGAAAGTCAAGGGATAAAGTGGATGAAGTAAGTAACACCTTTATAGTAGTAACAATGAATGATAACTCCATTATTAAAAGACATATATTGATAGAAAGGATAAAAAATATGAGCCATCTATTTGTTGTCTACAAAAGAGTAATCTTAGATGCAAGGACACAAGCAGGCTGAAAGTGAAAGGTTCAAAAAAGGTATTCCATAGTAACAACAATTGAAAAAGAGTGGATGTATCAACACTAATATTAGATAAAAATAGATTTTAAATCAGAACTCTTATAAGAGATGAAGTAGGTTATTACATATTAATAAAAGGGAAAACTCACTGAGAAGAAAGTACAATAATAAATGTTTATGTACCTAACATAGATGTCCCAAAATTACCAGAATTCTGCAAAGTATTTTACATTTGTTATTTTATCTCCACAACAATGCTTTGGAAAAATCATATTGCTCTCAATAAAAAGTATAACCTTCTTGCTGGTGAACTTATTTCTGGTGCCTAGCACTGAGGAATCAAGTACATATTTACCACATATATATATGTATGTAAGTAAAACATGCCAATGTAGATAAGTGTTTGTCAATTTGGTTGATCTCTAATGAACCACTTTTTGTTTTGTCAATTATATCTATTGTTTTCTTGTTCTCAATTTAATTTATTTCTGCTTTGATCTTGGTTATTTCATTCTTTCTGCTTGCTCCAACCACAGTTTGTTGTTCTTTATTTAGTCCCTCCTGCTATGTGCTTATGTCCTTGATTTTAGTGTTCTTCGTTTTGTAACATAAGCACTGAGAGCTATAAATTTCCTCTCAGCATTGCATTAGCTGCATCCAATAAGCTTTGATATGTTTGTTCTCAGTTTCATTCATTGCAAGATATTTACAGATTTCTCTTGCAATTTCCTTTTTTCACCCACTGATTATATAATCATGTATTGTTAATCTCCATATATTTGTGAATTTTCCATTTTCTTGCCTGAAGTTGATTTACTGGCTTATTATATTATGATCAGAGAAAGTGATTTGTTTAATTTTGATCTCTTTCAATTTATTGAAATATACCTTGTGACCCAACATATGGTCTATCCTTGAGAAATATCCAACCATGAGCACTTAAGAAGAAAGTATATCCTGCTGTTTTGGGGTGCAATGTTCAATAAATGACTAATAGACTTAGTTTACCATGTTATTAAATCTCTCTTTTCTTTTATTAATCCTCTGCCCAGATGATCTATCAAATGAAGAGAGTTGTGTTTTAAACTCTTCAACTATTTTTATTGTACAGACATCTAGTTCTCCCTTCATTTCTGCCAGTAATTTCCTCATGTAATTTTGGGCCTCCTGATCAGATGCATATACATATTTGATTGCTACTTCTTCCTGGTGAATTGCCCCTTTTATTAGTGTACAATGATCTTCCTTTTGTCTAATAAGAGCTTTGTTTTAAACGTATATTTCATCCAATTAAGTATAGCTATTCCAGCTATTTTGTGTGTTACTGCATGAATGGAAAATATTTTTTGAACCTTTCATTTTCAATCTATTTGTATCCCTGAGTGTCAGATGAGTTTCTTGTAGACAACATATAGATGGCTTATATTTTCTCATCCATTCTGCCAGTCTGTGTCTTTTGATGAAGAAGTTTAACACATTAACATTCAATATCATTACTGTGTATGTTGCTCTTACTTCACTCATTTTGAATTTTGAGTGGATTTTATCAGTCATATATTGATTTCAACCACTCATTTTACAATTTTAGTTATTTTTATGGATTCAATCTTCATTTCTAGACCCTTCCAAGCCTCTCTCTCCTGCTTTCTCTGTGTCACTACCTTTAGTATTTATGCAAAGTCAGTCTGTTATTTACAAAATCTCTCAGTAGCTGTTTATTTGTGAATATTCTAAACCTGCCCTATTTTTTAAATGACAGTCTTGCTGGATATAAGATTCTTGGCTGGTAGTTTTGTATTTCAGGATCCTAAATATTACATACTATTGTCTTCTTGCCTCCATGGTTTCTTATCGGACATTCCTTATATGTGATATATCTCTTTTCTCATGCTTTCTCAGGATTCCCGCTTAATATTTGACATTTGACATCCTGATTAATGTCTCAAAGTAGATCTGTTCAGATTCATTCAAATGGGAAAATGTGCTCCTTGGACATAGATATCTATGTCCTTCCATAGGATTGGGAAGTTTTCTAACATTATTTCATAAAATATTCCTTCAGTCCTTTTCCCCTTCTCTTTTCTGACTGGGAATCCAATCATATGCATGTTTACATGTCTCTTGCTATCATTTAGTTTCCTGAGACCCTGTTCAACTTTTTCCACTCTTTTCTTTATCTGTTTGTTGAATTTTTGCTTTCAAAGGCCTTGTCTTCATGTTAACTGATCTTTTCTTCTGTCTCTTCAAATCTGTTGTTAAATGCCTATAACTCATTTTTTATTTCTTTTATTGTATCTTTCATTTCCACAAGACCTCCTACTTTTCTACATATGCATTAACATTTTTCTTTCTTTTCACTCAGTGTCTTCTTTTTTTTTTAATTAATTTATTTTTTATTGTGGGTAAAAATCAAAATTTTCACAATACATACCAATATTTGTAAAATGATATATAAATATATATGCATAAATGTGCATTTGCTTACAAAAATGTTATTTATATATATATATAAATATATTTTAAGAGGTGCTTAGATTACCCAAAATATTACACAGAAACCACTGGGATTTCCATGTTGCCCACCTCCCAAACCTCCCATCACATCCCACACAAACATCTCCCACAAGTGTGGCCCACCACCCTCAATGGACTTACACATCCTGGGGCCTTGCCACCAACCATAGACCACAGTTCACATCACAGACAACACTCTCTTCCACACAGTTCTGAGTGATGTGTACTGATTTAAATGGCCTACAACTGTTGCCACAATGGTACTCAGGACAACATCCAAATCCCAAAGAAGCCCCTGTATTTCAACTGTTCATTCCCTCCCTGCCCCAAAAGTGTCAAGTGGCCACTGGCTCCACCTCATTGTTATAATTTCTTCCATTGATAGAATCACCATATGTGTACAAGAGAATGCCATCAAGTCCACTCTAGTCCATAGTTCTTCCCCTAATCCTGAGGGGACTGGAATGGTGATGTCCACTCTACTTCCAAGTGAGAGAAGGCTTATATCCCATGTATATGGCGGGTGGGATGATCCTGCCTGCAGATGCAGGACCTCTCCATTCCCTGGGATGGCCATTGCGCATCATTGTCTCCTCGCCAGGTGACTTGGATGAGTCCATTGAGTTGTAGGGTAGAAGTTGCAGCTCCACCAAGATTCCAGGCACACCTTGCACATAGGTAGGCCGGAGGCTACAGTCTCTGGAAGTATACTTAAAAACTTCAGCATCACATATAGGTTTGAATAGAAGGGACTGATGTACCATGTGCAAGGAGGACTTATTTGAGTCCAATTCTGTCACTCTCAGGAGCACAGATTCCAAAATAGAGCCCACTGATAAGGCATCAGTCTCTGTGGCTACCCCCCCTGATATAGGACCTGGGTGTCTCCAGTGCTCTCAGGAGCCCCTCTATGTGGGGTGATAGGCACTTAAATGTTCTATGAGCTCCTACTGAGGTGTGCGTAACAGTTACCTCTGGGATGACCTCCCGACTCTCTTTGAAGTCTCTTAGCCACTTGAACTCATTTGTCTTTACTTTTCCCCCTTTTATTCAAGGTCTTTTTCCAGTTGTGTTGCCAGTTGGCACTTGGTATTAATCCCTCGTTGCCAGGGAAGCTCATCTCCGGGAGTCATGTCCCACGTTGGGGGGAACGTAATGCAATCATATCCTGCGTTTGGCTTAGAGAGAGGCCACATTTGAGCAACAAGGAGGCTCTCAGGTGGCAACCCCTAGGCACCCCACAACTGCAGGTTAAGTCTCAGTTACAAGAGCAAAGACTCATAAGGGTAGTCATCAATATAAAAGAACACATCAGTGGGTCATCCTATTTTGACAGACACTGTCCCTGCACTCAGAGGACTATTGCTGCTCCCTTGGAGACTGTGGCAGAGCTCTCCAGACTAGGAATTCAGATCCCCTCATTTATTGTGTGATTGTCCACCCATCGTGACCATGCCCCATCTTTTGATCTTTTGAACGATTTTGTATATCTTTCATGTATATTCAGATGAACTAATTCCCATGAAACCCCCTTCCCAGATACCCCCCACCAATAATCCCGTGCAGGACCCATTGTAACCCTTCTGTAGTCCAAATCCTCCATGAACATGTAGTCCATAAAATAATCAAATACACTTACTAGGAAAAAGAAACAACTATGATAAGCTTACATGAAAGAGACAAACATAAGGAAACTCAGGGGGAAAAAAAAGAGAAGAAAAAAATAATCAAACAAAAGAAAATATAATTAGCGTATTGGGACATTCAACAAAATGGGCTAAAAAGCAAAAGAAATGCCTTTAAAACATATACATATATTTATTTATTCTTTTTTTTTTTCCTTTCTCTTTTCTTTTTTTTCCCTTCCTTTTATCACTGTGTTATCGGATGTCCGGTGAGCCGTGACACCTTCGCCCTCTCAATCCCCATTGTCTCCCAATTTTTCATTTAATTTTCAAAGAAATTTTAGGTCACAGCAAAGTCACACACGGAGTGCCAGAGACTCCCATATACCAATCCACCCCCCTTCCCCACTCCATATTAACCCCCCCCTTTTTTTATGTTAGCATTGTTATAACTGTTATACAGATAGCAAAATATAACAACTAAACATTGTCAATGATTTACAGTATAGTTTACAATTTAGATGATACAGTTTAATAATTGTGATGATATTTACCACGTCCTGAGTCCATTACTGTAAGTTAATGAAAAACCTTCCCCATGACCACCAAACGCCCCATTAGATCTTGACTCTTCCCTTCCCCCCATCCCCCCAGGACCCATGATACCACCCTATCCCGATCCATGGAATGTCAAGATTCACAGTTACATGCCCTGGGAATTTGAACCTGTTCTTCCTAATCCACACACCCTCCAGTGCTGCACCACCAAAGCCAGGAACACCACCACTTATCTGCCCAATCCCCCAACATGCAACCACACTCTATCCTTTTACCTTAGATTATGTCCATATGGGTGATGGTTCAAAGCCTGCTCTTCTCTTACTCTCCCTTGTTAACCTATCTTTCAGACAATGGTTCTCAGAGACTGCTCACTTTCCTCAGTTCAGATGAGTGAGGTCATATACTGTTCATCCTTCAGTGCCTGGCTTGGTTCACTCAACATAAGGTCTTCAAGATTCATCCATGTTATTCCATGTGTTAGCACTTTGTTCCTTCTTACAGCTGAGTAATATTCCATTGTACATATGTACCATATTTTGCTTATCTATTCATCTGTTGATGGGCACCGGGGCTGATTCCAACTTTTGGCAATGGTGAACAATGCCGCAATGAACATTGGTGTGCATATATCTGTTTGTGTCTTTGCTTTCAGTTCTTCGGGTATATACCTAGCAGTGGAATTGCTGGATCTTACGGAAGATTTGTTGTTAGTTTTCTGAGGAACCGCCAAACTGTCCTCCACAGTGGCTGGACCATACCGCAGTCCCACCAGCAGTGGATGAAAGTTCCTATTCCTCCACATCCTCTCCAACATTTAGTGTCTCCTGTTTTTTTAATAACTGCCATTCTGATGGGTGTAAGATGATATCTCATTGTAGTTTTGATTTGCATTTCCCTGATAGCAAGCGATGTTGAGCATTTTTTCATGTGCTTTTTAGCCATTTGTATTTCTTCCTTGGAGAAGTGTCTTTTCAGGTCACTTGCCCATTTTTTAAATGAGTTGTTGTCCTTTTATTCTCAAGGTTTAGAATTTCTTTATGTATGCAGGATATTAGGCTCCTATCAGATATATGGTTGCCGAATATATTTTCCCATTGGGTAGGCTGCCTTTTTATTTTCTTAATAACATCCTTAGAGGTGCAGAAGTTTTTAATTTTGATGAGATCCCATTTATCTATTTTTTCTCTTGTTGCTTGTGCTTTGGCTGTGAAGTTCATGAAACCATTTCCTATTACAAGGTCCTGTAGATGCTTCCCTACATTATCTTCCAAGGTCTTTATGATTTTGGCTCTTATATTTAGATCTTTGATCCATCTTGAGTTGATTTTTGTATAAGGTGTGAGGTGGTATTCTTCTCTCATTCTTTTGGATGTGGATATCCAGTTCTCCAAGCACCACTTGTTAAAGAGGCCATTCTCTCCCAACTGAGTGGGCTTCGTGGCCTTGTCAAATATCAGATGACTGTATATGCGAGGATCTGTATGAGAACTCTCAATTCGATTCCATTGGTCAGTAGGTCTATCCTTGTGCCAAAACCACGCAGTTTTGATCACTGTAGCTTTTTAGTATGTTTTAAAGTCAGGTAGTGTGATACCTCCAACTTCATTTTTCTTTTTCAATAACTCTTTGACAATTTGGGGCCTCTTGCCTCTCCAAATATATTTTGTGGTTAGTTTTTCCAGTTCCTTAAAAAATACAGTGTTGGCTTTTATTGGCATTGCATTAAATCTGTAGATTAGTTTGGGTAGGATAGACATCTTGATGATGTTTAGTCTTCCTATCCATGAACAGGGAATATTTTTCCTTTTATTTAAGTCTTCTTTGATTTCCTTGAACAGTGTTGTGTAGTTTTCTGTATATAAGTCATTTACATCTTTATTTAAATTTATTCCTAGCATTTGATTCTTTTATTTACTATTGTAAATGGTATTTTTTTCCCTGATTTCCTCCTCAGTTTGCTCGTTATAGGTGTACAGAAATTCTATGGATTTTTGAGTTTTGATCTTATAGCCTGCAACATTAATTTTTCGATGTTCTCCATTACTTCCTGGTTTTTATTTTGTGCATTGGACTGGTCCATGCTTTCCAGTTTCTCAGAGTCATTTGTATTTTTTTATTGCCCTCTGGTTATCATATTATCTTGACGGGTTTGTTCAGTTGATTAGCTTTTCTCTATGCTCTAGAGTTTTATTTAACTGTTGGTTCTGTGTGTGAGTTAAGTTCTCTCTTTGGCCATTTTTCTTCTTATTTTATTTCCTTACTTCTTTCTATGTTCCCCTTCCGTCCATGCCATTGATCCACGCAGATAGATGCCCCAAGCTTCTCACTCCACGCGTGCACAGCACACACCCCTGGGCAGGACCCCATCCACAATCCACCTAGCTCTGGGTGCTTGCAGTGTGTGTCCTCCTACACTAACGCCATCTAGTCAGTGTCTTCTTAATATACTAAATCTCTTTAGCCATCTCATTGAATTTATTAAAGAAATTAGTTTGAAAATCTATGAAAACATTTCTCAACTACTTTTGTCACCTGGAAGGTTAGTTTGTTCCTTTCACTAGGCCATATCTTCCTGTTTCTTGGTATGGATTGTAATTTATTTCTTGTTGTCTCAGCACCAATATACTATATGTATTTATTCTTGGTCCTTTTTTCTTTACTTGATCTAGGGCTTTCTATTTGGTTTGTTTTGTGCTATAGTCACTCTTTGATACTTGGCTCAATTTAATTTGAAACTTTATAGTCATTCATGTTTACCCAATCTGATTTTTTTGCAGCTCTTTTTCATCTGTTTCTTATCTATTCTCTCTTGCTTGTTGCAGAATAGAAGCCAAAGATGCAGTTGGTACTGTAAGCTGTGGAGACTGAAGATGACCACATTTCCCCAGAAAGTGAAGAAGCTTCTCTCAATTCCTCCCATGCAATATTAGGTATGTAGCTGAAGTTGTGGGGGGTAATCAAAGCCAAGAAGGCCAAGATAATGTGTAGTTGATAGGAGGGACTGATGAAGTTCCATACTTCTTCTCCCCTATGTGGGGCAGGGCTAGAGCCACAGAAGGGGAGAGCTAACTAAGCTGTGTGAGTCAAAAGTGACTGCAGTTACCCATGTAAACTTAAGAAGCACATACCTCCCTCCTCCCCTGCAAAGGGTGTGATTGGATCCTCCTGTATGCTAGAGAATCTAGAAATTACAGGCTGAAAGTGACTGTAGTTTCCTGCAAAAAGTGACTGTCCTTCCTTCTGTTCTGTCAGGGGCTGGGATGGAGCCACAGATGTGTCCAATAATCCAGTTTGTGTGGGTAGAAAGCAGCTGCAGTTGCCTGGAGAATTTGAGGAAACACCACCCCCATTCTATTTTATTGGAACTGGAGATTTATCCACAACTTTGCCCATCAACCTAGTCTGTGCAGGCCAGAAGTGCCTGCTGCTGATCCCCCAGCTTCCTCCATCATGGAGCTGAAGCTGGAGGCTAAGATAGGGTGGCAATCCAACCTGTGTGGAAAGACACCAATCCCTGTATTCACTGTGATTTTCAGTCAGCCCCACTCTCCCTCTTGCCAGGGGCAGAGTTAAAATGGAAGCTACTGGCCTATTTCTGATTTGGACATACTCAAAATTTAGTTGTTTTTATAATTGGAATTTAGACATCCAGATTTACTAATCAGTAGCAAAATTGTGTCTAACCTTCTCTTCATCCCCCATTTTTGGGAAATGGAGCTTCAAACTCCAGCTAGGGAATAGATCCTGAAGTGATTTGTGCCTTTTGCAGGGGATGGGCCCTGGGCTCCTCAGTGTGAAGTCCCCTACTCATGAATCCTCACTGTAGAAGGCATGCTGCAATATGCTCTTCTTTTCTCCTAGTTCTCCCAACACAGTAATTTAGACAGCTGACTCTTGGAGCTCCTTACTCTATCATCACATTGCCCCCACACACATATTTGTATCTTTTTCCATCAATTAATTTTTAAGTTCCCTCTTCAAAACTCTTTTACAAATTTAGTTGCCCATTGCCAACTTCAAATTAAAAACTTCCATTGCAATGAAGATGTAGCCTTAAAAATAAATTAATCTGAATTATGCATTTTTTGACTTTACCTTTAATTATAAAAATCTTTCATGTTCTCAGAAAAGATGGAAAACCAGAAGGCCACAATCTGGTAGTACAGAACACATACAACAGGAAGACATTACCAACAACTTGTTCCATCTAAATGACATTCTGTATAATGCAATTTTAAGATTTAGAATTATCTACCAAACAAACAAATGGGAAAAAGCTTCTCAGTTTTCCCCAAAATATGCTGTGTAAATATTTCCTCACTAATAAGTGAAAAGCCTATTTTTTATTTTAAAATAATATTTAAAATACTGGTTTGGAGAACTCTTAAATAATTGCTTATTAATTTGAGTGGATATAAACACTAAAATTATTTTAGTCATGCGTGTGGGGAAAACAAACACACGTGAATTTCTTTCCCCATATACTACACCTCCCAAAATAAAAAGAAAAATGGTCTGTGAAAATCCAACTAAACTAGAAAAAATAAATATTGAATTCAAATAAAAAGAAACAACTTTCCACATATATAATATAAATTGCACTTTCTCTATAAATATGCTGATTTTTCTTCTACTTGAAATGTACATTCTCACTCTTTTCTTCCAGCTTTTGTAAACATATCAAATAATAACTTTCTATTGTGGAAGTAAAATGTTATGATTCTTTGGTTTTTTATCATTCTTCAGATTATAAATGAAGGAGAGTTTTTTATGATTTTGGGAAATTCTTGAGGTAAGAAATAACAGAATTCAGAAAATTATGGTTCACACATGAAATTACTATTCTTAAGAAACCAAGGTTAGCAGAGTACTCAGGCAAAGCCAAACATCCTGTCTTTTTGTTTGCATTTATTGCTACAAAGTTAATTACTATAATTAAATTGATATTCTAACCAAATAATTTTTATAAATATGTATGTGACACCCCAGTTTTCTCCAGTTCCAAAGTCACAGATGATGTTTTATTTCACTTGTTGAAATCTTTCCCTTTGATTTCCCTTTGATTTCCCTTTCCCCTGAAATTAATGATCCACCAATTTTCTAACTCCTTAATTGTAGACTGGAGAGGATCTCTATTTTCTATTCTTGACACTGGCATTGATTTTAATTGTGAACTCTGCAAGTAACTTCATTTCTTTCAGCAATGATTTCTTCATCTAAAATATAGAGACAATATTTGTCACATAACTAAATAAGTGAGTCAGTTTTGAGTTTCAATTTAAGATAGATCAAGGAATCTCTAGAAATGAATAAAATACTAAGATGACATGTGATTGTCTTCAGTTTGTACCTAATATAAGAGTAATTGTAGTTAAAGAAGTAAAAAAATACTTGAGGTTTTCCTAGCTTACTTACATACAGAATATCTAACTAGCAATTAGCAAGTCAGAACTTGAAATCGGTTTTTTTAGTCTAGAGTTCAATTTCATAATCATAAAAGATAACCCCCAATTTTTCATAGTACCTTATATTTCATTCAAAACCATGTATTACCCACAATTATTGACACCAAACAAATTCAGTCATTCTAATTTTCTTGGCTTCCAATGTGCTGCCTGAGCAGAATGAGTAATAGCAAACATGTTTGAGCTCTTACCATATGGTCTGCATACCAAATAATCTCATTCTGTCTTCAAAGGAACACAATAAGATGAAAATTAGGAATTTCCATGATATAATCCTATCTAAGATAATCAGGTAAGGAATAGATTATCAATAAAAGCCAGAGGAATACTTAATTTAAGGAGAAAAGGAGGGTTACATTCAGGAAGGCTCATAACAAGGGCTTTGGAGATCATGGCAGTGTTCTGCTTCTTGATTTAAAAGGGAGGTTTCAGGAATAAATCAACTGTAAGTCTTTTTTAAACTTTTCTTTATATATTCTATTTCATAATTTAACAGGGTAAGAAATATTCAGGACAATTCTAAACAGTTATCCAAAGTTACTGAAACAATCCAGGATGTGAGCTTTGCTACGCCTCTAAAAAACTAACTTGAAAGCAATGCTAATTCAATAAAATATACTGTGTTGATTTTTATTAGGACTGCATTGAATCTGTAGAATAGCTTAGGTAGGACAGATATCTTAATGATGTTCAGCCTTCCTATCCATGGGCAGGGAATATTCTTCCATTTATTTAAGTCTTCTTTGATTTCCTTAAAGAGTGTTGTGTAGTTTTCTGTATATAAGTCCTTTATAACTTCAGTTAAATTTATTCCTAGGTATTTGATTCATTTATTAACAATTGTAAATGGTATTTTTTTCTTGATTTCCTCCTCAGATTGCTCATTACTTTTGTACAGAAATGTTACTGATTTTTGTGCATTGAACTTAATAGACTGAGACTTTACTGAACTCATTTATACATTCTGGAAGCTTTGTTGTAGATTTCTCAGTGCTTTCAATATATAGGACCATGTCATCTGCAAATAGTGAAATTTTTACTTCTTCCTTTCCAATTTGGATGACTTTTATCTCTTTTTCTTGCCTCAGTGCTACAGCAAGTACCTCTAAAACAATGTTAAATAGGAGCAATGATAGTGGGCATCTTTGCATTGTTCCCAATCATAGAGGGAAAGCTTTTAGGATGTCAACATTGAAGGTGATGCTAGCTTTGTGTTTTTCATATATAACTTTTAACATGTCCAGAAAGTTTCCTTCTATTAATATCTTTGCAGTGTATTTATCAGGAAAGGGTTGATATTTTTCTTGAATTGGACAAACTCACTACCAAACTTGTTTGTAATGGTAAGAATCCCCAAATAGCCAAAGAAATATTGAAAAGAAAAATAAAATTGACGGTATCACACTACCTGACTTTAAAACATACTACAGGGACTTCTGGGAAAAGGGGGACTAGTAAGACACGGGAATCTCTTCTCCAGAAAAATAGCTAGGGAACAGACTGAAACAGCCTCAAAAAAGATCTTCTAGGGTTTAGGACAGCAGGTGAAGCCTGAACACCACCCAGAGGAGAGAGGTTCAGAAGAGGGAAATCGCTAAAACAGAACCGTGAGTGGGAAGAAGCAGCTTCTGCTGCTGCCAGCACCCTCCCCCACACTCTTTAGAATTCTCGGGTCTCTGGGCCTGCGACCACAGACAAAGGGGGCTCCAGGGATCTACCACGCCCGTAAAGGAGAGAGAGAGGGACACAGCCTTAGGCTGACTCAGGTTCTGACCTGTAAATTTGGGCTGCGGAGCCCCACGGACCCTTCCAAGTGGCAGTTTGCCCTGGGAGCCTAGGGAGGACTGGAGAAATCTGACCCTTGCAACCTCCCTCTCTTCTAACCTGGACTAATTGTTGAGGAATCCACAGGAGAGGGGAGAGAAAGCCTAGGGCTGACCCTGCTTTTGACTCCCAGGTTTGGTCTGCCCAGTCCTGAGATCCCTTCCAGGCTGGGTAGGGCTGTGCCATTGTTTGCCTTGGAGCCTGCAAGGGGCTAAAGATATACAACCCTCCCAATCTCCTCCTCTACTAACAGGGACTGATTGTTGAGGATTCAGAAGGGAGTGCAAATATTTCCTAGCTGGGAAAAGGAAGGCACTACAAGAGAAGTCTGGAGAACTGTCTCAGAAAGTTTGAATCACAGGGCTCTTAGCCCCCAGACAGGAAGCTCTATCACATTGATCTGGTCTGTGTCACAAAAAATACACTCCGACCAGGCATTGAATTGAGAGCTGCCAATAAGCACCATCTCTTGGCAGACCAAGGAAGTGCACATAGGAAAATTCAAAAGTAAGAGAGGCATTTCCTGGCCTCTATAGCCTCCCTGCCCAAGGCCCTAGGAAACGATTCTACAACCAATTACTGGGTCCAATGTCCAGTTTTGAGCAACCAGCAGAACAATCCTAACGATCAAGGTGGAGCCAAAAATCAAAGAGCTGTGGTAACTCACAGCCTCCTACCACTAAAACCCCATAAAAGAGAAAGAAATAGAGCATCTAAGTAAAATACAACCTAACCAGATGCCTAAGCACTAGCAAAAAATTATGAGCCATACCAAGAAAAGAGAAGACATGGCCCAAGAAAAGGAATACAGCAAAGTCCCAGAAGAGATGCAGAATTTGAGAGAACTAATCAGTGAGATGAGCACAAATTTCCAAATCAAATTAATGAGATGCAAGAGAGTATAGTTAAAGAGTTAAATGACATAAGAAGTCATTGAGCGAATGCAAAGGAGAATTTGAAATCCTGAACAGAAAAGTAACGGTGTTTATGGGAATGAAAGACACAATAGGTGAAGTCAAAAATACATTTGAGGCATTCAACAGCAGACTCAAAATGATAGAAGGAAGAATAAGTGATACTGAAGACAGAGCAGCTAAAATTGAAGAGAGAAAAGAACAGAGAGAGAAAAGAATGGAAAAAATTGAGCAGGGTCTCAAAGAGTTGAATGACAACACAAAACGCAACAACATACGCGTCATGGGAGTTCCAGAAGGGGAAGAGAAAGGAAAAGGGGCAGAAAGATTATTTGAGGAAATAATAGTTGAAAATATCCCAACGCTCACGAAAGAAGTGAACTTACATGTCCAAGAAGCACACCGTACCCCAATGAGAATAAATCCAAATAGACCTACACCAAGACACATGATATTCAGAATGTCAAATGTAAAAGATAAAGAGAAAATTCTCAGAGCAGCAAGAGAGAAGCAAACGATCATGTACAAAGGACGTACAGTAAGACTGAGTGCAGATTTCTCTTCAGAAACCATAGAGGCGAGAAGACAGTGGTATGATACAATTAGGAAACTGAAAGAGAAAGACTGCCAGCTGAGAATTCTTTATCCAAAACTGTTCTTCAGATACAAAGTTGAATATAAAATATTCACAAACAAACAGAAACTAAGAGAGTTTGCAAAAAAGAATCCACCTTTGCAGGAAATATTAAAGGAAGCCTTAGAACCTGAAAGAAAAAGACAGGAGAGAGAGGCTTGGAGAAGAGTAGAGAAGAAAGAAAAGCAGAAAGGATAACCAAAAGAGTAAAAAGAAAGACCAAAAAAAGATGACATATGAAAACCAAAGAATAAAATGGAGGAAAAAATAGTACATTTTCAGTAATATCATTGAATGTGAATGGATTAAATTCCCCAATCAAAAGATACAGGCTGACAGAATGGATAAAAAAAACATGAGCCATCCATATGCTGCTTACAAGAAACTCATCTCAGACCCAAGGATGCAAACCAGCTGAAAGTAAAAGGTTGGAAAAAGATACTCCACGTGAAGGGTAAACAGAAAAGAGCAGGGTTACCTATACTAATATCAAACAAAACAGACTTCAAATTCAAAACAGTGATGAGATGCAGAAAGCCATTATATAATAATAAAAGGGGCGATACTCCAGGAAGATATAACAGTCATAAATATCTATGCACCTAACCAGGGTGTCCCAAAATATATAAGACAAAGTCTAACAAAACTGAAGGGAGAAATAGATATTTCTACAATAATCATTGGAGACTTCAACAACCCTCACACATCATTAGATAGAACAACTAGACAGAATATCAACAAGGAAACAGAGAACTTGAACAATATGATAAACAAGTTAGACCTAATAGACATATACAGAACACTGCATCCAAACTCATCGGGTTATACATTCTTCTCAAGTACCCATCGATCTTTCTCCAGGATAGACCACAACTTAGGTCACAATACAGCTCTGAATAAATATAAAAAGATTGAAATTATACAAAGCACCTTCTCAGATCATAATGGAATGAAACTAGAAATCAATAACAGACAGGAAAAAAGTAAATTTGCAAATGTGTGGAGACTGAACAGCACACCTAAATATTCAGTGGGTCAAAGAAGAAATTGCAAGTGAAATCAGTAAATATATTGAGAGAAATTAAAATGAGAACAGAACGTATCAAAACTTATGGGATACAGCAAAGGCAGTCTTGAGAGGGGCATTTATAGCCCTAAATGCCTATTTTAAAAAACAAGAAAAACCTAAACTCAAAGATTTAACTGAACAACTTGAGAAACTAGAAAAAGAACAGCAAACCAATCCCAAAGCAAGCAGAAGGAAAGAAATAATAAAGATTAGAGCAGAAATAAATGAAAATGAGAAGAGAAAAACAATAGAGAAAATCAACAAAACCAAAAGCTGGTTCTTTGAGAAGATCAATAAAATTGACAAACCCCTCACTAGACTCACAAAGAAAAATAGAGAGAAGATGCAAATAAATTCAATCCAAAATGAAAGGGGAGAAATTGCAAATGACCTCAAAGAAATAAAAAGAATCATAAGAGGATATTATGAGAAACTATATGCCAACAAATTACACAAACTGGATGAAATGGACAAATTTCTAGAAACTCATGACCAACCTACACTGACACAACAAGAAATACAAGAACTTAACAAACCAAACACAATTAAGGAGATTGACTCCATCATCAAAAATCTCCCAGAAAAGAACAGTCCAGGACCAGATGGCTTCACAGGTGAATTCTACCAAGCATTTCTAAAAGAATTAACACCAGTCCTGTTTAAACTCATCCAAAACATTGAAGAGGAGGAAAAATTACCCAACACATTTTAGGAAGCCAACATTACCCTAATACCAAAGCCAGATAGATTCCACAAGAAAAGAAAATTACAGACCAATCTCTCTAATGAACATAGATGCAAAAATTCTCAACAAAATACTTGCAAATCGAATCCAGCAGCATATCAAAAGACTTATACATCAGGACCAAGTGGGATTTATTCCTGGTATGCAAGGCTGGTTCAACATAGGAAAATCAATCAATGTAATACACCACATTAACAAATTGAAGGGAAAAAAAACACATGATCATCTCAATAGATGCAGAAAAGGCTTTTGACAAAATCCAACATTCTTTTTTGATAAAAATACTTCACAAGATAGGAATAAAGGAAAATTCTAAAATACAATAAAAGGCATGTATGAAAAACCCACAGCCAACATCATACTCAATGGGGAAAGGTTGAAAGCTTTCCCCCTAAGATCAGGAACAAGACAAGGATGCCCACTGTCACCATTGTTATTCAACATTGTACTAGAAGTTCTAGCGAGGGCAATCAGACAAGCCAAAAATTTAAAGCCGTTCAAATAGGAAAAGAGGAAGTAAAACTCTCACTCTTTGTGGATGACATGATCCTGTATTTAGAAAATCCTGAAGTATCCACTACAAAGCTACTTGAACTAATAAATGAGTTCAGCAAAGTGGCAGGATACAAGATCAACACCCAAAAATCAGTAATGTTTTTGTACACTAGTACTGAACAACCTAAGGAAGAAATCAGGAGGAAAATTCCATTTTCAATGGCAACAAAAGACTCAAATACATAGGAGTTAATTTAACCAAAGAAGTACAGGACCTATATGCAGAAAACTACAAAACAATGCTAAAAGAAATTTAAAAAGACCTAAACAAATGGAAAGACATTCAGTGTTCATGGATTGGAAGAATAAATATCGTGAAGATGTCAATCTTGCCCAAACTGATTTATAGATTCAATGCCATACCAATCAAAGTCCCAACAGCTTACTTTACAGAATTAGATAAGGCAATTGCCAAATTCATCTGGAAGGGTAAGTGCACCCAAATAGCCAAAAGTATTCTAAAAAAGAAGAGCAATGTGGGAGGAATTTCACTGCCTGACCTTGAAACATATTACAAAGCTACAGTGATCAAAACAGCATGGGACTGGCATAAAGATAGACACATTGATCAGTGGAATAGAATTGAGAATCCAGAAATATTCCCTCACCTATACAGTCAACTGGTTTTTGACAAGCCTACCAAGTCCACGCTAATGGGAAAAAACAGTCTCTTCAACAAATGGTGTTGGGAGAACTGGATATCTATAACCAAAAGAATGAAAGAGGACCCCTATCTCACCCCCTATACAAGAATCAACTCAAAATGGAACAAAGATCTAAATATAAAAGCCAGGACCATAAAACTACTAGAAGAAAATGTAAGGAAACATCTTCAAGACCTTATAGTAGGTGGTGGTTTCTTGAACCTTACACCCAAAGCACATGCAACAAAAGAAAAAGTAGATAAATGGGACTTCCTCAAAAGTAAACACTTTTGCACCTCACAGGACTTTGACAGAAGGTGAAAAGGCAGCCAACTCAATGGGAAAAAATATTTGGAAATCACATATCTTATAAGGGTTTATTACCCAGGATATATAAAGAGATGTTACAACTCAACAATAAAAAGACAAATGACCCAATTAAAAAATGGGCCAAAGACTTGAATAGACATTTCTCCAAAGAAGAAATACAAATGGCAAAAAAACACATGAAGAAATGTTCAACATCACTCATGATTAGAGAAATGCAAATCAAAACTACAATGAGATATGATTTCACACCTATCAGAATGGCCACTATTAAAAAGACAGAGAACTACAAGTGTTGGAGAGGATGTGGAGAGATAGGAACACTTCTTCACTGTTGGTGGGAATGCAGAATGGTACAGCCACTGTGGAGGACTATTTGGCAGTTCCTAAAGAAGTTGAATATAGACTTGCCATGTGACCCTGCAATACCACTACTGGGTATATACCCAGAAGAACTGAGAGCAGTGACACCAACAGACATCTGCAAAACGATGTTCATAGCAACATTATTTACCATTGCCAAAAGTTGGAAACAACCCAGGTGTCCATCAACAGATGAATGGATAAACATACTATGGTCTATTCACACGATGGAATATTATGCAGCTTTAAGAAGAAATGAGGTCATAAAGCATATGACAACATGGATGAACCTGGAGGACATTATGTTGAGTGAAGCAAGCCAGACACAAAAGGACAAATATTGTATGAAGGCATTACTATGAACCAAATATATTGTGGAATATATTGTTTGATTCAAAAAAAATTTTATATGTATCCATTACATTTAATTGAGAAATGTATATATTTATTTATCTGTGAAAAAAAAAAAAAACATACTACAAAGCTACAGTGGTCAAAACTTCATGGTATTGGCACAAGGATAAACATACCCACCAATGGAACTAACTTGAGAATTCTGATTTAGATCCTTGTTTATACAGTCATCTGACATTCGACAAGGTCACCAAGCCCACTCAACTGGGAAAGAACGGCCTGTTCAACAAATGATGCTTGGAGAACCAAAAGAATGACAGAGGAATACCATCTCACATGTTAGACAAATCACCTCAAGATATATCAAAGATCTAAATATAAAAGCCAAGATCATAAAGACCTTGCAGGATAATATAGGCAAGCTTCTACAGGATCTTGTAATAGGAAATGGTTTCATGAATTTCACACCCAAACCATGAGCAATAAAAGAGAAAAAAGATAAATGGGATCTCCTCAAATTAAAAACTTTTACACCTCAAAGGATGTTATCAAAAAAAGAAAAAGACAGCCTACACAATGGGAGAAAATATTTGGCAACCATATATCTGAAAAGATCCTAATAGTCTGTATATACAAAGAAATCCTACACCTCAAAATTTAAAAGACAAACAACCCATTTAAAAAATGGGCAAGTAACCTGAAAAGATACTTTTCCAAGGAAGAAATACAAATGGGTAAAAAGCACATGAAAAGATGTTCAACATCACTAGTTATTAGGGAAATGCAAATCAAAACTACAATGAGTTACCCCCTCATACATCCATTAAAATGGTGGCTCTTAAAAAAAAAGTGGACTATATTGTTGGAGAGGATGTGGTAAATGGGAAACCTCATCCACTGCTGGTGGGAATATAGAATGATCCAGCCAATGTGGATCACAGTTTGGTAGTTCCTCAAAACCTGACTATAGGACTTCCATATGATCCAGCAATTCCACTACTGGGTATATACCCAGAAGAATTAAAACAAAGGCACATTCAGATATATGCACACCAATGTTCATAGCAGCATTATTCTCTATAGCCAAATGTTGGAATCAACCCAGGTACCCATCAAAAGATGAATGGATAAACAAAATGTGGTACATTCATACAATGGAATATTACTCAGTTGTAAGAAGGAATAAAGTGTTAGCACATGGGATAACATGGATGAATCTTGAGGACCTTATGTTGAGTGAAGCAAGCAGGCATTTAAGAATGAACAGTACATGATCTCACTGATGTGAAATAAGCAAATTGAGCAGACTCAGAGAGCTATTGTATGAAGATATGTCAATAAGAAATAGAAAGGGGGAAGAGGTTTTTGTGAGCCAACACCCATAAGGACATAATCTATGGTAAGGTGAATGTGTGTAGTTGTGTATTTAAGGGATATGACAGGAGGGTAGTGATATTACAGGATTGGGTGGTGCAAATTTGACAGGTGGGTAGATTGGGAAGTGTGGGTTGGAAGGTCCAGAGAACTGGTGGTGGGGAGGGTTGGGAGGGGCACCAGGTAAACACTGGAGATTTTCGTGTATGTTGTTGAAAGTACAAAGTTGGGAATGTTCTTAGGGCAATATGACAAGGAACGGTTACTGATTAAAGGTGTTCGATCGGGGATCATTTGGGGCAGTTGCACCTGGAGCAGTCTTCTAGGGAATGTGTGAGTGATCATTCTGTTATAATGTGTTGTATCAGTGGGTTGAGACCCACATAATGAGTAGAAGGAATTGAAATCCCATCCTAAGGAGGACCAATTTGTTCACAAATAGACAGGTGGGAGTCTCTTGAGAACATGGCAGTTCCAAATAGGGGAGGCTAAACCAATGTGTCAAGATCTCAGTGTTGTTGCATGTAATTATGAATCTTGCCATCCAGAGAGTGAATCCAGTGGATTGCCATAGGTTCTGAGGGGAAGAGGAGGGAGAAATAGACAAGATTGAGCAAGGGTATTTAGTGGGCAATGGAAGTGTTCTACATGACCTTATAATGATGGACACAGGACATGGTAAATATCATCAAAATTTATAAAAGTGTATGGTCTAAAATGTGAACCATAATGTAAACTATTGACCATGTTTGGTAGCTGTGTTTCACTATTTGTATATCAGTTATAATAAAGGTACCATCCACATATAAAAAATATTAATATGGGGGTGAAGGAAATAGGGAGGATGCTGTGTATATGAGACTCTCCTGTATTCTGTGTGTGACTTTGCTGTGACCTAAAACATCCTTGAAAACAAAATGAAAAATAGTGAGACACTGGGGAATGAGTGGGAGAAGGTGCCATGGTACAGACAGGACACCAGATATTGCAGTGATGAAAGGCAAAACATCAAAATAATTTTTTAAAAATGTTTTTCATTATTTTTTAATATCCCAATATTTTATTTTAATTTAATTTTAGTTTTAGTTTTTTAAAATTTGTATGTATTTGATTTCTTATTTTTAAACTTATCATTATTGTTTCATTTTCCTATTAATTGTATTTGGCGATTGTAATGGCCTCATTTTTGAAGAAGCTTTGGATCACAGAAGGGTTATAACTGGGGCAGGGGAGGATCATTGGTGTAGGGTTTCAGTGCTGGGGGATGCATGGGAGGAAGTTCACCTGATCATATATATAAGGTATATAAAAATATTCAAATGTTCACAGGACATTGTTGCAGTGGGTGGACACTCACATAATAATCAAGGGAATACTGAATTCCCATTCTGGAGAGCTGTGCCACATTCTCTAAGGGAACAGCACAGTTCCCCAAGTGCAGGGGCAGTGACTGGCAAAGGAAGATGATCCACTGATGGCCCCTTGATATTGATGACTAAGCTTATGAGCCTTTGCTCTTGAAATGAAACTTAGCCTATTGTTATTGGGTACCTAAGCGTTGCCTCCTAAGAGTCTCCTTGTTGCTCAAATTTGGGCTCTCTCTAAGCCAGACCTCAGCATATGAAAGCATTACTTTCCCCCCTGCATGGGACATGACTCCCAGAGATAAGCCTCCCTGGCATCGAGGAATTGCTACCAAGCACCAACTAGCAATGCAAATGGATAAAGACCTCAAATAAAAGGGGTGAAAGGTAAAGAGAAATGAGTTTATATGGCTAAGAGACTTCAAAGTGAGTTTGGAGGTCAGCCCAGAGGTAACACTCACATCACAGCAAGATCTCATAGACAGCCAAAGTGGATATTACCCCAAATAGTGGGGTTCCTGAGGGTTCCGGAGACACCAGGTCCTGTGGTAAGGGTGGATAGCTCTGGAGTTTGGACAAATTATGTGTCCCCTGGACATGGTTCATCTGTCCCTTCTATTTAAACCTAAACTTGGTGCTGCAGTTTGTAGGTGTACATCAGGAGAATTGAGTCTTTGTGCTGTCCATGTGCCAGTTGGGCCTGGATCCTTGGTGGAATTGCAACACCTACTTTACAGCTCATTGGACTCACCTAGGGCAACTAATGGGGAGAGGATGATGGACAACAGCCATCCCAGGGGACGGAGAGAGACTGCAGCTGCAGGTAGGATAGCCCCATCCATCATCCCCATGGGATATAAGCCCCTTCTCAACTGGAGTTGGAGTGGACATTACTATCCCCTGGGGAAAGAGCTATGGACTAGAGTGGACTTACTGGTATTATACTATAGACATATTGGAATTCTAGTAATGGAAGACATTACAACATTGATTTGGAGCCAGTGGTCAATGGAGACTCTGGGGGAAGGGAGAGGGAAAAACAGTTGCAATATGGGGCCTTTTTGGGGGGTACTTTGGAATCAACCTGAGTGATGTTGAAGCGACAGATATAGGTCATTTTATATCATCACATAACATGCAGAACTGTGTGGGAGAGAGTGTACACTACAATGTGTACTATGGTCCGTGCTTAATGGCAAAGCCCCAGGATGCGTTTTCCGATTGCAATGAATGTGCCACACTAATGAAGGATGTTTATGTAGGAGGGTGTGGGAGGTGTGGGGAGTGGGGCATATGGGAATCCCTATATTTTTTATGTAACATTTATGTCATCTAAGTATCTTAAAAAAAAAATAAAACTAGAGAATAATCTAGGGACTGAATAAGTCAGTGATTCCAGAGGTGGATGAGAATTGTGGTTCATAGTTTAAATGCAAGAATGTCCTTCTGTGAACTAATATGGATGTACAACATTATTCCAGGGTAGTGGGAATGTGGAGAAGCATGGGAGAAATACAATTAATGTAACCTGTGGATGATAATTAACAACAATACTGAAATATTTGATACAATAATATCAAAGAGGTACTGTGTTAATAATACAGGTGTATGGAAAACATATGCCAAATGTACACTATAGACCATAGTAGTAATATTCTGATTATAGTATTTCCTAATCTGTAACAAATGTTCCACAACTGTATGGGATGTTGTGTGTTGGCAAAGGGCTTTAGTATGGGAATTCTATATCTGTGAATGATTGTTTTGTAAGTTAATAACTTTTGTAATAAAAATTTATTTTAAAAAAGCAATTCTAAATTGTTTTTGTTTGTTTTTACTGTACATTCAATTCCCTAAAAACCTAAAGAAACGTATTAGCTATTATTTGCTTTTCTTTTAGATGTTTTCTCCAGTCAAGGTAGCAATTCCAAAGTTGTTCTTGCTCTTTACAGAGAAGAATTTCTCCTCTGGGAAATGCTCTGGGTTTTCCCTTCTTTCTCCTTGCAGACTTCTCAGGGTCCCTGCTTCTAGATATTTCTATCTTTACTCTTCATCCAGGAAGATATTTGCTCCCATGGATTTTCTACTCCCTAAATTGAATAAAAATCCATATATGTTTTCAATGTAACATTTATGTAATTGTAAGCTTCTTCATGTAATATGTACTATCCCCACAAGTAGGTACAAATACTTTTAATGTATTTCATATGTACACACATTGATATAAACAATATTGGGATCAAAATAAATATACAAATATTTTCAAACTCCTTTTTCAGTCATCATAGTATCATTAATTATTCACAAATGTAGAAAATCAAAGAAAAAGACAATTGTTCTTCTCCTCTTTCCACTTGGCTTGAAGGACACTGTCTTCCTGAGAAAAATTCTGTTTCTTTGTTAATAAAAGACAAAATTAGTAAAATGCTGACATTTGTATGTTAGAATAAATGAAATATAAAATTATTCCATATAAAATCAATTTTTTTCATCATAGCATCAATTAAAAGGGGAATTATGGTTTCTGGAAGTGGTTTCCTTTTGTAAATTCTTAATAGATATCATAGAGTTTGAGGGGCCAATGTAAACATAGTAGACTATGAGTCAAAAATGAGATTAATAGGGGAAGGGGCAAGATGGCAGCAGAATAAGGAGCTTCAAGATTCAGCTCATCCTACAGTGTAGTCAGTAATCACTCAGATCTATCTAAAACACCTTTTTGGGGGGCCCAGGAGACCAGAAACATCCTATAATATCCTTGGAATAGAAGGAGAAGACAGTCCATCTTCAGTGAAGATTCTTGACTACAGCATTACACATTGCAAAAGCCAGTGCCCATCCTCCTGTTGCTGCATAAGCCACCTCAATAACTATTCCCTGGCTGGAGTTGGAGGCTCCATTTGCCAAAAATGGGGAAATAAGAGATGGTCAGGCACTGATTTTAGCTACTTATTAGTAAATTTGGCTGACTAAAAGTTTATTCCTAAGAAGAGCTAAAAGTAGACTGGATTGTAGGACACTTGTGGTTCTGTCCCAACTCCCTGATAGGTTAGGAGGGGGTAGTGTTTTCCCAGACTCTCTGGGCAACTGTGGTGCTTTCAGCTTCGACTGACTGGATTATTGGACAACTGTGTCTCCATCTTCACTCCTAAAAGGAAAGGAGGAGATTTCTGTTTCCTCAGCTTCTCTGGGCAACTGTATTTACTTTTGTTCCACATGGACTAGATTGTTGGGCCCACGTGTGTTTCTATCCCAGCCCCTGAAAGGACAGAATGGATGGTGTTCCCTCAGCCTCTCAGGGCAACTTCAAGTGCAAATGACCATGTGGACTAGATGATTGTCACTCCTGGAGCTCAATCCCTGTTCCTGGCAGGAGAGCAAGGGAGCTGGTGGTTTATCAATCTACATGGGCAACTGCTGTCATTTTTATCCAAACTGCTTAGTTTGCTGCCTACACCATCCCTACCCAAGGCAGGGGAGAAATGGGTGTGAAGCATCTTCAGTTTGTCTGAGCAACCACAGATGTTCTTTCCTTGCACATCTTGGATCACTAAAAATGGCTGAAGTTCCATTACTACCACTGTCAGGGGAGAAAGGTGGGAGAAGTTTCATCATTTCATAGGGCACTGAAGGCAACTTTAGCCAACACAGCTCCTACTGTGTAACCAGAAGGGAGAAAAGGGAAACAAAAAAGATGATAATGATCTGAAAAAATTCAGTTTGGCTAAACACAAGCCACCATAAAGGACCAAATTAAGTTGAACCAAGTATCAGAGGGACTGTAGCACCAAATCAATTAAATATAAAGCCTTAGGTTGTGGGAAGATGGTTTTGGACTAACAGGCAAGCTGAATGCTCTCACAAAAACAACAGAGAAAGGGCCAAAATCTGCCCAAAGGAACTGCTTTGGGGTCAGCATGCCAGGGAAGGGCTACACAACTCTCAAGAGGATGAGGAACGGAAAGATGAAGAAGTCAAAATGAGAAATGTGAGTTACCAAGCCCCCATGGCAGCTGGAAAAGGCTTCCCTACCTGACCCCCAAGATATTAAGCTTGGGTTAAACCCTTAAGTCACTGCTGCTGACTGAGAGGGGAACACCTTCCTCCCTGTCAGCTGTGTCAAGGGAAAATAGAGGAGACTTTAGAATGCTTTTCTTCAGTGAATTCAGCCATCAGGGCCTGCTTTAAATCTCTAATCTGAAGATTCAACACAGGAAAGGAACACAGGAAAGCCAAAACTGAAACATTTCCATGGAAAAGTATACTGACTTGTGCCATCTGCTGGCCATTCTGTGAATCACCGTGATAAAACTTCACATTCTCCGTAAGGAACATCTGTGAGAAAATCTGCACCCCACTAGTGAGTCCCTGGCCCAATATTGAAAACTTAAGCTGTGTAGTTTTAACAACTGAGAACAAGTTGAACCAAATATAAAAGAAGATCTGTGATGGGAAAAAAAAAAAAAAAACACAACAAAACATTAGGAAAAAGCAAGAAATTGGTCATCAGAGTAAATTCACCAACATACTCAGATACCTAAACATGAGCAAAAAAATACAAGCCTTACTAAGAAACAGGAAAAGACAGCCCAACCATAAGAAAAAAAAAAAAATATCCTGAAAAGATACAGGATTTAAGACAATTAATCAGTGGTAATCACACAACTGTCTTAAATCACTTCATAGACTTTATAGAAAATCTGATTAAAGAAATAAAGGATATTAGGAAGACACTGGGATAGTGTAAAGAACAATTTGAAATCCTGCAAAGGAAAGTAACAGACCTTATGGGAATGAAAGACATGATGGATGAGATTAAAAATACATTAGAGGCACATAAGAGCAGATTTGAGTTGTTGGAAGGCAGAATTAGTGACTCCGAAAACAGAACATCTGAACTGAAAAAGACAAGAGAACAGAAAGAGAAGAGCTTGGAAAAAAATGGAACAGAGTGTCAGGGAATTGAATGACAATGCCAAACACACAAACATTTGCATTTTTGGTTTCCCAGAAGGAGAAGAGAATGGAAGAGGGGCAGAAAGAATATTTAAGGAAATAATGACTGAAACCTTCCCAACCCTTATGAAGGACATAAATTCAATATCCATGAGGACAATGCACCCCAAACAGAATAAATCTGAATAGACGTACCCCAAGACACCTACTATTCGAATGATTAATATCTGATAGAATATATTCCCAAAAGACCAGATTTACAAGAGATTCTAAATGGGGTACTGCACCATGAAAGTAAAGAAGAAGAGCAAGTGATTTAGAGAAGAGTTTACAAATGAAGATTTTTAGGAAGGGTAAACTAAAGGATAAGAAGACATAAAAAAAAGAGCAGTATGGCAACAGAGAAACAAAGAACAAAATGGATGAAGTAAGTAATGTCTTTACAGTAATAACACTGAATATTAATGGATTAAACTCCCCAATCAAAGACATAGACTGGTAGAATAGATTTAAAAAAAATGAACTGCGTATATGTTGTCTACAAGAGACCACCCTCAGACATAAGTACACAACCTCTTTAAAAGTAAAAGGTTGGAAAAAGATATTCCATGCAAATAGTAAGCCAAAAAGTGTTGCAGTAGATCAGAGAAATGTAAAATACTAATATAGTATATGAACAGTAATTATTTAGTGCAACTGACAAATTGTTTCTGTGAGCAATATTCTGTAATTTTCTTCATACAAAATAAGCACTTGCCTTTAGTTGAGGAAGACTGGAGAAGAAATATACTTTTGGATATTTCATTTTTCTTTAAGATTTTCTTGTTCATACATTTTAATTAAGATACTCTGTCTAGATCAATAATGATCTGGCATGACCACTGTTGAACAAGATTTTGAGTTTTCCTACCTCATAAAATTATGAGATGGCAAATTGTTATCTACTATAATTTATTCCAGTAAGATGGGAAGAATTCACAAATAGGAATTTGATTATCTGGAAAGAATTATGGCCTAAATGGAAATTAAATAAGTAAACCAATAATATATTTCATTCTTACAGATTATTATGTCCAATACTTAGAGCTGTAATATAAAAATTAGAATTATTCTCTAATTAATTTGTATTATATTTGAATTATTTACAGGTATAAATGTTTGTTGCTATGGTATCAACTCTTTATAATTTATTATAATAAATCTAACCTCGCATTGCATGCTCTTTTTTTTTTTTTTTAAACCATGATAAACTTTATTTTTAGAGAAGTTTTAGATTACAGAAAAGTTACATCAAAAGTATAGGAGATTCTCAGATTACCTCACTCACCCACATACACATTTTCCCCTATTATTCACATCTTGTATTAGTAAGGCACATTTGTTACAATTGAAGAACCAAATTGAAGCACTGCTACTAATAAAGATCTATAGTTTATGCTTTACACTTTGCACTGCACAGTTTTATAGGCTTTTGAACATATAATGTATTGTATCCATCATTGCAGTAACATACAAAACAATTCCAATGCCTTAGAAATGCCCTATATTCCACCTATTCATCCCTCCCCTTGCCCTCCAAACCTCTATTAGCCACTATCTTTATATCAGTGCTGCATGTGCTTCTCTTACTGCATGGCAATACCTACAATAACAACAAATCTACATTGGTCCATGGTTACCCTCCTCCCACTTATATTTGTTCATTACTCAGTACTGAGGAATTTGGAATGACGACCACTCTGACTTCCTGGAATTGGGAGGGGACTTAGATATAATGGGGCAGATGGAAGGAACTGTTTTGCTTGCAGTTGTGTATTCTCCCTGTTTTTTGGTATGGGGCTTGTCCATTAACATCATTTTGTTAGTTTTTCTGGGCAAGTCTGAAAAACTGGAGAGTAGATTTTGGCCACAACTCTGCTGGGATTCAGGGTTCAACCTCTTAAGTATAGTCCTCACAGATTAATAGGCTTCAGATTGTTCATATGCTTCTCAAACCCTTGACCCCGAGCCATTCCACCACAGCCCGGAGCTCCGGCAGGAGGCACTTGGCGATGAGCTGTAGCGCGCCCCGCACCCCAGGCGCCCGGCTCTTCCCGCGCCTCTGTTAGGCGATGGGTGCACTGTCCCTAGGGCTGCTGGCAAGGACCTGGCCTAGCTCCGTAACGCTAGCCGTGCCGCGGGGACTGGTGACCGCGGGTGGGTCCCCTCACGCAGCCCCTCCGCAGAACTGCATGCTCTTTTATAATGTGTAATTTCATTCAATCTATTTTTCTATTTATTTTACAATGTTACAATAAAATGCTTTTTAACAGTTAAAAAACCATTGATTATACACTTTGGGTAGAACATACGGTATGTGAATGTATCTCAATAAAACTGCTTAATAAACAAATAAATAATTGTGCAAGAATAACAAGAAACAGCAGCTATGTACAGCAGGGGAAACAGAGAGATTGGGAAGTGTGGAATTTCCTTGTTTGTTTTTTGTTTAATATTATTATTATTGAAATAATGAAAATGCATTAATAGGATTGAAGTAAGGAAAGCACAACTATGTGATTGTACCAAATGCCATTGACTGTACACTTTGGATAAATTGTATATTTTATTAATATGTATCAATACAATTGGTTGTTTAAAAAATATATAAAGCCCTAGATTAAAGATAGAAATTATGTCCAGAATACATACATAGTAAATTAGATACCAAGACACCAACAGATATTACAATTCATCCCAAGATGAAAATATAGCCCAATCAAAGGAAGAAACTAACCTCCCAGATAACATAAAGGAGTTGAGAAAATTAATCATAGATGTTCAAACAAATTTCCTTAATAAATTCAATGAGGTAGCTAAAGTGATTAAGCATATTAAGAAGACACTGAGTGAACACAAAAGAGAATTTGAAGGTATATGTTGAAAAATAACAGGTCTTATGGAAATGAAAGGCACAATAAATGAAATTAAAAATACATTAGAAACATATAACTACAGGTTTGAAGAGGTAGAATAAAAGATCAGTGATCTTGAAACACGGTCACCAAAAGCAAACATACAAAACATACAAAAGAACAGATAATGAAATGAATGGAAAAACCTGAACAGTGCCTCAGGAACTAAATGATGGCAAGGCATGTGAAATCATACATGTCATGGGTTTCCCAGAAGGAAAAGAGAAGGGAAAAAGTTAAGGAAGAATATTTGAGGAAATAATGGTAGAAAATTTCCCAACTGTATAGAAAAACATAGATCTCTGTGTCTAAGAAGAACAGTAATCCCATATGAATAAATCCAAATAGAACAACTCCAAGATATGTATTAAACAGAATGTCAAATCTAAATATAAAGAGAAGATCCCAAGTGCAGCAAGAGAAAAGCAATGCATCACGTACAAGGGATGCCTACTGAGCTAAATGCTGATTTCTCATCAGAAACCATGAAGGCAATACTGCAGTAATATAATATATTTAAGAAGAGAAAGAGAGAAACTGCCAGGTAAGAATCTTATATCCACTATTATTGTCTTTCAAAAATGAGGGAGAGTTTAGAATATTCACAGAGAAACAGAATTTGAGAGAGTTTGTAACCAAGAGACCGGCACTGCAGGAAATACTAAAGGGTATCATACAGCCTAAAAAGACAGGAGAGAGAGGCCTGGAAGAGTACAGAAATAAAGATTATATCAGTAAAAGTAACTTAAATTGTAAAATGAGTGGTGAAAATAATATAGGAGTGATAAAACCCAAAGATCAAAATGAGTGATATAAAAACTGAAATTACAGTAATAACACTGCATGTTTATAATTAAATTCCCAATCAAAAGGGATAGACTGGCAAATTGGGTATATCCTGTCTGGATGAGAAACAAATTAGACACAAAGATACAGAGAGATTGAAACTGCTGCCAGGAAAAGGTATACCATGTAGGCAGTAAACAACAAACAAAGGAGTAACTATACCTATATCAAATTAACTATACTTTAAAAACAAATCTGCTATTAGAGACAAGGAGATAAATTATTTATTGATAAGTGAACAAGTCACCATGAAGAAATAAGAGTCATAAATGTAAATGCCCGTAACCAGGAGGCCCCAAATTACATGAGGCAGACACTGGCAAAACTTAAACAAGAAATAGATATCTCTAAAATGATAGTTGGAAACTTCTCATCATTGGATAGAACATCTCATACAAGGAATAATAAATAAACAGAGAGCTTGAGTAATATGATAAATGAACTAAACCTAATACACATATATAGAACAATGCACCCCAAATCAACAGGATTTACATTTTTATCAAGGTCTCATGGATCCTTCTTCATGATATACCATATGTTCGGTAACAAATTAGATCACAATAGGTTTATTTTTTATTTTTTTACTTTTAAAAATGCTTCAGAATACATGAATGCTTCATCAAAATATAAGGGATTCCAATACATCCCATCCATTCTCTCCCACACTTTCCCCCATTAACAGCATCATTCATTAGTGTGGTACATTTGTTATGATTGATGAACAAATATTTAAGCATGGCTGCTAACCATAGTCTATAATTTACATTATGGTTTACACTTTGCACCACCCAATTTTATAGTTTTAGATGAAATATACAATCATCTGTATCCATCATTGCAATATGCAGAGCAATTCCAAAATCCCCAAAACACCCCATGTTATAACTATTCTTCCTTCTCCCTCCCCTCCAAAACACTGGTGACCACCACCTTTGTATCAATGTTGCATTTTCTTCCATTACTAGAATAATAATGTCTACTTTAGTTCATAGTTGCATTTGTACCTTATGTTTGTTCATTCTTCGATCTTGACGATTTGGGGATGGTGATGTCCACTCTGCTTCCAACTGAGAGAGGGCTTAGATCCCATGGGGCAGATGGATGGAACTGTATTGTTACAGCTGTAAATACACCATGTTTTTTTTTTAAATGGGCTTTGTCCATCATTATCTTTATGTTAGCTGTGTTGGGTGAATCTGAAGAGATTCAGAGCTCAGCTGGCACATGAACAGACCAAGGTTTTATGTCTTTGGGACATATATTTAATGGGTAGTGTGCTAATTACAGGTTCAAATAAGAGAAGCAGAAAAACCATGTGTAGGAAAATTATAAATGAGATTAACTCTGATTCATTGGGGATATAGGTTATCATATATTTCAAAGTAAGGCTCAGTGATGAGGTCCCAATTTCCTGGGTTTGTCTGCCTTGCTTATAGTTTCTAGTAATCTCTAGAGTCCTCTAAAGCACCCCTTCTTGAACCAATGTTTACTCTGGAAGTCAGTGAGATCTCAATAAATTTAACAAGATCAAAATTATACAAATCAGTTTCTCTGATCATGATGCAACAAAGATTGAAATCAACAAGTACAAAAACTGAAAATTCACAAATATAGAGAGATGAAACAACACACTCAAATAATGAGTGGGTCAAAGAAGAAATTGTGGGAGAAATCAATAAATACCTCGAGGCAATTGAAAATGAGTACAAAACATATCAGAATTCAGTGAAGGGAGTGCTAAGATGGAAATATATAGCCCTCCATGCTAACATTAACAAAGATAAAAGAGCTAAAATTACTGACCTAACTAAAGAGCTGGAGAAACTAGGAAATAACAACAATGTCTTCTCAAAGCAATCAATATAAATGATATAGCCATTAGCAGAGCTGACAAAAATGAAAATGAGAAGGAAAAGGAATAAAATTGGAAACTACGAAACCCAGTTTGTTCTTTGAGAAGATTAACAAAATTGACAAACACATAGCTATACTGACAAAGAAAGAAAGAGAGAAGATGCACATAAATAAAATCTGAAATGAAATTGGGGATATTACTATGGGCCCAACAGTATTAAAAGAGATCATAAGATGATAGGTAATACAGGAAACTGTATGCCAACAAACTAGTCAAGGTAGATGAAATGGAAAATTTGCTAGGATCATATGAAAAACCTCCACTGACACTTGAAGAAATAGAGGACCCCAACAATCCTATCACAAGTACAGTGATTAAAACAGATATCAAACAACTCCCTAAAATGAAAACTCCAGTACCAAATGGCTTCACAGGTGAATTCTACCTAGCATTCGAAGATCTAATACCAATTTTATGCAAACTCTTCCAAATAATTGAACAAGAGGGAATGCTGGCAAACTCATTATATGAAGCCAGTATCATCCTAATACCAAAGCCAGATAAAGTATTACCAAAAAAAAAAAAAAAAAGGAAATTTACAGACCCATTTACATAATGAACACTGATGGAAAAGTCCTCAACAACTTACTCACTAACAGAATCCAACAACACATTGAAAGAATTATTAAAATATTCCACGATCCTGTGGGTTTTATCTGAGGCATACAAGGGTGGTTAAACACAAGAAAATCCATCAGCATACCATACCACATTAATCAATCAAGGGAGAAAAATTACATGATCATCTATATTGATGCAGAAAATAAATTTGACAAAATTCAGAATCCTTTCTTAATCAAAACTCAAAAGAAAGGAACCAGGAAAATTTCTCATCATGATAAAGGGCATATATAAAATGCCCTCAGCTAATATTGTGCTCAGTGGTGAAAGCCATTATTTGGAGTGACTTTATTACATATGAGTTATAACACTGTGATAATCATGGTGTGCCTAATGGTTTCTGCTCAACAGTATAGCTTACTGATTTATCCATTTAGATGTGCCAAATAGATCTAAAATTAAATTTTCTGACTTATTTTCCATAAAATGTATCTATCACATGTTTATTAACATTCTATTATCGATAGGTATTTAGATCACTTATATTTTCCAAATTTGAACAAGGCAACAATGAATATAAGGTAGTTTCAAAAGATATGTTGATTTCCTGAAACATCATCAAACTTTTATATTGATAGGCTTTTTCATTTTATTTTCACGAAAATTATGTATGATAAAGTATGTCATCATTAAACTGGCATTTCCTTAACCCTATGTCCCCATGGTGGATTCTGTCAGTGATTACAAGGTGTTGGCCCTATTTTACACCATGGTGGCACCCAAGTTTAAACCCCTGATACACCCACTGAGAAACACAGATGTGAAGAACACCATGAGGAAAGTGTGGTGCCAAGAGAGGTTGTTTGAAAAGAAATGATGCTGTGGGTATTTGAGCCTTTTGAATCATCTCATTATTTTCACATTTTTAAGTTCAACAAATGCAGCTTGTATAGAAGGGTGATGTGCTGTCATGTGAAGTTGCAAACTTCAAAGGGACAAGACCTGTCACTCACTCTCTACTTACTGAGCCTGTGAAAAAGTCAATAGATAAAATGATCTCATATCTTCTAGTTCTGACATTATGGAAATAAATTTGCACTTCCTGATCCTACATATAGGGGATATTAGTGTCCTTTTATCAGGGCAAATTTTAAGTAATGCAAGGTTTGGAGTTTATGTTCTGTTTTAAGAAACCTATCATCATTGAGACAACTCTCAAGGGTTGAGAGAGATCCTTGGCACTTCCATTTTTTAAGGATTACATTATTACAATAAACAACAATGCCAGAAAATATTGCAAGCATTGTTGTACATTTCAACTCTTTATATTGAAAAAAGTACACTTCTAATAGAAGGAAACTCAATACAAGCATACTATTGACAACACAATTATAGAAGTTATGTATATATGCATAATGTTATTAATCCTTTGTACCTTATCACTTGTGTATTCCAGTACTTTAAAGTTTCAAGTTGCATGATGAACCTCTTTCAATCTTGTAAATGCATTTCTATGGCTGTATTTATGGCTTCATTTAATAACTTTTCATGAATATGCAATTGATTCCCTTTGTAAATATGCAGGATGGAAAATTTCCCACCTTGTGAAAAGCCCTGAGCTTAAGAAGCCACACAGGTAAATTGATGTAATTTCTGGGTGAAATTTGTTAATCCTCACTGTCCATCATACATATAGTATCTTTTGATGTTTTCTTTCACCCTTCTAAACTATGCAAAACTGTCTTCTCTCAACTCAAGGCCCTTATACTTGGGAGAAATTAAGAATATTGGACTAAGAAACTAGAAAGACAGACTGAAAACTGGGACATTAGCCAAGATGATATTTATTTCATGATGTGTATTCTTCATTCATGCAGGAATCTTCAAGTTGTGTGTACTGGATGGATCCTCCAAAATCATCTAATGTCATCCACTCCAGCAACACACATATGAAGGGAATAACTAAAGCCTAGAAAATGAATAAAAGTTCACTATGTTTGCAAATATGAGTGGACCTGAACTCATTTCTGGTATTCTTTCTATCATGACCCCTATTAAGAGAATGAATGATATACACATAATGTATCATTATCCCATGTGCAGCAGAAATCCAAGTTTTCATATATAGAGTATAATTACAGAAATTAGGTATAAGTGATGCAGATGTCAGCAACTGTTTTTCCATTCCCCAAATTCCACATGTATATGGAACTTAGAGACTTAAGGAGAGGCAAGAAATGATTAAGGTGGAATAGGAAGTGGAAGAAATAAGATATAAAGATTAACTAAAAAATACCAATTTAAGTAACTAAAATTGTAATAATTTTTCTTTACCTGTTAGAGTTATATGTGTATAACTCTACATGATCACATGATCATCTCTATAGATGCAGAAAAAGCATTCGACAAAATACAGCACTCTTTCATCATAAAAACACTGCAAAAATAGGAATAGAAGGAAACTTTCTGAATATGATAAAGGGTATATATGAAAAACCCAAAGCTAACATCATCTTCAATGGTGATATCCTAAAAGCCTTCCCTCTGAGATCGGGAATAAGACAAGGATGCCCACTATCACCACTCCTATTTAACATTGTCTTAGAAGTACTTGCTCGAGCAGTGAGGCAAGAAAAGGATATAAAAGGCATCCAGATGGGAAAAGAAGAAGTAAAACTTTCATTATTTGCAAACGACATGATCCTATACATAGAAGCCCAGAGAAATCTGCAACAAAGCTTCTAGAACTTATAAAGGAGTTCAGTAATGTTGCAGGCTATAAGATCAATGCTCAAAATCAGAGGCATTTCTGTACACCAATAATGAGCAATCGGAGGAGGAAATCAAGAAAAAAAAAGTCATTTACAATAGTAACTAACAGAATCAAATACCTAGGAATAAATTAAACTAAAGATGTAAAGGACTTATATACAGAAAACTACATAATACTGTTAAAGGAAATCAAAGAAGACTTAAATAAATGGAAAAATATTCCCTGTTCATGGATAGGAAGACTAAACATCATCAAGATGTCTATCCTACCCCAACTAATCTACAGATTTAATGCAATCCCAATAAAAATCAACACTATGTATTTTTTTATCTTTATTTTGTACATTTAATAATTGAAAACATAAACAATTAAAAACTAAAAAGTAAACACAGATGAATAAATATATACATTTCTCAATTAAATGTAATAGATACATGTAAATTTTTTTTTGAATCAAACAATATATTACACAATATATTTAGTTCATAGTAATACATTCATACAGTATTTGTCCTTTTGTGTCTGGCTTGCTTCATTCAACATAATGTCCTCCAGGTTCATCCATGTTGCCATATGCTTTTTAAGGAATTGGAAAAACTAACCACAAAATATATTTGGAGAGGCAAGAGGCCCCGAATTGCCAAAGACATATTGAAAAAGAAAAATGAAGTTGGAGGTATCACATTACCAAACTTTAATACATATTACAAAGCTACAGTGATCAAAACTGCATTGTATTGGCACAGGATAGACGTACTGACCAATGGAATCGAATTGAGAGTTCCTATATAGATCCTCACATATACAGTCATCTGATATTCGACAAGGCTACCAAGCCCACTCAGTTGGGAAAGAATGGCCTCTTTCACAAGTGGTGCTTGGAGAAGTGGATATCCATATCCAAAAGAATGAGAGAAGAATACCATCTCACACTTTATACAAAAATCAACTCAAGATGGATAAAATATCTAAATATAAGAGCCAAAACCATAAAGACATTGGAAGAAAATGTAGGGAAGCATCTTCAGGAACTTGTAATAGGAAATAGTTTCTAGAACTTCACAGCCAAAGCACGAGAGAAAAAATAGATAAATGGGATCTCCTCAAAATTAAAAACTTCTGCACCTCAAAGGACATTTTTAAGAAAATAAAAAGGCAGCCTACCCAATGGGAGAATATATTTGGCAACCATATATTTGATAAAAGCCTAATATCCTGTATATAAAAAGAAATCCTACACCTTGAAAATTAAAAGACAAACAACCCATTTAAAAAATGGGCAAGTGACCTGAAAAGACACTTTGCCAAGGAAGAAATACAAATGGCTAAAAAGCACATGAAAAAATGCTTGACATCGCTTGCTATTAGGGAAATGCAAATCAAAACTACAATGAGATACCATTTTACACCCATCAGAATGGCAGCTATTAAAAACACAGCAGACCCTAAGTTTTGGAGAGGATGTGGAGGAATAGGAACCCTCATCCACTGCTGGTGGGATTGTGGAATGATCCAGCCACTGTGGAGGACAGTTTGGTGCTTCCTCAGAAAACTAACAATAGATCTTCCGCATGATCCAGCAATTCCACTGCTGCGTATATACCCAGAAGAACTGAAAGCAAAGACACAAACAGATATATGCACACCAATGTTCATAGCAGGATTGTTCACCGTTGCCAAAAGTTGGAATCAGCCCAGGTGCCCATCAACAGATGAATGGATAAGCAAAGTGTGGTACATACATACAATGGAATATTACTCAGCTATAAGAAGGAATAAAGTGCTAACACACGCAATAACGTAGATGAATCTTGAAGACCTTATGTTGAGAGAAGCAAGTCAGACATTGAAGGAGTTACAATATATGACCTCA
Organism: Tolypeutes matacus; assembly: GCA_026826555.1. Classification (NCBI taxonomy): domain Eukaryota; kingdom Metazoa; phylum Chordata; class Mammalia; order Cingulata; family Chlamyphoridae; genus Tolypeutes; species Tolypeutes matacus. The sequence continues at coordinate 155,693 of JAKSZT010037046.1, forward strand.
CTGATTTGAACTGAGGAAAGTGAGCAGTCTCTGAGAACCATTGTCTGAAAGATAGGTTAACAAGGGAGAGAAAGAGAAGAGTAGGCTTTGAGCCATTACCCATATGGACATAAGCTACAGTAAAGGTATAGAGTATAGTTGCATATTGAAGGATAGGACAGATGGGTAGTGATATTACTGGGTTTGGGGGTGCATGGTTGACAGGTGGTTAGATTAGGAAGGGCAGGTTGGAATACCCAGGGCATGTGACTATGAATCTTGTCATGCCATGAGTTAAGACAGGGGAGTGTCATATGCCCCAGGGGGATGGGGAGGAAGGAACAGTTAAGATTAAAAGGGGTATTTAGTGGTCATGGGAAATGTTTTTCATTACCTTACAGTAATGGACACATGACATGGTAAATATCATCAAAAATTATTAAATTGTACCGTCTAAATTGTAAACTATACTGTAAACCATAGGCAAAGTTTAGTTGCTATATTTTACTATCTTCTGTATAACAGTTATTACAATGCTAACATCCATATTTTAAAAAAAGGTTTTAATATGGGGTGGGAAAGGGGGAGGGAGATTGTGTATGTGGGAGTCACTAGTATTCCGTGTGTGAATTTGCTGGGACCTAAAACTTCTTTGAAAATTAAATGAAAATTTGGGAGACACTGACAAATAAGAGGGGGAAGGTGTCATGGTACCCTGGACATCCAATAATACAGTGATAAAAGGAAAAAAGAATAATTTTTTTAAAAATGAATTTTTTCTTGTTTTTTTCCCATTTTTTGAATGTCCCAATCCACTAATTATATTTTATTTTTAGTTTAGTTTTTTTTTCTTTTTCTTCTGTTTTTCCTTGTAGTTATCTCTTGCATTTAAGCTTATCATTATTATTTCTTTTTCCTATTAATTTTATTTGGTTATTATATGAGCTTCATGTTCAAGGAAGGTTTATATCACAGAAGGGTTACAATGGGGGCTGCAGAGGAGCATTGGTGGGGTGTGTCTGGGATGGGGAATTCATAGGAGTAAGTTCATCTGAATATACATGAAAGATATATAAAATTGTTCAAATGAACAAGGGATGGGGCATGGTCATGGTGGGTAAACAATCACTCAATAAATGAGCAAATCTTATTTCCCAGCCAGGAGAGCTCTGCCACATTCTCCAAGGGAGCAGCAACAGTCCCCTGAGTGCAGGGGCAGTGTCTGGCAAAAGTGGATGGCCCACTGATGGGTTCTTGTTATTGATGACTAGCCTTATGAGTCTTTGCTCTTGTAATTGAAACTTAGCCTACTGTTATGGGGTGCCTAAGGTTGCCACCTGAGAGCCTCCTTGTTGCTCAAATGTGGCCTCTCTCTAAGCCAAACTCAGCATATGAATGCATTACCTTCCCCCCAACATGCGACGTGACTCCCAGGGATGAGCCTCCCTGGCAATGAGGGATTAATACCAACTGCCAAATGGCAACATGATTGGAAAAAGACCTTGAATAAAAGAGGGGAAAGGCAAAGAGATATGAGTTAATGTGGCTAAGAGACTTCAAAGAGAGTCGGGAGGTCATCCCAGAGGTAACGCTTATGCCCACCTCAGTAGGATCTCATAGAACAGCAAAGTGCATATCACCCCACACAGAGGGGTTCCTGAGGGCTCTGGAGACACCCAGGTCCTATATAAGGGGGGATAGCCCCAGAGAATGATGCCTTATTAGTGGGCTCTACTTAAGAATCTGTGCTCCTGAGAGTGACAGAGTTGCACTCAAATAAGTCCTCCCTGCACATGGTCCAACAGTCCCTTCTATTCAAACCTATATGTGATGGTGGAGTTTTTAAGTATACTTCCAGAGACTGGAGCCTCTGGCCTACCTATGTGCCAGGTGTGCGTGGAATCTAGGTGGAGCTGCAACTCCTACCCTACATCTCAATGGACTCATCCAAGTCACCTGGCAAGGAGACGACAATGGGAAATGGCCAGCCCAGGAAATGGAGAGGGCCTGCAGCTGCAGGCAGGATAATCCCATTCACCATATCAATGGGATATAAGCCCTCTCTCACTTGGAGGTGGAGTGGACGTCACCGTCCCAGTCCCCTCAGGATTGGGGGAAGAGCTATGGACTAGAGTGGACTTAATGGTATTCTGTTGTAGACATATTGTGATTGAAGCAATGGAAGAAATTATAACAGTGAGGTGGAGCTGGTGGCCACTGGACGCTTTCGGGGCAGGGAGGGGAAAGGCAGTTGAAAAACAAGGGCTTTTTCGGGACTTGGGGTTTGTCCTGAGTGGCGTTGCAGCGACAGATATACACCATTTTACAGCAGCATATACTATGCAGAACTGTGTGGTAGAGAGTGTGGCCTATGATGTGAACTGTGGTCTGTGCTTGGTGGCAAGGTCCCAGGATATGTATATCCATTATGGGTGATGTGCCACATTGATAAAGGATGTTTTTGTGGGATATTGTGGGAGGTGTGGGTGGTGGGGAACATGGGAATCCCTGTAATTTCTGTGTAATATCCAGGTAATCTAAGCAACTTTTAAAGTATATATATATATATATATATTAAAATATATATATATAATAAATATCATTATGATGTCAATTCTAATCAAACTGATATATAGATTTAATGAAATTTTGATAAAAATTACAACAGACATTTTTGTTGAATTGGAAAAGCAATTGCAAAATTTATCTAACAGAGAAATATTTTTGGTGATTAGCCAAAAATATATTTAAAAAGAAGAACAAATTTAGAGGACTTTCCCTTACTGACATTAAGGCATATTATCTAACTACAGTGGTAAAAACAGCATGAACGGGGATAAAGTCAGACACATTGACCAATGGAATTGAATTGAGAGTCTGAAACACACACTTTCACATTGGTCAAGTGATTTTTGTCAAGGCTGCAAAATCCTCTCAGCTAGGTCAGAATAGTTTATTCAACAAATGGTGTTGGGAAAACTGGATAACCATATCTAAAAGAAAGAAGACCCCTATCTTACAACTTACACAAAAATTAACTAAAAATGTAGCAAGTACCTTAATATAAAAGCTAGAAACATAAAATTCCTAGAAGAACATGTAGGGAAACCATCTTCATGATTTTGTGATAGTTGGTGTTTCCTTGGAACTTCCATTCAAAGCATGAGCAATGAATGAAAAAAAAAATACATTGAACCGCCTCAAAATTAAACATTTTTACATTTGAAACTATGTTGTTAAGAAGGTGAAAAAGCCATTTCAATGGGAAAAAAAATCATTGGAAACCACATGTCCAATATAGGTTCGATTTCCATTTTATAGAAAGAGATCATAAACTTAAAAACAAAATTACAAGCAACCTAATTTAGAAATGGGCAAAAGAATTGAAAGAGAAAATGCAAGTGGCCAAAAGGAACATGGAAATATGCTCAACATCCTAAGCTATTAGCAAATGTAGATCATTTTCCCCATACAGAATGGCATTTATTAAAAAAAGCAAAAAAAAAAAAAAACCAGAAAACTGCAAGTGCTGGAGAGGATGTGGAGAAATAAGATCACCTTTTCACTGTTGTTGAGAGTGTAAAATGGTGTAGCTTCTGCAGAAGCTAAATATAGAATTGCCATATTATTCAGAAATCCTGATACTAAGAATATGTTCAAAAAAACTGAAAGCAATGTCAGGAACTGATATTTTTACATCAAGTTCATAGTGACATTATTCACAATTGCTAAAAGATGGAAAGAAACTAAGTGTCCAACATCTGAGGAATGGACAATCAAAATGGGGTATTTACATATGATGGAAAACTATTCAGCTGTAAGAAGGAATCAGTTGGGGAAAGGTATGACAACATGGAAGAACCTTGAGGACATTATATTTAGTGAAACAAGCTGGACATAAAAGGATCAATAAATATGGTGTTACTGATATGAACAAAATACAATAAACAAACTTATGAATATTACTATGGAATGTAAGTTGGTGGGAGATAGGATGTGGATTGAGAAGGGGATGCTGATGTTATATGTATGCAGATCAATTGTAAATATGTGGTAATGAATGGAGTTTATGGTAGCATGTTATAATGAGAGTAACAAACACTTTTGATTTATGGATGTGATTTTGACTGAAACAGTGTATGGAGGCTAAAGTTAGTTTGAGAACAGTTGGAGGGTAATATAGGGAATGAATAATAGTGATTTTGGTGGTAGATGGGGACTGTGGATAATGTAAATTCAGGAATGTTCTTGTACGATACGGTGTTAAGAGTATGATGATACATGGGGAAAATATAACAATTGTAACTTATAGATCATAATTAACAATAATATTGTAAAATTTTGTAGCAAGCCAAAGAAGGGACTATATTAATTGTAAGGATCAAACACTGAACATGGGAGATATAAATGTGATTATGAGTTTTTTCTCTTTTACCTTTTCTTTATTAACAAGGCGACCTTCATTATGTCACTTAAGAATCTATCTTCATCTGTATATTTTTCTGAACATTGGAGAAACAAATTGAGTTTGTTTTTAAAATTAGATGAGGTAAAAAGTGCCTGGACTGAACTTTTTGGAGTAATGCTTATATAACTTGTTGAATTGCCTTTTATTATTTTACGCTTTGAATTTGAAATAAAGTTTGAATTTAAAAAAATATTCATAGAGTGTTACATCAATATTCATAGTGGCATTATTCACAATTGTTAAAAGATGGAAATAACCTAATTGTCCAAAAACCGATGAATGGACAAAAAAAATGTGGTATTTACATATGATGGGAAACTATTCAGCTGTAAGAAGGAATTAATTGGTGAAGCATATGACAACATGTCTCTCAGACTGGGCTCCAAGCTTTTGGTTAATCCCAGATATTCTCTGCAACAACTCCACATGGTAAATCCTATCACTAGCCCTATTTCATAGGTGGGGAAACAGAGGCACAGAGAGGTCATATGAACCTGCTGAAGGTCACAGCAGGGTGGGGCTGGGCCTGGTAGTGAACCAGCTGGGAAGCCAGGAGAGATGCTGATGTCAAAACAATAAAGGGTAAAGGAGGAATAGAAACACAATAGTGTCATGGGTAGACTGGGACAAAGATCTCCCCCATGGTTTGGGTCCCAGCCCTTCCCTTGTCAGCTCCTGGGCCTCCAGAAACTTCTTTATTGTTCCATTTGCTTCCTGCCTGTCAGAGGAGGAGCAGAGGGTCCATGTGTTCCTTAGAAACAGCACCTGGGGTAGAGGAGGAACTTCTTAAATACTGGTTGTAACTAACTCAACATTTTAAAAGAGAAAATACTAGAAAGAAATAAACAATGGCAATTACACAGCATTCTTTCTAAGTCTGCTTCTCCCATTCTCAGAAGGAAGCCACCCCCACCTGTGGTCACATGGGCTCATTCCAACCTGAGTACAGCTGTCTCTGCTCACAGCTACCATGGACTTCTCTCTCCCAGACCTGCTCTCCTGTCCTCAGAGCAGAGCAGAGTCTGAACAGGTGAGGTGGTCCCATTGGCCATAAGGACTACAATACTCGAGAACCAGAAGCATTGAAAGGATCTCATCTCCAAGAAATCCTGGATATAGGTCCAGCAACTCCCACAGTCTTTGGGTGACCTATGGAGTTTGTGGAGGGTCATTTCCCTTAATTTCTTTTGAAATAATGGAAGGGTCAGAGGTAGGCTCATGCATGTTCTAATGTTAGCTTCTTTTCCCAGCCTTAGTCAGGGCTCCCAAGCATGTAAGAGCACCTGATGGCTGGAAAGGGCATCATTACTGCTTCAAACTACTAAACTTTATAACTTGGTTTGTCTTGGTTCTGAACAATCAAACCAGAATTATGAATTCAGGGCATTCCAGAACTGTGGCTCTTGGATCATTTCCTCCAATTTTTCTACAAACACCTTCCCTCTGGCCACACGATGGCACATGGGTAGAAGCCACCTGACTGGCATTGTTTTGGCTCTACATGGCAAAGCAAAGCCTCTCTGTGTGCAGACTGTCCAGTAGAGACAGGGGTACCCATCAGACAACTGCACACCATGTGGCCAGGGGGTCAGGGGGTGTAGTTCCAGCTCCTGTTCTGGTACCACCAGCCCCATGATAGATGGGAAAAACTCGAGAATTGGGGCAGCCCATGGAAGGGAGTGAGCAGCCTGTGGGGAGGAGGGTAGTGGAGATTCCTGGGGAGAAGCTTGTGGGGAATATCCAGGAGGAGAAACATTCTGGGGAAGGAGTGACCTGGGGACAGCATGCTGTGAAGGAGAAGTTGGGGAGGGAGCATCCTGGGGGGAAATAGTCTGGAAGGTGGGCTTTCTAGCGAGAGCTGCTTGTGGGGTGAGTATTCTGGGGAGGAACCACCCAGGGAGGAGACAGCCTGGAGGAAGTAGCATCACACTTGGTTATCACTCTTTGGTCCTGGTTGGGGCTGGTGTCCACACTCAAGGTGAAATCCTGCAGCTTTTGTTGAATCTCTCTGGGGCTCTTCAGACCCTCCAGGAAAGGAGGAGGGTGGTTGGTGCCTGGACAAGGATAGTGAGGAAGAAGCTTATGAGAACAGAGACCTCTAAATCTGCTTCTTCCTCTAGGACCTCCTCCAGGAAGCAATCCTTGAGCTCTCCACTCTCCCATTCTGCCTCTCTGTCCTCAGTCTGGGGAAAAGGAGCTACTAGCTCCCTCCCTGTACACACAGAGGTGCACAGGAAGAGGTGGCTTGCCTACCTGCAGACCTCAGGTTAGGCCCATGGGTCTAGGGCAAGAACAACTCTCCTGACCACCAGGGACTCACTGGCAAGCCTGGTTCTTTCACAGGAACCCCCTGGACACTGACCAAGCTTGACATGCAGGTTCATTCCCTGGAAGAGGTTTTCTTTGTGAGGCAATTTGTTTAGTGCTTGCTCCCCTGGGAGGTTCCAGAGCAGGACCACCTCTCCTAGTGACCTCAGCAGCCCCAGACCCCCAGACAGTGCACACTGAGCAGTCACTTGGCAATTGGGTGAGCTTCACCTACACTGCACTGAGGGTGCCAAGCAGGACATGAGGTGGGCAGGATGGAAAGGGTAGGACCCAGTGTGAGAAAGGACCTGGCATAGGACAGGAGCTGTAGAGGCATAAATTGGAGTGGAATAGAATCTGGCTTGGCAATAACTTGGAGTGAGCAGAACATAGAGTTGTTGGGACACTGAGTGGGCAGGACCTGGAGTGTGGGGGATGGGGAATGGAGTGGTTGGTATGCAGAGTGGGAAGGATTTGCAATGTGGGGGTCCTGGAGTGGGCAACCTACTCATCCCAGTCAATAGCTCTGGGGATTCTCCCATAGCTGAGCAGAGCTGTGACCTGGGGTCATACTCCCTGTTACTTTCCAGAACTAGTCCCCTGAGGGCTATGTCTCTTCACATGTCCCCTCACATACCTGCCCAGCTGCTGCCTGTGGCCCTGCCTCTCCTTTTCCCTAACTCCCTGCTCCCACTGCAGCATGCTGGAGCTGGGAGCTGCTGGCCTCACTCCAACCCCAGAGATTTTACATCCCCTCCTCACCTCAGCTCCTCCACCTTGTCATGTTCCTGTTGCCTGCTGTACCCTCTTTCAGTCCGTGTGGATTCTGGCTGGGTCCTCCTTTTGTCAATCCTGCCATGTAAATGACTCTCCGATGGCTCATCTTGTGCAGAACCCCAACCTGTCCTGCACCAGCCTCATTTCCTGACACTGGTGAGCTGGACCAGAAAACAACCATCATGGTCAGTAACTGCAGGCCCTGTACTATGCAAGCCCTGCTCCCCAGGTATCCACTCTTGCACTGGCTTCTACATGCCAGCAAGTGTTGGAGGCCCTGGGAGTTCAGTGCTGTTACCACACTCATGACCTGTCCCCCATGTCCCCTATGATGCAGCCCTCTAATCCAAGGAAATCTATCACCTTCCAAACCCTGGCACCTCTGCTTTCTCTCTCATCAAATCCCAAGCTGGCCACACTCTCCCATGCCACACACTCCCATTGTACTTCAAGGAGAGTGAGCCTGGAGGTACAATCACCCATCAGTCTTCAGAAAATACCATCACAGTTGACACCAACACCTGGCTGGCTGCCTGCCCATCTGCATCCAAGACATCTCAAACTTCCTTTTTCCTCAGCTGCCCAGGACCCTCACTGCTCTTCACCATGAGGGCCTTGGCACTTACCTCACAGTCATGGAAAGTAACAAAGTATGAAGTGTCTCCCTATCCCACAACCAGCCTATTACCAGGCTGACCCTGGAAGACACCAGGTGGCACTCACTCTTGCCCCTGTCTGACCCAGGACTTCCAGAGACAAACACTTCCTTTTTGCACTGTCTATCTTTCTTCTCCAGAGACATTCCCTGAGCTGAGGTGTCTATATATCTCTTACTTTGGTTATCAGCCTCTATGGCCTCCTTCAACCATCAGGCTACCCTGAAATGCTGCTCCCCACTTCTGCAACACCTCTCTGAGAAGGATCTACGCTTCTGCTGCAGACTTTGTGCCCCCATTCTCAGTTACACACTCCAACCTGCCTCCTAGGCCATCAGCATCATGGCCCAGCTCATCAGCCACACCCATCTGACACCCCTCCTGGACAGACTTCATCTGCTTGACTTCCAGAATACACCTTGCCTTTCTGACTTCCATCTCTTCTCACCATCACACCCTCTTGGCAGCATCTGCTGACACCTCCTCTCCCCACTTTGTCCAGAAAGGTCCAGGAATTAGTCCCCTGAAGGACAGAGTCATGGTCCCAGGCCTCAGCTCTCTTTTTCCTCTTTTTTAATTTACTGGGATTGAGCACAATCCAACACAACAACAATGGCCGATAGCTCACAGTCATTGAAGGTGGATGACTGTTCCCACTGCTACATTCTCTACTTCTGTGTATACTTGAATTTTTCCATAAGAAAAAGTGCTGTACATATATCTGTCTGCTGAAGACTTGATATCCAGATACTCATAGAACTGCTCCACAGAGGCTTACACTGTATCTCACACAGCACACACTCAAATGGTACTCCAATCCTTCTTTTCAAAGTCTTCCCCCCACCCCCGCCTGGGTTGGCAGACATCATAGAGAGGAGAACAGCACATAGAAGCCTCCTGCGCTCCTCCAGGATTGGATGATATATCAGTCCCATGTGCCAAACCTGGCTCAAAACCGGTTTTCCTGTGGCCCATGAGCAAAGAAAAGTTTTATACTCTAAGGGTTGTAAACCACCTCCCCAACACACACTGATTATATATTGCCTCCACTGTCTGCCCTCTACCAGGAAAGTTGCCAGCTCCACTCCTGGATACCAAGCATCTTCTGCACCCTGGCCTTGACCTGACAGTAACCTTACCAAGGCCAGCCCAAAGTGATACCATCCTTGACTGATGGTCCTCAGTCCCAGCCACCTTGCTCTGTGAGCCATGCCATTGGAGCCCACACTTGACTGACAGATCAGGTGACAAGTATGGCTCAGTGAGGGCACATGGTGGGCACTGAAGTAACACTAGCTAAGCAGATACTTGTTGATATGTTCTGACATACCACCACATTGGGTTCATCTACCCCAATATCCCACCTGTGTGATCTCAACCCTTTGGCCATGGGGGAGTCCTGTGAGGTAAGCATAATCTTACAAACAGTGCAAATCTCTTCCTGGGGGAACCTCATGGGGTAATTACACTGCCCCACCCATGGTCTACCTCTTTCTTGGGGAGCTCATGGGGTAAGTACAAACCCATGCTCAAAGTCTACCTATTTCTGAAATGGAACCTCTGCACAGAGATCAGCAAGGCCATGACCAGCTTCTTCTTGTTCAGGTCATAGTGGATGTCATTCCAGAGTTGTACCAGCTCCTGGCTGCCTCCCACTGATGTTCAGCAGCCCTGCCGAGGAAAGCATGGCTGAACCCTGGCTGCCGTTACCTTCCTGGAGTGCAGTAGGAACTGGATTTCTAGTTCCCAACCTGCAGGAAGGAGCCCTGCCCTGGGACCTCATAGGGACTTTGCATCTTATCCTGTTGGGGGAAGCATACGGCAAGGAAAAGGCAAAAGATTGACTTCTGACTACACAGCTAAGGACAGGAGGACCACAGCCTATTCAAAACTTGACTCATATCTGCTGTGAAGAACCTTCCCCCAGCAAGACTGGCATCAGGGCTGAGCAGGACCAGAGACCCCTTCTTCTGTGCCCAGCAGTGAAACACCAATCAACTTGATCTTGAGAAACCTGCTTCTGTTAGCTGAACTTTCCAGATAACCAAGGACATATGGTATTGTTGGTGTACTGGATGCCACTTACTTAACTCTAGCTTCCACCATGATGAGCTTCCCAGTTACTTCTGCTGACCTTTAATTTTCACAAGCACTCGCTGAACGAGTATTCTTGGGAAAGTTTGGGTAATGAGGCCAGAATAGAAAATTTCTCTTTTTCTTTGGTGCTTGATATTCTGAGTATTATGTGTCTTGGGGTATGTCTGTTTGGATTAATGCTGATTGTGGTACACTGTGCTTCTTGGACATGTAAATTCATTTCTTTCAAGACAGTTTGGAAATTATCAGCCATTATTTCCTCAAATAATCTTTCTGCCCATTTCCTTTTTCTTCTCCTTCTGGAATTCCCAGGACATATTTGTTGTTGTACTTCATGTTATCATTGAACTCCCTGACCTCCTGATTAATTTTTTCCATTCTTTTCCCTATCTGTACTTCTCCAATTTCAGCTGTTCTCTTTTGTGCATCACTTATCCTTTCTTCTATCATTTTGAGTCTCCTTTTCTATGCCTCTAAAGTGTTTCTGGTCTTACCTATTGTATATTTAATTCCCATAAGCTCTGTTATTTTTTTGTTAATGTTTTCAAATTCTTCTTTGTGCTCATGTGGTGCCTTTTTTTGTTTTGTTTTGTTTTTGCTTTACCATTTTTATTTTTATAAAGATACTTACTTAGATTACACAAATGTTACATAGAAAATATAGGGGATTCCCATATGCCTTGCTCACTACACCTCCCCCATTTTCCCACATTAACAACATCCTTCATTAGTGAGGTATATTCATTGCAGTTGATGAACTCATTTTGGAGAATTGCCACTAAGCATGGATTAATGTTTACATTATAATTTACACTGTCTCCCACCCAATTCTGTGTATAATGGCCTGTATCTGTCATTGTAATGTCATTCGGGACAATTCCCAACTTCCAAAAATGCCCCCATATTACACGTTTTTCCCTCTCCCTGCCTTCTGAACCTCCAATGGCCACTGCCTCCATACCGATGATATAATTCCTTCCATTGCTAGAATCACAATAAGTCTATAGTAGAATACCAGTTCATTCCCCAATCCTGAGAATTCTGGGATGGTGATGTCCACTCCACCTCTAATTGAGATGGGGCTGCAATCCTATAGGGCCAATGGATGGGACTTTCTTGCTTGCAGTTGTAGACTCATTAGGTTCCTTGGTATGGTAGTTATCCATCATCACTTCCTTATAAGTTGTCCTGGGTGAGATCAATGAACTGGAGAGTAGGTGTTGCAACTCCATAGAGACTCAGGGCCCAGCTAGCATATGGACAACCCAAAAATTTAAGTCTCTTGGATGTACCCCTACAAACTCTAGTACTAAATATAGGTTCAGAGAGAAGGGCAGAAAAGCCATGTGTAGGGAAAGCACAACTGAGTCCAAGATTGCCACACTGGGGACCGTAAATTCCAAAGTAGCATTCACTGGCAAGTCACTAAACTCCTGAGCTATCCACCCTGACTATAGTGTTTCAATGTCTCCAAAGCCCTCAGTAGCCCTACTACTGGGGTAGTATCTACTTTGGCAGTCAATAAGATCCTGCTGAGACGTGCATAAGTGTAACGTCCCAACTCACTTTGAAGCCTCTTAGCCATATAATCTAATTTGTTTTCACCTTTTCTCCCTTTTGGTTAAGTCTTCTTCCAGTTGCATTGCTAGAGAATGTGGCAGAGCTCCCCAGGATGGGAATTTGATATTTCATTTGTTATTTTGTGAATCTCCACCGACCATGACAATGCTCCATGTACTTTTATAAAAAGATTTATTTATTTATTGCCCCCCACTCATTGTTTTGTGTTCACTGTCTTCTCTCTGTGTGTATGCTTTTCTTCTCTTTAAAGAGCACTGAAAACCAATCCTGGAACCTTCCAGAGTGGAGAGACACTGCTAAATCTCTTGTGCCACCTCAGGTCCCTTGTCTTCTGTGTCTCTTATTTTCTCTCTGTTGTGTCTCTTTTCTGTTGTGTCATCTTGCTGCACCAGCTCTCTGCACAGGCCAGCACTCCACACAGGCCGATACTTCACATGGGCCAGCTCACCATGCAGGCCAGCTTGCTTTTCAACAGGGGGCCCTGGGAATCAAACCCTGGACCTCATATATGGTAGACGGGGCCCAATTGCTTGAGCCACATCTACTTCCCAAAGGCCAATGTACTTTTCACATGTCTATATGTATTAAATGTGTGCCCAGGTGAGCCTTCTCCATTTTATCCCCCATATTTGACACCCCACACGAGTGATCCTCCCCTGCAATAGTTGTAACACTTCTATGATTCAAATCTTCTCCAAAAATGAAGCCAATACAATAGTCAAATACAATTAATAAGAAAATGAAATAATAATGGCAGTTTTAAAAATAAATAAAATTTTAAAAAATTAAAAAAAAATTTGGGATAAAAGAAACTAATGAAAAAATATT